>CM067348.1:18515563-18675563 GCA_034190875.2 Urechis unicinctus
TGAAGAGGTGTCTGAATCTGCATCAGCAACAAGCTATGCTGTCAACGAGGCCCTATTCAAACACGTCATCCTGTTGACGCTCACAACAAAACGCTGACTGGTGTGTGCAGCCTCCTTTACTTTTACGTGAGGTTTTATTACATTTTGTGAGAGTAACCACTCAAAATCCTCAACTGGAATGCACTAGATATGACAATTAAGTTTACAGCTGGGATCTCTTTGTGGTTGTGTCATTCGTTATGCACCGCAACTCTCAGATAAGTGAATTGCATTTAACATGCAAGGGAATGTTTCCCATACAGACCATAACTTAAGTGGAATCAAGCATTGCATCAAACAGACACATTTATATAAGATTGGTTCCATTCCCTTGCTTTTTTTAGGGGAACCTGCTCTATATTATTTTTTTCAGCAAGCGTTTTCATTCCAAATCTGCCTTTTGTGAATATAATGACTTTGTAGAAATGCGTTATGATAGCAGTACTCGTGTGTACTTTACTAAGGTTAATGGGCTAAGCAAATAGCTAAAAGCTACAGTCTAACTGCTGACAAATGCTCATGTAACCAAGCTCATCTCATGTTATTTTGTTGTTATTGATCTGATGAGGAGGGCCGGCCTATGATTAGCAAATACAGATACATGCGGTTTGTGATTTTACGCACCATTAACTGGCACACTGTACATAATATTTCAATAACTCTAGGGTCGAAGGCCCTGCAGCACTGACTCTCGCATATCAACGTAAAAGGGCCTATGTACGAATGGGGAATTACCGTATGTGCGGCTGTACCTGCATTTTAATGATTTATGTATTTTATTGGCAAAGGTTCATTGGTGGGTTTCTTTATGTATTTCGCCATTCAATATGTTTTGCCAATTTATTCTATTGTTTTGATTGTAGTAACTTTAATATTTGTCGTTAGTTATGGTGTGGTCATGTGACCCACTTTAACTGTTTTTAACCTGGGGCATGAGCCCGTCAGGTCAGTTCCGATTAGTCGTTTTCCGAGCAACCCCGATTTTGCTGGACCCTGTCCTTTTCGCGATGACATTACATTGATACAAAGGATCGCATTATAACGGCGTTCCACTACAAATCATCAGTGCATTTCTTATTGAATATTTACTCTAAAACTCCTAACTTTTAATTAAAGCATCAACCGATCCCTGGTTTCCGGTTAATGTACGAGCCAGGCGAAAACAGTCATAGTTGGGTGCTGTATGACAACATGCTGGTTCCTCTGATACATTATAACTAGATTCCTATACTCATTCAAGCAGCCCTGCAATAACATTATGTCCCGCTTTGTTTATTATCCATTTAAACATCAAAATTGAACAGGGTTGAAGTAGGTGGATGAAATGACGATCTCTGATCACCAGTGTTGATTTGTCTTACATATTCAATGAGGCAACAACTATTGTTTGATCATCTCAAACTGTAGGACATAATGGCAGTTTGAGTTGATTATCTCCGTTGCTATGATACATGATATCTTTCATCAGTAATTTGTATGTATGTAAATCAATAACTACCAGTGTACACTGGATGGTCATCAGGATGGATAAAAAAGAAGCATCGCTAATTATGAATATACCTATATTGCTTCCCTACACAGCACTCAGTAACACAAACCTCTAAAACACAGAGGGTTGCTGCTAATGGACACATACAGACATCTGATGCGACCCTAAGCCAAGCAACCCTCCCCTTACTCTGTTGGTATTAATGAACCAAGGGTGGGGCGTCATGCGGGATGAGATCTGTTGTAACAAGGCATCGTGGTGCCAGACTAATTCAACAAATAGTGTTATCACATTAACATCAAACTTAATTCGCAAATTGACACATGTCAGCTACAAAGGTCAAGGGAGAACCTTTATGTTTTGTATATTGTGGCAGTATTATACAGGAAAGACCATCCATGTTTCTCTTGAGGGCCATGTTAACGGGTGTAAATGGTCAAACGGTCATTATTGGTGGAATAAGTGTACAAATGTAGGTTATTAAACGATATTTCCTTGCCCAAAGTGCTCAAAACGGTACGCGAACTCGACTACAGTAGTAGATCTCCCAACCAGTGATGTAATAATAAATACAAAGGTTGACTGAGCTTTGAAACAAATGGTGTGAACTCGTCGTTTAAGTATAGTCATGTGAAGGTCGGCGCTATGAATTCATCGGTTTGTCAATGGTCAATGGTCATTCCACACTCATTCCACGTATATATATATATATATATATATATATATATATATATATATATATATATATATATATATATATATATATATATATATATATATATATATATATATATATATATATATATATATATATATATATATATATATATATATATATATATATATAAATATATATATATATATATATTCACATCGTGAATGTCTTTCGATAGCTTGAAATGCCAGACCATTCTGCCTGCAGCTGACATTGTGCTATCGCTTACCAGACATGAATGTAGTTCTAATTTCTATAATCAGGTTTGATACGAAAAATACCTACAAATTGCATTAGTGTTGCCACTATATACCGGCCTAGCAAAAAAGATTGCAAACAACCTATCTATTGACTGGTTCATTGGATTGGTGTAATTTTCATTTGGTGGTTTAACAAGTAGATGAATTTTAAAATATCACGGCGATGCTTGTAGTACACTTTATTATTCATTGACTAAATCACAATATGCAGGCAGGCCACTACAACTAGAAATATTACTGTGGGGCCATTCAAAAAATACGCAACGCTTTTTAGGCCGATTTTTACACCAACCCCGTAACGCTCCATTAGTACTAACCCAACCACGCCACATATTTTTGAACGGCCCATTCAAAGTACATTTGATCATTTATATGTTCTAAATTCATCAAAACAAACAATGCACTTGTTCAAGGATTCATCCAAGTCTTGATGCAAAATAAACATTTCATCTAACGACAGCAGGTTACATCATCCGTAGCCAACATCACAAAACAAACGACTAGATCGATAAACCGCAGCACGGTAGACGGCCATAGAACACCTTGGCATTCAGCCAATATAAAGATCGGCAGACGACGATGCTGACGCGCCCATTACTACCGCCTGCACGTCGTCACGACCGACGGGGCTATAAATTATGCATCATTAGCGGCGCTGTATACTGCGGCCACAGAAGCCCGCTTCAGCAGCAACGTGTCATACATGGACGGTTATTGGTGACTTCTAAGAAACGATTGCGATATTTGATCAGTTTTGCGATGTCATATTAAGCATAAGAGAACTATATCGCATCATGATCAATTACTACTCAACATATCATAGTTGTAGTTAACATTAGTTTTGTTGGCATTCGACACAAATCCTTTACACTGTTGACGGCATCAATATGAATAAACTATAATATCAACTGTAATATCGGGCCATACATAGATTATTTATATAAACACAATATCCCATCACATACATAGTATGAATGATTAATGTAACGCAACACATCATATTTTGGCAGATAGACGTAAAACGGCTTACCTTACAGGAACATTGACATCTCAATAAAACACACAAAGCGGTTTATGGTTAAAAATATATCTTTAAATAGAAAATACCGTCTGCTGCAACCCACACAACTTGTCTTGACAATTCATCAGAATTGTACAGATCAAACCCATCCTCGAAGCTATCTTCACATGCGCGTTCAACCATTTCAATTACTCACTCAATGAATGGATTCAGCATCCGCCATCGCCTGGACTCCTCCAGTGTTACTGTTTCTATGTCTGGGGTTGGTTGTGAGCGTTTCCTGGTAGGCGCTCAAATCACCCTTCGCGATGTAGCGTGACCAGAAGAGTTTCAGCTCGTCCCGAAACGGTCTCGAGGTCAGGCAGTACAAATAGATGTTGACGAAATAGTTAAAATGGTAAATAAAATAGAAATAGAGTCGGAGTTTATTGTAAAGGTCACTTTCCGCCATGTAAATACAAAAGGACCACTCCTCTTCCGTGTAAGATGGTGAGGGCAGATTTGCAGAACCATTGCCCATTATGTAGGGTGGTATTTCTGTAAAGAGAGAGGTCGATGGTTGCTTAAGTAAAGTGGTTAATTCAGAAGTGTTGTCTCGATAAGACAATGGAACTATGATGTCATCATCAGACGAATATCCCTTCAATGAGTTCACATATGCTGTTGTTTGTAAAGCCTCGAACACTCCAAAAGGACCGGTGAGAATGAGAAAGGTCACGGATACAGCCAGGAGCATCACGGTCACAGAAGAAACCCTCGTTGCTTGACCTTGACCTTGCGTCATCATCACACTTCTCTTGGCGTTCGATCGGTAGATTCTTACGCTAATCGCAACGGAAGAAAAAGAGCATGAAAAGAAACGGACAAGCGGAACTGACGCTGAATACGGCCCATTCCCAGACGATGTAAGCGCCGGTACTTGGGCGGTTGTGACAAAATCGTGTCCATACATAGCACGTGTTGAATACGGCTAGCCCGGCAGCCGTTATCAGTATGGCTATAATCGCTCGCCGACGTGTCAACATGTTCCTTGTCTTTAGAGGAAAATAAACCGCTAACAGTCTCTCAAAATTCATTACAACTAATATCCAGGCGTCCAGTTGCGGGATAAAGAATACAGCAAACTGCTCTGCTTTACATGCTAAACCACTGTCGGGAAGATTCTTACCAAGAACGACTAGCATGTAGTCAGTTAGCCCGAAGTCGAGAGCAACAGAATCTACAAGAGCTAAGATGATGAAGTAAGCACTGGTCGTCTTCTTCCTCAGCGATGAGCTGGTGAGCAAGATGAGAGCCGCTACCCCGTTCCCTAGGGTACCAAGCACCATAACGATAGGACCCAAGTAAATAACAAGAGCTTCCAGAGTACAAGTCATGGCGAGATTGTGTTATCCTGGATACACCATGCGCTCCTGCTGGATACAACCCGGGAATTGGATCCCTGATTCACGGATGTCTTTGGGTAAGTAGTGACTCTGCGTGTCGGGTGGTCGGCGTCTGTATTCATCTCATCAAGGCGCAATCGCTGTACCTCCCTCCTCTCATGCTATTCATTTCCTAATCAACGACAGCATTACCACAACCCGAAATGAAACCATACGTCAGTGTAGAGCTTACCTCTATGGAGAGCAGACAACCCCAACACAACATACAGCGGCTTGATCCTATAAAGACTCATGAATATTCATATAACTGCCGCGACATTACAATGCAGCAAGGCCGCTTCCTGCATAATCATGTCAGTAGTGGGTGCCGCTGTAAGCTCAAGCAGTCGTCTTTGTTGGCGCGAAACAATGAATCCAGTGGATGTATAATGAATGAATGACGATAAAACATACTGGATATGACGCCATGATATAAGGAAAAAAATGATATATTTTAGCCTACATATCGGATGGGCAGATGTATCATGGTTGTTATCTGCAGTTTATCTACCCACATTAATTCAGCTCCACAATTACCACTAGGTGATGGGGAGCGTGCGTCGATATGTTGGCTGAGGTTAGTTAAGTAAAGACGTAATATGATGGGTTCTGCCGAGTGTGGCGCTGTTGTCTTCCTATTGTGATTGATTTGAAGCGAAATGCGTAAAACAACATTACTAAACTCAATTCAATATCTGGTTAAAAGGGAAATAATCATAATGTTCTGTCTACTTATTGATAATCCCATGCACCTTTATGCAAATATTATATTCAGTTGAAATATTTAATCGTTTTCACCAATTATGATGCCATGGCTCTCTTGATCGTAAAGATCCTGGAAAATCTGTACATCTATATGTCAATAAAAACTGAATGCCGTGTACATCGCCACCTCGGTAACAGAAATGTCTCATTAATGGCCGGAAGCACCAGTATGTTATTAATTACTGTTGGAAGTCATAGGACAGGTGTTCCCAGAGAAATCCACACGTGTCTGTGTGATAAAACTTCTACAACTCAGTCACGCACGTGAGTGAGAGCACCTGTGCGGGTCTGAATTCATGTACTCTAATCTATCAATTCGTCATCCTACACTCGACGCCTATAAAAAAAATTCTTCGCCGTCCAGCCAACAACTATCAAACATCCGGGAATTATCGATAAATAATACCCCGGTTCGCAGAATGTAGTACCACGTGACTGATTGATATGGTTCAATAAAACCTGATGTGTTTGTTGTAAGGTGTGGTGTACACAGCAAGATACTAATACACCAGTGACGTAATAGATGTTAACACGAGCAAGAGCATAATACAATCATAATGTTCCAATACGTATACCGGCTGAGTGAAAGCCAAGGTAATTGACGAGACTATACTGCCTTGCACTCACTGGCACTTTATAAAGTCTTGCAAATACAAATGTTTTTCGTTAAGCATATCAAAGGATGGATACGTCTACCGAACAAATGATGTTTATCCTACAGCCGACTTGGTGTACATGGTTAACTCATCTCACGGGTTGCGTTTATTGAATTTTTGCAACACTTGTGCGGCAAATATTTACAATAAAACCGGACAAACTGAAGTCGAGGCATTTATTTCCCGACTGCGGCACCAGAGCTGCCTCGGGAACATTGTTTGGATCATAGCAGACACTTTCACTTGTATCGGAAGCTTAGGCATCAAGAACCGAGCGTCTGTGATCTAAACAATGTGAAGGGAAGGAAAACATCACAGGGTGCGAGAGAATTAAAATTACATGTCCTTAATGTGCATTATATATATATATATATATATATATATATATATATATATATATATATATATATATATATATATATATATATATATATATATATATATATATATATATATATATATATATATATATATATATATATATATATATATATATATATATCTATATATATATCTATATATATCTATATATCTATATATATATATATATATATATATATATATATATATCATATATACATATATATATATATATGGCGTGTTGTACGAACAATAATACCATCGTTGCAAGATCTGATCATCACAGCTGTCCTTGGCAGGCGCCAGTGTCGCAAATGGACGGACACTGGCCTGTAAGAATGTAACGGTCTCCGAGTCTCTATGTTATTGATTGTACGTTTAAAGTGGGGGTTTATGATAACTTGACTTCTCAACGAATAACGGGTTTATGTCTTTTATGAAAAGCTTGCTCAGCATCACATGAGCCTGGTGTTGTTTGTTATTGATCTTATCAAACTAATAGACTAGCCAGACACAACTCCGCGGCTGCTGGAGGTTATCTTTCATCTTTCGTCTTTCCAAGGAAAGGGAGATAAAACCCTGCAAATATTATTTATTGACATATACTGCGTCATCGGGACTCTACGACGACATAATGCATCAGCTTATATATTGATAGCACGATGACTCGATCAATTAAGCTGTAAGTTCATCACAAATTATTTTGAGGAGACAATTAAGTTAACCGCCCCGCTCTCATTACCTGTACCAATAAAAGCTGGGAAAGGATCAGGAACAAAACAATGATATTAATAATCACCTTCATTTCCAAGAACCTGTGTAGAATGTGGTTTTTTTAATTATTTTTGAGTGGAGTACTATATAGAATGTCAGTATGGATGATTGTCTGTCCATTAAGCCGTGGTTAGTTTTGTCATCCACGGGGAATACGAAGAATAATCATGTCGCTGTTGAATTATTTGAAGAGGTGTCTGAATCTGCATCAGCAACAAGCTATGCTGTCAACGAGGCCCTATTCAAACACGTCATCCTGTTGACGCTCACAACAAAACGCTGACTGGTGTGTGTGCAGCCTCCTTTACTTTTAGTTGAGGTTTTATTACATTTTGTGAGAGTAACCACTCAAAATCCTCAACTGGAATGCACTAGATATGACAATTAAGTTTACAGCTGGGATCTCTTTATGGTTGTGTCATTCGTTATGCACCGCCACTCTCAGATAAGTGAATTGCATTTAACATGCAAGGGAATGTTTCCCATACAGACCATAACTTAAGTGGAATCAAGCATTGCATCAAACAGACACATTTATATAAGATTGGTTCCATTCCCTTGCTTTTTAAGGGGAACCTGCTCTATATTATTTTTTTCAGAAAGTGTTTTCATTCGAGATCTGTCTTTTGTGAATATAATGACTTTATAGAGATATCTGCTGACAAATGCTCATGTAACCAAGCCCATCTCATGTTATTTTGTTGCTATCGATCTGATGGGAAGTGCCGGCGCCACTTTGGGGGATAATACAAGAAAAATAAAAGAGGTCGATATTCCTCGAAGCTTTGGGGTTTTTTTACGTGATAAGCGAATAAAGACAATTCATGCGGTCTATGATTTTACGTATCTTAACTGGCGCACTGTACATAATATTTCAATATCTCTAGGGTCTAAGACCCTGCAGCGCTGACTCTCACATATCAACGTAAGAGGGGTCTAGGCACGATTGGGGTCTGCTAGCTTGCTTCATAACCAAAGGGCAACCAAAAGTTAACGAACAGGCAGACAGATCGGTTGCATTTGTAAGCTAAGTGGAACAGCTATGCTTTAGACGAAGGTAAAAATGAATATATTTGTAAATTGCTCAATGTAAATGCGAACTGAAAGATTAGGCATTCATTTTTTATGGTACAAAAGAACAAGTGAAACCATTGCAAAACAAGTGATCTCATATATTAGTTTTGGGGAGAGAGTCACAGAAAATGAACCATCACTTGCGAGGAGGGTCATTTTTAATAGCTTCCAGAGGTGGGGGGGGGGGGGGTCATAATATTTTTGACAGCATAAAATTGCGAAAACCCGGCCCTTCTGGATAGGTAAATAATAAACGTTCCATGAATACAGTGCAATACCAGCAGGAAGCCAAAAGCCACCTGTGGGTCCGGGGGAACAATAAACCCACTGTATTCTCCTTCATATCAAAAGTAGCTGAGCTTCGAGACCTATTTGTCTCTTGTTGTCTTTGCCACCTTCTAGTTCATTTCCTTCCACATCATTTCCCCCCTTCTCGCCATTTATACCAGAGGGCGGATGCTCAATCTGAACCTTTGATGCTTACTTTCGCAGGCACCATATTACTCGATGAGAATGAGTTTAACATTGTGGATGCATTGGCAATGGTTCATTCCTCAGCGGAAATCACGAGTGGAATTAGGTGCGACCATTAGCAAGTGTTGCCTCCTCTCTATGCCTGTCAATGCAGCTGTGTGACCGTTCCTAAAGATGGGGGTGAATTTCATGCAGTTCGGTTGGGATGGATTCACACCACATGTCGTGCCATTTTCATTTGAGATATTTGACGATCTGATTTTTCAATGTTGGCTGCCACTAAGCAAGGCAACTCGCCCCTGGTGTTTTGGTGATCTGATGCCACCTTAGGGGCGTGGGTCCGTATGGCAGAATCTTGAGCGTTATAAGCAAATTTGCGCCTTCTCGCAATGCAGACAAGGAACAGTTTAAAAAACATAGATTTTCATATCCATGAATGTCTTACCATCAATCTTACCTAGAGTGCAACAACAGTCATACTCCTTAATCACCAGAATCAACGAAATCCAACACAATTTTTAAATTGTTGTCCAACATGGCTACCGCGCGAATCGAAAACATTTAGCGATATCATAGCGTATTAACGAGAATTAACTCAATTATGTTGCATTGTGGGAGTCGGCCATGTTGAGTTTTTGAACAAAGTTTCATGATGTGCCGTATTTTAGTGTTCAAACAGAACAATTAGACAAAACTGTAGTAATAGAAACAGTCCTCTTGTCATTTTGTCATATAATCTTTCATTTTGTCACAAATTTTTTTGCTTGGAGGGCTTTTGTAAGTTTTTAGCGAGTTCATCGGTCATTTTGACTTCGGAACCTCCGAGAATTCACAGGCGGCTCTTCGCCTCTACAGCTCGGATGTGAGAGATCGAAAGTAGTAAATAGCGCGGAGCTGTCAGAGGCGAAGTTTCTTTGCCTAGGCTGCCACTAGAATTGAGCGCTTCTCGTGCTGCTCTGTCTACTCTTTTATCGCATGGCACCCTACTCTCAGCCAATCAGAGCTCGAGAAAAAAGCTCGGTCTTTTTCCCATATCGCCTCAAACGCACAGCTAGTCGTGCGATAACTGCGACGGTGTCGATATATAACCAAGCAGCAACCAGATTTGAGAAGGTCCCATTGCTCTAACATGGCAACACTACGGAGGGTCTTAATATCACGCACACCATTCAAGTCTTAAAGACAATTGCGACAGTTCTAAATTCGTGCCTAGATTTTCACGATTTTTTGCAGAGAGTAAGCTCATATATAAAGCTAACGAAATGTAAAATAAAAAGTATAGGTCACTGGTGTAAATTTCTGAGTATGGCGAATTTAAGATCCACATGTTAAGCCAATGGGAATTATGATAATTTGATAATATTTTGGTTCTAAAGAAAAGTTCATACATCGAATTGCATTATATTTAACATACAGACAGCACAATATCTGCTTTACAAAAAATCAAGAAAAAAATGATTTCTCGCCGCACCCTACGGCTAGCTGTTTATGAATTTATTGTTATTTTTTTTCTCTAGAATGGTGTACATCCTCCATAAAAAAATTTGACCAGTGACATTTGAACTAAACTTGGTAACTGCAGTGGTATATGTACTCTGAGCAGAAGTTAAAAAAATAATAGGTCCACGTAGCTATGGAAAGCCACAATGGGGTTTCGGTGTATTCCCTGAGTGCGTTGTATTACAATATTCGAACCTCCATAAAAAAAAATTGACCATGACATTTGAACTAAACTTGGTAATATTGTGCAGTGGTATATGTACTATGAGCAAAATTTAAAAAATAATAGGTCCACGTAGTCTATGGGAAGCCACAATGGGTTTTCGGTTGTATTCCCTGAGTGCGGTGTATTACATTTTTAAAATGACATAAAATGACTGCTATTGATTATTACAAAATATATATGTTTATTTGTATAACCCTTTACTTCAAAATTGACGTACAAAACAGCATATCATCGTCATATACATAGTCAACAACATAACGTCTAGTAACTTAGAACGGCACTATCAATTTTCGAACAGTATAATTTCCCAAAGACATACCATTAACATTCAATGAATCATAGCTAGAAACACACACTAACGTTGTTGACTCAGGTAACTGGCAACAGATGAAATTACTCTTTTACTTTTAGTGACTCTTATGTGCCCATTTATATCTTTGTCACCAAAAAGCGACACCAACCCTTCTTCACCCTTTCTTCTGTATGCTAATAGTAGATGCCGAAGTTGCAACCCACTTGCAGCTATCTTCCCTACCATTGCAGCGCCACATAATTTGTTCCTGATCAAAACTTCAAGAGAACCTTCATTTTGTGACCTCGCTATGCTTCTCTCTATTTCCTGAATAACGACAGAGACTGAAAAGCTTTGCGCAAACAAATCTTTCTTGGTACTCCTACTGGCTTCAACAACTTCCTGCCAAACTTGTGCGTCCTCTATTGCATTATGAGCATCATATTTCTTCTTCAAAATTCCTCTAACAACTGTTGTTTGCTTAAAATTCCTAAACTGTCCCTTGTACAAAAACCTGAACAATGGCAGAGTATCTGCAAAACCTGCAACTACTTGTGAAAATTCCTCTATAATGGAACTTGCTACCACATGCCGCACCAATCTACTTGCATCGAAAGCTTTACAATTATGAGCAACTAGGATAACCTTTGCTTCAATAACATTTTGAAGCCATCTAACAAACTCCAACATGCAATCATTTATTGGTACAGCTTCTACCTCGCTACCCTTGTGGTACATTTTCCCTCCCTCAATTCGAATTTGTGTCAGATCAGATACTTTGTCTTGAATCGGCACTGTGGGCATAACAAATCTATTGAATGTCTCCACACCGCACACTGCCGCTACCTGGATGATATCACACAATCTGCTACATGAAGTTGTTTCCAGGTCAAAATATACAAATTTACAGCCATCTGATATGTTGCTATCAACTGCTGTGTAAACTGGCACACTAACAGTAGCAGGAATCACTTCTACGTCGTCTTGACTAATCGGCATAGCCTCTACCTGTGACTGATAGGTTTTACCTTCTCGTAACTCGTTTGTCCGTTGTTCTGTGGTCTTTATCCTATCAAAATTGAGCTTTCTTTTCTTGTATTCTATTGAAATTTTATACGTTTTGCAATACTCTCTTTTCCTGTCTTGCTGCATGCTTCGAGAACCGGGAACCAGGAGACAAACCCGCTGACTCGTACACCTTACTTAGATAACTGTTGCCCTCATTCTTCTGACTAACAGCACAAGCTACTCTAGCATTTAGACTTCCTGAACTGCTCAGATGCCTTGCCTTTGGTGCCTTTGATGCAACCATGTTGTTTACACTCTCACATGCGCTAGTGCTTGCACAGGGAGCTATTTTATCTGCATTGTCTGCCAAATCCTGAAATATTTTCAAAAGACCGCATTTTAACCTTTCTCTACACAGATCTTTGCCATTTGGGAGATAGCTATGTTGGTAATTATCCTTTTCACTTTCGAACCGACACCAGCTACCGCACAGTGAGTGATCTCCGAAAGCATGTGGAACTATGGCAGACAGAGCCTGTCGTACTTTCTCAAAATTACCTTTGTTTTGATATACTGCATATGTGAAACATTTATCCAAGAGATACCTAATCACAGCACTACTCAAACACTTGTGGGTTGTTTGAAGCTTGTACAAAGCGGCTTGTAGATGCTTTCTGATATGACTTATGTCGCTCCATTTCTCAATAGAACGACCAAGTTCTGCTCTAATTCTAGCTATTGCAGTGTTATCTTCATCCATGATGAGTGTTCCAACCTTAGCCACACCTGAGCCTTCTATGCGTCTAACTATCTCCCCTGCTACATCAGCCTCCATCCCTCGCGAACTCCCGCTATAATTTCGGTGACAGCTATGCTTGTTTGTCTCTTTGCCATTGTTTCGTGCTACAGTACAAACTCTACAACTCTTTGAGCGTACACCATAGTCAACTATTTTGCCCGAACAATCACCAATCATTATACCAACACCTGACATACTATCATACTTTCTGCCCGATGAGCGCTTTTGCCATCCCATGTCATACTTTAGAGTGAGGGGGACAGAAACATTGTTCTTTCCCCATATCACCCACGTGACCATTCGATAACCAACACTTATCAAGCGATTTCGGAACCCATACAAACAAAATATCATTGCCCTACCAAGCTTCGTCGAACGGTAATATAAAAATATTCCGTTCTGCTCAAATATTTTGGGCGCACATTAAAACATGCGTTTGACTATATCGCGGGGTTTGGCATCTAGAAAACAACATATATCAAGAGCCGGAGAAAAAATATGTCGTATCGCATCAAAAGCTTACCACCGATCGATTCGATACTTGAAGAAATGCCAACTATATATCATTTCCGAAAAATCGCGATGCGATGACCGCCATTTTGGAAAATATTAGGTCGCGTGATTTCCCGAGATTTCGCATTGCCTCCTGCTAAGCTTGCGGAGCGCGTTGACGCACATTGAATACAATTTGCTGTATCTTATCGAGTTCAGACGCAGGAAGCAATAGTCGTCGATGGGTCACGTCATTCTGAGCATGCGCGATTTACGTGGGCTTGAACTTGAAAACAAACATGGTGCTGTGTTTCGGACTTTGTACTGCTTCAAAATTTATCGAACTATAGCTAATTACCATGGATGAAATCCCCCGCCACAAAGGGATAACATTGTCCGTGAACATCATTGCATTCTAAAACTCCATCACTTGTGTATGTTTTGTGTTTGGTAGTTGTCTGAATCGATCTCAAAATTTATAACATTGCGTCGTTTTCAAACAGAGTAAGACGTCTACTCAGAAGTCTTGAAGGGCTATGCCACTCCGATCAGCAATACCAAAGAGTTTATAGCTTCGCTAAGAGCGCTCACTCGAGCCTTACGCCAAAGGAAATATGTGAAGACGCCACCTGTTAGCCGAAGCGTTATTGTCATAGCGACTCGTCATTGCGTCTCTAAAACCACGTGGAATTCTCTGTTTAATTTGGAGTTGTTGTCGCCTCGACCAATCAGATGACTCCATATCTTTTACAGCCGCCGAGCCCCGAGACGTTGGATCAACAGTCCCACGTGCTTTTGTTGATTTCATGGTATCGTCGCCTGATGTCGGGGGTGTCTTTCGTGTAATTTCATAATCGTCACGCAGCTTAGCGTAGCTATAAACTCTTCGCTCGAGACCTTCACATCCCCCTGACATGCCAAAAATGTTAATGTCGACCCCAGTGCGGACAATGAACGATCAAGGATCGTAAACTGTGTGGACGCAGTTAGAGGCGAACTGTTTTCGAAAGGTGCACTCCAGAACGGGCAATTTGTCAGGTTGACGTTTATTAAATAGTGTACTTGCTATTTTCGATATTCATAAGCTTATTGTGCGACGTGTTTTGGCAGCGGCAAGGCTCTGCGAAACGACATTTTTCCCGCTCTCATTAATCGCAGTGACGTCAGCCCAGTATTCCCATGTGCTTTTGTTTGTGTCACGGTAGCGCCACCTTACGATTGCATTGTTTTATAATTAGGGAAGCGATCACCGCAGAGTCACACCGCACATGGCCTTAGTCGCCAAAAACGGCTTTAACTTAAATTTGAATGAACGAACGAAGCAGAGTCACTCGAAGTGAGCCCTCTTAGCGTGGCTATAAACTCTTTGGCATTACGTTAATTACTCCCTCTAAAAGCACTACAAATAATGACATTTCTCTCACGATTTAGGGCAACTAAGGTACACTGTTATTGATGGAGCAATGAGCTCGGCATGGCGAACTGACAACTCTGTTCCATTCTTGAGACTCGCTTTATCGAACAGTCTGTGTAAATAAATGAGCGATCCGAATATTTGTCTTTGATTTAATACAAATGATTGATAAAACAGAGGGTTCAGTGGTGATTTTCTTGTTTTCTTCTATCTGTTGGGGGTGGGTGGGGTGGGTGAGCCCTAAGGCAACCATCACATCTAAATATGGGCATGACCCATCAAGGTCTTTCCTAACACCCAAACCGAACGGACTGATAGAAATCTACAGAAATTGGGTCTGGTCTCTTTAACTGTAAATATATCAATACATCACCCAATCAGGCCAGCAAACTTAGCACCAATGACCTACAAGTATGAGATTTTATTGTTAAGAGTCAATTCATCAGTTTTGAATAATTCATTGTAATAATTAAAATCAAGTGTCCAATTATCATGCATTTCCTAGAAATTCAGCTGTCATTCAGGAGTATGAAAAAATACTTGTAGATGGTATCTATTAATTAAGAGCCAAATATTTTATTCCTGATATAATGTTCTCTGGATGGAAGATCTGACAAAGCCATGGAATACCACTCGAAGTAGGGAATCTGCAAGTACAAACAGATGGCCGGTGCATTGCATAATTCAATAAGTAGTCAAAATGAAGAAATTAATGTGGTAATCATGAATTGAAGCAAAAACATAATTAAATCCCTTAAAGTCTTTCAATAAGAACGTAATGGACACTGACCTCGATGACCTTATATCCCATAATCTGGAGCTGGCGAGGTATATGTGCATAATGGCCAACCACACGCAACACATTCTGGAGACAGTAGCCCTTCCTCCACAGTAGAATGGCCACACTGTAGTGAACGAAGCACAGAAGTGATTACTTCAATGGGGAGTCCGAGCCAAGTTAGGTCTACATTGTCAAATATTAAGTGTTTTTATGTAGTCAAATCTTTATTTAATAATGCTTTGTTACCATATTAACTTGTGTATAGGTCACAAAATACATGAGGTTTGGAAATCATGCACTGGAATATGAACGTTATGGTTTTAACCATCTGTCATCATTGACACAGAGCTCAGTGAATCCTCGCCCAACAACCACCACACCACTATTACGACCACCTTTACCCAGTCCCATTTTGGAATTCCCCTTATGTTACATGAAAGATCGACCCCGCTAACATGACCACACCATTATTACGACCACTTTGCCTCAGTCCCTAGAGAGGTCAACTTAGTAAGATTCCAAGGTACATATTGTGGGGTAAGACACAACCCAGTGTCAACTGGACCAAAACAAAATAATTAATAACCTCACAGCACTTAAGTATATGACAGTTGGATTCGATGTATGAAGGTCGTTTCAGTATGCATACTTAAGTCACAGGCTTGCACAGCCTCCCAACAAGGGAGCTTAGACACACACAATAGTCTGAAAAGCTGTCCCGAGAAGATGAATTATGCATTTCCCACATCATTTCAATCATCAAAGTTTAGTACCAATTGCTATGGCAAAACAAGGAATGCGTCCAGTATACCAATGGGACCCATACACAAGGAAATACGGTTAACATTTTAAATCAGTTTTAGCTCTGTTGTCACTTCAAATGACAATATTGTACAGCTCTGTACATAAGCAGGAATAGAGCATGTCCTATACCTCTGCCAGTCAGGGGGCAGCACTGTACCCGGGTCTTCAACAGGCATACCATGTTCATTTAACACGACCTTGAACTCTATGAAACATAACAAAAGAAACCATAACTGATGAATATTGGATATCTAACGAAATGTTCTCAGTATTATAACCATCCTGCATCCTATTATACAAGTACTTACAACCATATGTCCAATCCCAACATACACATCAATCATAATGTGATACAGTAACGAAATACTCACGAATGAAGTGACCATAGGGGCTGAAGGTGTTGGCCTGGACATATCTGGGGTTAACCACGCGGTGTAAGGTCTCCTGGACCTGGAGGTGGAACTGGTCCCGAGATGACGTGGTCACTTTCTCGTCCACTGTTACACACGTTATACTGGTGAGGGGTTATGTCATCAGGGGCATTGGAAAATGAAGTAATATTTAAGTGAATAGTGCTGGGTGAAGACGAGTTTGATGCTCACACAGGGCCCCCTTCATTTGCATTTAAATCACTCACGAAACATTCCCCTCGTGACTGTCTTTGAAAATATCTTCCTACGTTAATCTAGCAATCTAAAATGTAAGGGTTCCTGTCGTAACGAGCGTTATGTAATTTGCTGCATGTAACTCACGTTGTCGACAGAATTCTGTGTGGAACCAAGGCACGTTGAGCTGCGGACACTCCAGAACCACGGCCCGATTTATGTACAATATAAGCTTATCAACAGCCTTGACCTGGGAAGGGTCATCTGCAACAAGGTCAAGGTAATGTTTTGTACTGTTTTTAATAAAACATTATTAACAGAGTGATATAGTCTGGTATTTAAACATGGCGGTGTCATATGGGTATATACCTATTAATAGATTCTGTAGCGACTCGAGGAAGTTCAGTGAGAAGACCTCAGCCAGCTCTGCTTCAGGGTAGATTTGTAACACCAGCATCTCCCTCAGTATCTACACACCAATACATGATTAGAATGGAAATGGAATAAATCATTCAAAGTACTTCTTGAACAGTCAAGTACTACCAGAGAGTAAAGAAAATTATGAGATAAGATATCTGATATGCTGAGCGGCTAAATTGCTCAGCAAACTAGTATTTTTAGATTACATTGTCAACATATGATTTATTATTGACTGAAGTTTTACTGGCCACGTAGAAATTATAGTGCTCAGGGATGTGTAACCGAGCTGACTAATAAGAGTCAACTCATTTTCTGGGCTGAAATCAAATGTAAAATGGAGAATTGTCTCATAAGATGCAAAATGGATGAGAATCATTGCATTTTCTGGACTGACATGTATGTAAAAATGATGATAATTACCCTGAGTTTGACAATCTGTGAGTTCTTTCGACGATTGATATGGTTTGAGGTGAGTATGGATGTCCAGATGCGGGCCAGATAGTCTGTGATGACTGGAGGTCGCCCCATTATGGCCATAAAGCGTAGTATTCTCTCAAAAAAGATGGGGTTCGATATGGAATCGAACTTGACTAGAGTTTTCTCAATCAAATCCAAGAATCCAGCATGATAATGCTGAGTCTGCTGAAGATAGTCCATCAGTTCGGCGAACTCGTGGGAGAAAAACCACTCATAAGTGTTGAAGAGTTCCACGTATTTATCACACAGCAGATCGTTAATAACACTGTCCTCTTTCACGGGTGTATTGCGAACGCTGCGTACGATCTGAATGATGGCGGATGTGGTGTAGCAGTGGTTGATACTGTGGTGGAGATGACCTGCGATGGCCACTTGAACGTGGTAGAGCTGTTTGCGCCACTGATAACTGCCATCCAATTTGTGGCGGGAAAACATGCTGCATAGTCTGTTGATGTTACTCAAAGAAAACGTGGAGATGGAATCCATCAAGTTGGCAAGAATGTGTTTGGGTAGGCAGCGCTCAGACTGAGTCAAGTAAGACAGTGCTACCAAAACATACTGCGTCTTGTTCAATACCGACGATTGAAGGTGTTTGATAACCGAATTCCAGAAAGTAGTCTGCTCTTTGAAGTTGACACCTGGGTATTGAGTGAGGTAAAAAAGTGTGGTGCCTTCCAGCATGTCAGGCAGGAAGTTGGAGGCCAGCCCCATAACCATCGGCTGGAGCTGCGTGTTCTGTGACTTTGTCTCCGTCAATGCACGACAAACAAAGTTGAATTGGTTCTGATCAATATCTTGATTCAATAGCGCCTCGTGCAACAAGGATTCAAGCTGATGCTGGACGTCAGGTGAGATGTGATCACCCAGGGCACCCAGTAGGCTAGTAATGTCTCTAACAGGGAGACTCTCATCAAGAAGTGAAGTCATGTGTTCCTGAACCTGAGATGCAAATGAAGTGGTTAAAAATCCATTCATCTTCAACATCCAACAAATCTCTCCAATATGATGAGGCTGTAATTGGTCGATCATTTCTGTGACGCGTGTTCTCACTTCCGAGCAAATCGGAATATAGAAACAAGCACGATGGTCTACAAATACGCGTGAAGATAATGTGGTAGAGAGGAAGGTGCTTAGATGGTGGAGATCATGCTTTTCATCCTTGTTTTGCAAATGTAGCGCAGTCAGTCTGGACACTTTATAATGAACAAATCGAGATGAGAAATGATTCAGATTTCTTGTGGTTAATGCTACAGCTGCCAGTTCATCTGAGCTATATTCGCTAGTGCCATGAATTATCATATTGGCAAAACTCTGAGCAGTAACCCTCGTTAAACGTGGGTCAATGCCATTTTGCACTTTGAGAATCCAACTAGTGATGAATAATGAATGCAAGTCCAACTCGTCCAATCGTTGATGGCATTGGTTGAGGAGTGTATGCACAGAGCGTCTGTCACAATGACCTTCAAAAAGCATCAGCATCGACAACAAAGTCTCAGTCAATTCACTAATGGTAAAGTTGTGGCAGTTTTCAAAAACTAGTTTTTCCATCAAGTGCAAATTAGGATGAGACAGCACAGAACTGCCCATTGATCTACAGCAGTCCTGGAGCTGTTTGTGGGCACGGAAGAGATTGACATTAAGGAAAGGATGCTCACAAGCTTGAGTGCCAAAGCTGAGTGTCAAAAGACGTTTGACAAACATTGCCACATGACTAGGTGTAATTTCCTCCACATCCATTATTTTTGGGAGGTCAGTCATTAACTTGACCTCATCTGAGGTCGTAAGAATGCTGAACTGAATAGGGTCTGGGTCATACACACAGGAAGTGTCAGGGAAAGTGACTGCTACTGGGTCCAGGAAAGACATCATGTATGGGGCTGTGGGCGAGGCATTGTGAGAAGGGATGTATCTCGGAAGCTTCCATCTCGACTGGTTCCGTGTCTGCAGCTGTTTGATATGTGCCTGAGGTTGTGTGAAACACCTGTTGATCATCAAGGGACAGATAGCTTGGTGGTGACCCCGGCGCACCAGTCCTCGTATTAGTAAAGTTGATGACATCTTATTCTGTAGAGTGCAAAAAAAAATCAATTGAATTTGAGTCATTGCATTATTGCAGGAAAAAGATGGCACCATGAATATTATCATGCTACTACCTGCACTTCAGACATGGCAGACTGCTGTTGAATATATCACTGGCCAACACCGTGTTAATCAGCCGTCAATGTCAACCAACACAGTGTTAATCAGCCATCAATAACAACCAACAGTGTTAATCATCCATCAATGTCCACCAAGTGTTAATCAGCTGTCAATGTCAACCAACAAGGTGTTAATCAGCCGTCAATATCAACCAACACTGTGTTAATCAGCCGTCAATGTCAACCAACAAGGTGTTAATCAGCCGTCAATATCAACCAACAGTGTTAATCAGCCAACACAGTGTTAATCAGCCGTCAATGTCAACCAACAGTGTTAATCAGCCATCAATGTCAACCAACAAGGTGTTAATCAGCCGTCAATAACAACCAACACGATGTTAATCAGCCAACAGTGTTAATCAGCTGTCAATGTCAACCAACAAGGTGTTAATCAGCCGTCAAACAACCAACACTGTGTTAATCAGCTGTCAATATCAACTACACAAAAAATTATCAAATATATCAGGCAGCTTTCATAGGTTTGAAACGCCTGATAAGAATTTTGGATTGGATTCATTTATTACAGAGAATTAACCAGGGTCCTGTATGACTATGTTTGAGAGTACCAGGTGTCTTGATCAGTCCTAGAATCATATTTAACCAGCATAACTCGCCTAAGAAAATCAGCCCTGTTAATGCCCGAGAAATACTAGATAGCTCTGCTAAACCAAGCAAAAAGATGTTGACTGACAAACTTTCACACCACCAACTTTAACAGTTATTGACATCCCAAGATATACCATCTTTGGCTATTTCTATAACCCAACAATGCTCACTATTTATCATACTTCTACCCTTTGTCTTGAAGAGACATGTAAAACAGATGGACAGACCCAACTACCGCTTGGGATCATACGTACGGCAGAATTATATTCATACAGGGCTGATTTGTAAGGCAGAAATAATCCTGGGGTTATTTGTACGTCAGAAATACATCAAAATTTCTGCCTTCCGAAAAAACCCTGCTTTACATTTCTGTCGTACTGAACAAAACCCGTCTATACTCTTGCCATACATAAAAAAGGACTCCTGCATAGCTATAATATTCCTTGTTTCATTTGTGTTGCTAAATTTTTCCTGGGATTTTTAGTACAGCAGTTATTCAGTGGGGATTATTTGTAAGACACAAAGATATGTAATTAAGATGCAAAGAGGCATTTTTTTTCTGCAATGGATATTACAGATTGGTTCTTATTGTTAAGTTATACCTACCATGGGGGTGTGGCAGGGTCTAAGCCAGAGACCCGGGGGTGTGGCAGGGTCTTACGGAGACCTGGGGTGTGGCAGGGTCTTAGCCAGAGACCCGGGGGGTGTGGCAGGGTCTTAGCCAGAGACAAACAGTGACGCATATATATATATATATATATATATATATATATATATATATATATATATAGATATATATAGATAGATATATATATATATATAGATATATATATATATATATATATATATATATATATATATATCTATATATATATATATATATATATATAAATATATATATATATATATATATATATATATCTATATCTCTATATATATATATATATATATATATATATATATATATATATATATACACACACAGCATCAGGTAAAGAGGCAAGATAAAAGGTATGATAAACCAGTAATGCTCTTTCGTCAGTTTTCACCCGCTATTTGGTCAGAGAGAGAATCACATGCCCAATGTTTAACCACAATGGTTATGAATATTTGTGAGCCAATCAGGGGCATAGCTTGGATGGAATCAATGTGTAGGCTGAATTCTAGGGGGGTTCTGGGGGCAAGCTCCCCCCAAAAATTTTTTGACCCTAGAATGTCAAATAAGAATGTTTCATAGACCATATATATCATGACATTTTACTTAGATTTAAGTCTCATGACTGGAATAACCGCTGAGTTTTCGCAGCTTACTACTTGTTCCAAATGCCCTTGAAAAGAAAACTACAATAATAAATAATGGTATTTAAAATTAAAATTGTTACAAGACAAAGAACTAAAAAACAAAATCAGTCGGACGGGGAATCGAACCCGGTATGCCAGGGTGCGAGGCGAGCACTGATCCCCAACACTATTGTCTCTGTACAACATTAAGTGTATTATATGCTATTAATGCAAGAGCCTCGTTCCCGCCAAAACAGTTACCCTCAGTGACAGATACTTCCGACTGATCCAAGTATCTCACGGTAGAAAATTTTCTTGCATACTGTCTTGCACTTTAAAATAGATATTAAAATACAAACTGATCGAAATGATGCATTTTGATATAAAAACAAGAGTTATTCAGATGCTGTGTTTGGGAAAGTGACGTCACATTGTTTATACCGTTACGTCACAAGTAATTCACGCGAGTCGTCTTACATAGGGCGGGGGGTGGTAAGATGAGATTTCCCAGCACTGGTAAAAACTGCAGATATCCCCATCTGGCATGCAAGAAAAATCTATCTAAGGACAGGACAAATCCACTTTTAAAATATACCTGTGAGTTATTGCACTAAGCACACAATTTAATACAACTTATTAAAGGTTTGAAACTAAGAAAATGAGAACTGAAGACATGATGGCCAGGTTCCATTTAACAACTTTTGTTTGATGTCTTCGTCTACAGGAGGTCAAGTAAGACATCCGATATCCGGATACTTGGGAATGTTTTCGGTCATGATGACCGCTGTCAGACTCTTGGTCTGTTAACATTTCAAAGAAAAAGCGCCCACCAAGCATCCTTTGAAATGTTTAAAAGACGGAACTTTACAATACGCAGCCGGCCTGAACTTTACAATATGCGGGCTCCAGTCGTTCGCACTCTTCCTTGGGGTATAAAGACTATAAACCATTCGATACGGGTAGATTCCGAAAAATTAATCACTGTCTGTTCTTGGCAAATCTTGTTTCTGGTGTTCCATTACCCCTCCCCCTCCAATTTTTTATTGCATTTTTGGCATTTTTATTTGTTCGACTTTCTGGGGAACCGCGGCCTACACGGCCTATAGGAAGATACGTCCCTGCCAATACACAGCTTATATAAGGCTGGGGAGAACACATGATTAACTCGGGATGCACTCTGTCAATGAATATAACACCAAACGTGGTTAACATAATCTCTTTGAAGTGTAAATTCTGGGTGGTGCCATATAGCAACAAGCAGCTTGCCAACGCCTTTATCACCTTGTTGGTCTAACAGTATAACCACCAATTTTGTGGTTGATTTGGTAAATGCTTACAGGACTCTTTTTTTTTCAAGAAATACACATTTTTTTCAGGCGATCAGTGTCGAAAGTTATTAATTAGTTTGGATTAAGATAATGTTTCATATTCCTATTTGCCCGTGGAAAATATATTTGCCTCGCCTATGTTCCAATTGGTGAAAGCTTCTGCTGGTCGAATTATAACTAATTACCATGGATAAATCCGGGGGGGGGGGCACTTATGTGTATAGAGGTAGTATATATGTGCCGCGCGACGGGGTATGTTTTTTCGGACTATCGACCTGTACGACAGGTTTTTTGGCCTCATACTTGTACGACGGGGTATGTTTTTCAGCTTCAATCTGTACGACGGGTTGTACATTCCAATAATACCTTGTACGACGGGGTATGCTTTTGGCCATTTTGACCTTGTACGACGGGTACGGGTTTTCGAGGTCCCGCGGCACATCCCTATCCAGAATAAGGCCAAGTCACGTGCCCCCCCAGGATAAATCCCCTGTCGCAAAGGGATAAAATTGTCCGTGAACATCATTGCATTCTAAAACTCGATCACTTGGATATGTTTGGTGTTTGGTAGTTGTCTGAATCGATTTCAAAATTTTTACATTGCGTCGTTTTCAGACAGAGTAAGACGTCTACTCAGACGTTTTGTAGGGCTACGTCAGTACTAGCTCCGGTCGTAACGGTAACATGAATTTATACCCTCAGACGTTTTGTAGGGCTACATCAGTACATGTCTCACATGAGTGAGCGATAACAGATGGTAAACATCATTCAAATATCGGAAAGGACCTTTCACGTTCGCATTAATCACTATTTGCACGATAAATTGCACAGATATTTGAAGCCAACTTACTGGTCAATCAAATAAAGACGTATATTATACTGTAACGTCGCATTTTCGTCTGTTGGCTAACGTGCCTTTCGTAACCAGCCTTGAACCGCTGAACTCGGATAGCACCGCCAAACATCCGACATCCACAATAGTGAGTTCAACGAAGAGAAGTGGTGACCCAACTAACACGACCGGGCTCACCCTGCTCACTGGTTCGGACCAAAACGAACATGCAGGGGATCATACATTTGTTCAGCGTTATCATAACGTTAATCATAAATCTTGGCCCCATTACTCCAAATTCGCGCCTACAGTATGCTGTAAGTATTTAGTCGCAAACTCATAGCTCAATCAGAGAAATCAGTTCATGGATAGTAATGAAGCTAAATCAGAGGAATCAGTCCATGGACAGTTGTATAGGTAAATTTCTTTTAAATATATTACAATTTCTCAAATATAATCATATAATATACATTTCTTTCATTCGTTATCAACATGTTTGGTATATAGATAAAAATTATTATTTGTTCGAATGAATTCAATTGGTGGGGCGCTGCAATGTTGCATAAAAATTCACAGGTATTCTTTTTGAATTAGGTATATGGATTCAGCACACATATCACTGGAGACACCTGGCCACCCACCCCCCAGCCCCTGCCTATCATAAATAAGTTTTCTATCCTTAATTATAGCATTAAAGTAATGTATGTTTAATTGAAAGTGACAGCGCTTAGATATGCAGGCCCATGGCCCATGGAAGCCAAAGAGTTCAGAATGCTAAGAAAGTCTCACCCTTGCCGCAGTAGTCTATGTGTGGTGGTTGGGTCTCCTCCTTGCCTCAGTAGTCTATGTGTGCTGGTTGGGTCTCCTCCTTGCCTCATTAGTCTATGTGTGGTGGTTGGGTGTCCTCCTTGCCTCATTAGTCTATGTGTGGTGGTTGGGTCTCCTCCTTGCCTCATTAGTTTATGTGTGGTGGTTGGGTCTCTTCCTTGCCTCATTAGTCCATGTGTGCTGGTTGGATCTCCTCCTTGCCTAATTAACCTATGTGTGGTGGTTGAGTCTCCTCCTTGCCTCAGTTGTCTATGTGTGGTGGTTGGATCTCCTCCTTGCCCCCGTTGTCTATGTGTGGTGGTTGGGTCTCCTCCTTGCCTAATTAACCTATGTGTGGTGGTTGGGTCTCCTCCTTGCCTCATTAGTTTATGTGTGGTGGTTGGGTCTCCTCCTTGCCTCATTAGTCTATGTGTGGTGGTGGGGTCTCTTCCTTGCCTCATTAGTCTATGTGTGGTGGTTGGGTCTCCTCCTTGCCTCAGTTGTCTATATGTGATGGTTAGGTCTCCTCGATCCTTGCCTCAGTTGTCTATGTGTGGTGGTTGGGTCTCCTCCTTGCCTTATTAGTCTATGTGTGGTGGTTGGGTCTCCTCCTTGCCTCAGTTGTCTGTATGTGCCAGTTCGGTCTCGTCGTTCCCTCAGTAGTACATATATGTATGCTGGTTGGGTCTCCTCCCTGCACTCGTGGTCTATGATTGGGTATACTCGGAGCATCACTGTTAGATGTGTGACGGTTTGTCTCTTAGCCTCACATAACCAACAACGTTCTTATGCTTAAAGATGCGACGTTCATCTGTTTGAACATTTTGTCGAATGCGATTAAATTGCGTCTGAATAAACCTGAAATGTATATAAATATACTTGCCAACGACCAACATAACGAAATGGGGGAAAAAAATCAAAAATTGCAAAAATTGCGACCTGTATCGCGGATCAAAAAAAAGGTTAATAAGCCAACATACAAATATACAAACCGGGTCGATCGCCATAACTCGGCGAATGCGAATTCGCCAAGTTAATAATAGCATACTTGCCCTAGACCAACATCACGAAATAATAGCGCTTCCCAACCAGTGTTCGCTGGGTTCCACCTAACCAGCACGGCCGACTCTTCGCGCTGACACCGAGACGTCGGGTCAATAATCCCATGTGCTTTTGTTGATTTCATAGTATGACGGTATTTCATGTAATTTTATAATCCCCACACAGCGAAGCACGAGATGTCCTAACAAATGTTAAAGTATACCCCCGGCCATTTCCCTCGCTCAACAATCTTATATCACCATCTGCAGCGCGGACATCAAAAATCGAGAACAGTAAACGGCGCAGACAATGTGAGAGGCGAACTGTTTTCGATAGATCTAGGCAAGGCACTCGCCCCTGCTGTTTTTATGATCTGATGCCACCTTAGGATGTGAGAAATCGAAAGTAGTAAATAGCGCGGAGCTGTCAGAGGCGATGTTTCTTTGCCTACGATAGGTCAACCCGGGCAATTTATCAAGTTGACATTTATTTCATATTGTAGTTGTCATTTCCCCTATGTCCGACGTGTGTTGGGAGCGAGAAAGCTCTGCAAATCGACATTCCCCGCTCTCATCAATCGCAGTGAAGTCAAGTACACCCTTGTGCTTTTGTTTATCTCAAGCGATCACCACAGATCGAGTCACTTGAAGTGAATCCTTTTAGCGTAGCTATAAACTCTTTGGTGACATTGCCGAAAGAAACGGAAACTTTACACACCTGAACTATATATATATATATATATATATATATATATATATATATATATATATATATATATATATATATATATATATATATATATATATATATATATATATATATATATATATATATATATATATATATATATATATATATATGGGAGCTGGTAGCTGTATAGCAAATTCAAGGGAGCATTTCGTGGTTTGCACGCAAGACAATTTGTGATAATTAACGATCCCCACTCATCGGAAGCTTTGTTGCGGCCATGTTGAATTTGTTAGCGTGTTGAAAGAAAATTTGCTGGTAATCTAACGTTTGTGTCCCACATTAGCAGAGAAAGGATTCATTTTATGAGGTAATGTTAAATGTTTTCATTCCTTTATTTAGATCTCAACTTTAATATCTTATGGTAATGATAAACGTATACATTTCTTTATTTAGATCACAACTTCAATATATTGAATCTTCAAACATTTCCCAACTTGGGTTTGAGCGCGTCCTTTTAGTCTAACAGACCAACGTCAGGTTTATATTATTACCTGGTTGGTCTAACAGAACCACTGCCTGTTTTGTTGTCGATTCGGACACATCCTGACTGGACACGCCACTTTTTTTTTCACGAAATGTGCATGTTCGGTTGAGTTTCTGGCGATCAGTGTTGAAAGTAATAATTTAGTTTTGATTAAGTTGTTGCATATTCCTATTGCCAGCCGAAAAAATATATTTGCGATTATGTTCCAAGTTTACTGGTGATGTTTAGAACTTTGAACCGAGTGGAGCTTACGCTCCCTCTTGGTTCTCGAAGATTGCTGCGCCTATGTAGAAAACTTGATAAGACCTTACCTTCACCATGTCCACCTGATGTAATATGTGCAATTTAATAAGTAATCGAGACAGATTGTTGGCATCGGAAGTTGCAGGGAATTCTTCCCACCAGAATATGTAGTGGAATTTCGCCGAAAAGTTGTAAATTAATCGAATATCAAGTGTTTCGTCTGGAGATTGATTAAAAAGAACCAACAATTACATTTAATACTCTCACCTTTGGTGCCTGTACATTCTTCTCAGCAAGTATTTTTTTGCGGGATAAGTGGTGATGCATGTTTGTCAATCTACTGTTAAAAGTGGGTTCTCCTGTTGGACCAACAGGGAAGTACTTGATCGTCTGTTGGGCTAGTGATATTCCCTTCTGAAATACAAGCGTGGAGGACGGTATCTCAGAGAGCCCCAGAAACTTCCAATGTAAACATTGGATATTGGACATCGATACAGATAATGCATTCTGTGTTTCATTTGTATATAGAATAAATGGTGATAATATAGATATAACACAGCCGTAAATGTATTAATTAAAATTTTGTGTGTTTCCATCAGTGATTTTAACAGCAGTATGGATGGTGATGATTCTCCGACTCTGAATGGCTCTGATCATGATCGCGGTGATCGTGGTAGCAGGGGACCACCCATGAAACGAGACTTCAGTGGAGGGTTCCGTGGTTCAAGGGGAGGTCCCCGAGGCGGGTATCGGGGAAGTCGAGGTGGATACAGCAGTTACAGCAGCAGCTACAGGGGAGGGCCCCCATCAAGGTAATCATCACTTATATTCATCTATGATAGATAAAGTTATTTTAGGTAAAGCTTGAGTTTATGAATTTTAATGTTCATGATTTTATTAATTAAGTTTATATATTGAACATGGTTTTTACTCCAACAGAGGGCGGGGAGGTAGAGGAAGAGATTATGGTGACCGTGACTTCGGTGGCAGAGGTATGTCCCGGGGTGGAAGAGGCAGTTTCCGTAGCAGCAGAGGAAGAGATGGTCCTCCTAGAGGAGGTCGAGGTAGAGACATGGATGGTCCTCCCAGACGAGGTCGTGACAGTTATGGCAGTGGGCCAATGAGGAGGTCGTCCCCTCCCCGCAGCGACAGAGGACCTCCCACTGGTGGTTACAGGGACTATGATGCTCGTGACAGTGGCAGAGACTATCCCAGGTGAGTGGCTTGTTTGTAACATCCCTCCGGGTAAGTGTGATGTTCCCTGGTGTGTCACATGCATGTTTGACATGGTCAAGCTTGTGTTGGCCGTACTTTGTGTTGTAATTACTTTTGACTTAATACAGCTGTCTATTTGACATGTCTGACTTGTTTAAATGAATGGAGTACCTATTATTGGTCCACACAATGGTTTTCCAAATGGTTTCAGTTAAAATCCTTGCATGTTGCTATGTAATATGTTTTGGATCAGGTCAGAGAAAACAAGTTAAAAACAAACTGCAAGATTATTCAGTTAATACTTCCTTTGATCATGGGTATAATAAATATGATAAGTATCAGTACCAAAGAAATGTCTCCCCGTGCATTATCGTGTAAGATTTCATAATGCCAACAATTTAGATGGATAGCTGTCAGGTTTCCCACTGCTGGACCTGGTTGTTATTTGTGGGTTGTTGGGTAACGTTCCCATTTCTGTTCTACAGCTCCCGCCCTCCCAGAGATTATCGCCCCCCTTCATCTCGTGGCCTATCTCCCCCTCCCCACAGGGATATGCCTTCTGCCCCACGGGATAGGGGACCAGATTATGGCAGGTGAGATATCATTTTCCTTTCTGGCTTTTCTGTGGGTTCAAAAGTCCCGTTTAGAATCCTCGTATTTTAGTCAGGGATGTGTTGTGTTTGCTTGCCAACTGTATGTCTTGTGTTCTCATGCATGTTATATGTCCCAAGACTTGTATGTATTTAACATAGAATTTATAATTAATGGCTCTGTGATAGGCATATGCTCACTGTATTGATGTTGTATGCTGTAATGGCCAATTTGATGAGGCATATAGTTAGCCAGTTGTTAGATCCATCCTAAGTTTCTAGATATTGATTTTCAGGGACAGCCGAGGTCCTAAAACGGCACAACGGTAAGATAGCAGAATGTTATACCAAATTCAGGTTCTTTGATTTGTTCAATTGGCTTATTTAGTCACTGACAGGACAGACAATGAAAGTGCATGAAAATAATAAAACTTAGGGTAGATACTAAATAAATATAGACTGACACCTATGAGACAGCATAAGTTAGGTATGTGTGAAGTGAACAAGAACAACCAGCCCGTCCTCATCCCAACCTGCCCGTCCACATCCCAACCTGCCCGTCCTCATCCCGACCTGCCCTTCCTCATCCCAACCTGCCCTTCCTCATCCAAACCTGCCCGTCCTCATCCAAACCTGCCCGACCACATCCCAACCTGCCCGTCCTCATCCCAACCTGCCTGACCACATCCCAACCTGCCCGACCACATCCCAACCTGCCCGTCCACTTCCCACCCAGACAACTCAGGCAAACCCTATGCGTCATAGAAAGCGTTATCAAGCCGAGTTATATTTATCTTGATCGCAGATGAGCGACCAGCGTGCTGTGTCGCTGTTTGTCTTTAAATGAGCTGTTTATACCCCATGACTCTGGGGGTTCGCTTCCCTCCATCACTTAAGAATCTGCGGCAACACATGTGGCCGAGTGTTCCAACCGGAAAAACTTGCTTTCCAAATAAGACCAAGCTCAGTATTTAACATGGTTCCATGGCTGGCCAATCAATGCTCTTGGGCTGCTTTAGAGTGTGGCGCCCCATCACTTCAGCCTAACAAAGATGGCGGAAGAACAATGTGCATTTAGTCGGTGATCTCATCCAAACGCATTTGCAAGGCTAGTTCCGAATGGCCAATCTATTATGGCGGTTTTGATTCGAGCGCATTTGCGCAGTTTTCAGTCCCAAGACCCTCGAGTCCGAGAGAGTTGTGCCAGTTGGGATGTGGGTGCTCAAGGGAATGGGGACCGAGACTAACTCACTAGGCTTATTTCTTGTATCTGGCCTGGGAGGTGCGTACTGGTGGACACTAGTCTGCGTCCCAGACTCAAGGGGTTCCGCTACGCTTCTCGCCCTATAGTCTACGAAAAGATAAGGTCTTAAATTGGCGCGTCCGAATATTCATTAGACACGTTTGTAAATCTTCGTGACCAATCAACGCAAAGGTTGTGACCCGGATTGACCTTAATTGCGCGTGTCTGGCTTGCGATACGCACCCTCGGTTCTATGTGACGTCATGGACATTGTAGTGGTCTGCGTCCAATGAGAACACATTGAATGTCTTCTGGAATTATGGGGCGTCTCAAAAGTTCAAATTGGCACCACGACAAATGCTTTAATGCTTAGCTGCACGATAGTATGTTTACTGCTTCTCTCACCGACTGTGTGATTAACGGTGCCACTCAGCGTGAAACAACAAATCGAAGTGTTATAGGATGTGTGCCCGGCTCATAAAAATCACTCCACCGGTTGGACAAGTTCTTCGGAACTTGTAGAACTGACCAATGAGAGACAACGACTTAAAAGTATCAGAGAGTGACCGAGAGACACGGCTTGTGATTGGAGCATCCCAAATCTGGGATGCCTGTCCAATTCAAGATATTATGCTCGCCCAGACCTTAAGGCGAGACTATTGAATATCTGTAACATGTAAACAGCGCCCGCAGCCATCAGGCTGGGGGACCTTGACTAGGTGGACGCCCTATAGGGGAAAATTCCAGCCCGTCCAAATCAACGATCATCTGTCCAATCGATGGGTGGTCGGGTCTCTGACTAAGACCCTCTTTTGTAAGCACAAAATAACACACCAGTGTTGATATGTCATTTAACTTCAGAATAACAAGCTAACTTAAAGCTTACGATAAAAAAAGTAGTTCCATTCATCAATACGCTTACTGGTGTCAAATACTGCTCGGGAGTTCAACAAATGTTAAAATATTGAATTTAAAAAGAATCAAATGAATTTTCTTTTATTGTGCAACAAGCAGCTGAAGCAGAAGGTAACCGTGTCTCAGCTGTGACAAATATTTGAAATCCTTGATATGATATATAATAAGTGGAAAGGAAGAATGAATGTTCATCATGCAAAGGTCATGATTCTAACATAGGAAAATATTGTATTGGCTTGTTTGTAAAAAAATAAGTTGTTGCAAACATTTTATCCACCAAAGTAAGAGGGCAAATTTCTTAGATTTTATTATTTGTGCCTGCTGTTACAAAAAAAAAACATCCATAGAAAACCTACTTTTTTAAGTATCCAATAATTTGATATAAAAACTGCAGAAAATAGTAAGTAAGAGACTATTCTCAGTTACTTGGAATTTAATGTTGTGTGTCCTCATTGGAGTGGAATGCCCTTATTCAGCCTGGATTGTTATGCCACTATGTTTTAATTGATTAGCCGGATTTCATTGCAGGTTAAGAATTCCTTATTCAAAATTCCTGGCAGAGAAAGTGTTTTGAATTCTGGATGTCTTTATTTTGCTGTATGTTTATACTGTACATCCATATAATGCTCAGGTTTGGAGATGGGGTCCCCAATTACAAGCATAAAATTCAGGTTTTAATCCTCGCAGTCCCTAATAGATGTGCATACCCTTTGCTTGGCCAGCGTGTCATATGTCGCGCACTGACCTATTTATTTTGGGCTTTCAAGGAACTCTGCGTCTCAGCATGCGCGTCGTTAGTGTGTTGGTTGCTTCACCATACAAATGAGAGATTCAATTTAACATGCTTTGTGAAAGCGCCACTTTATTTTACCCTCAGCAATTCACTTAAAGTTCTATGACCTGATCACATCCGCGCATTTCTTGTAGATGCATCTGTCACTTAAAAACATATCTCATAGATGCGCACCCTTTTTCTTTGCACTAGCGCAATCCTTAATAGGATGAACATAGTATCATCATATAAATTGTATTGCATACACAACCATCAGGAAATAAAGCTGTCATAACTATGATGGCCCAGGTTTCGGTTCTCAAGCGGTTGGTTTTATAACCCGAAACATGAATTTCAGCTTGTGAAAAAATAAAAACCATGATTTGAAACAATGATAACCAGGCGGAAAGCTGGCTTTTCAGGAAAAAAAACGATGTGTATTTAAGAGATTTTCCACCTGCAGTTTGAATGTGGCATTGACAGGTGATACTCAGATATGACCTACTGTGACAGCTTGTTTGTGCTTTTTGTGTTTTATTTGTCAGTTTCTGGATAGTTTAGTCCATTTCCTGATATGGTTTCAAAATAAGGCTTTGCGTTAAATAAACCCAGACATGACTGTATTGTGATGATGTGGTTATATTCTTTTCAACTTGCTTAATGTACTTTTTACCTAATTTATGAAGAACTGATTGACAAAAATATCAAGTTGTTAAATTGTTCAGCTGTTAGCGTCATTGATGAAGAATGTACTTTCCATCTGTTTGAATGATGCTTTTAGTGGATTGGTTATGAACTAAAGGCATATAAAGATTCCAATTTACTTCCTTTTAACCTGGGTTGCTATCCATGGCTGTTAATTGATATCCTGGCAAATCATAGATACCAGTTTGCAGGCTGTGTGTTGGGATGTTAAACTTAAGATTAACTGTTTTTCTGTGCTGTAGTCATGGGTACTCCAATGGAATGAGTCCTGACTACAGTAGATCAGGAAGGGACAGCTACGGGCCATCTGGGCGAGATTATGGTGCTCCACCGTCAAGTCGAGACTACCCCCCAAGTAGCCGTGACTACCCAGTCCGCGATTACGGCCCACCAGATTCTGGGTAAATACATACATACATACATACATACATACATACATACATACATACATACATACATACATACATACATACATACATACATACATACATACATACATACATACATACATACATACATACACATACATACATACATACATACATACATACATACATACATACATACATACATACATACATACATACATACATACATACATACACATACATACATACATACATACATACATACATACATACATACATACATACATACATACATACATACATACATACATACATACATACATACATACATACATACATACATACATACATACATACATACATACATACATACATACATACATACATACATACATACATACATACATACATACATACATACAGACACATACATACATACATACATACATACATACATACATACATACATACATACAGACATACATACATACATACATACAGACATACATACATACATACATACATACATACATACATACATACATACATACATACATACATACATACATACATACATACATACATACATACATACATACATACACACACATACACACACACATACACACATACATACATACATACATACATACATATATACATACACACACACACATACACACACATAGTATGTATATATATACATATATATATATATATATATATATATATATATATATATATATATATATATATATATATATATATATATATATATATATATATATATATATATATATATATATACGAACAAATGGTTGATGGAGACCCAATTGTTGTTTTGCTGTGTGACAGCCGTGACTATGTTGAGCGTGGAAGAGACCGCTATGACAGTGCTCCACCCAGAGACTATGACTCGATGCCCTTGTCCCGCAGCTATGGTCAGTACCCTGTTCCTCATGTTGCCTCTGCTTACTTTGAATAATGAGATGTTACTTGTTTGCCTCTGCTTGCAAAGAAGTATTACATATTGATGATTATGTTGGGGTTTGTTTATAATTGTACAGACTCAGGCCGGGGCCCAGCTTATGACAGCTACAGTTCTGGTGGACCTCCCTCACGGGACTACGAAGGTAAGTGCTTGTCAACTGTGTCACATGAGTGAGTTAGCCCAGAGGCTTCTATAGCAGGTCATTTGGGACAGCTCGTTGTATTGAATCGAACACTGTATCAGTGTGGAAACGGATGCCACCAAGAACATCTGTAGGGTACAGATGGAAGAGCAAAATAACCGTGACACTCCCAAGTGTGGTTTGGACCTGGAAGCATTTACACAGTGTGTGGAATACCTCACTAGTTCAATGTTCCTACAACCAGGACATGTCAATAATCTCTACACTGACTTTATTCACCTGTATCACTCAGTATGTACCGTGGTATGTAAGAGTGGATAACTACATTCATCATTCTCCATACCTGATGCTAAGGGAAGCTGTGTAGTGTAGTATGCATGCCTTTCAAATCCCACACAGTTGTGCCAGAACGGACATCATCATTCTTGTCATCGTCATTATGAAATCCACCATCTGGCTGCATAAAATGTTCTATTGTCAATGGTGTCCACCTGGGGAAAATGTTGTGTGACTTCCAGCGAAATGTTGAAGTGTCACACTCAAACGGAATACAGCACTTAGGAATGTTATTAAGACCCATGGTCATTTAAGCCATCTGCCTGTTAGCTAAATGAGCAACAGTGGCTTATGTACCATGATAATGGTTAACAGTAGACACTATTGATGCAATCAAAACTGGGCCACCTTTAAGGCTTGACATACTCATTATTTATGCAGCCAGCATGTGACCTTATCTTCCTTCAGACTTCTTGTCAATGCACCCAATGGCCAATGGAAGAGTATGACAAATGGTGCCCCTTTGAAACCCTTTGCATCTCTCAGCTTACCCTCAGGAGTTGTCTAACTCCAAATTATTTAACTTTCCGTTACAATGAGTTAATAAAGCCAGTTGAATGTTTCATCTCCATGGCAACGAGAAAGCACTTGCCAGCATCAGTGCAGCCCTGCAGCAGTGTGGAATATGGAAACAGCATCTTATAATATAAGCTAAGTTAGTGGTATAATCTGTATGTTATGTATCTATATCTTTCACTGTGTTACAAATGATATAGGTAGACGCCCTTCATCAATGAACTCGCCTAGAGGCCCCCAACCACGCATGGAAGGGGGTCCAAGAGGCCCCCCAAGGGATGATAGAGATCGGGGTTCTGCAATGAGACGACCCCCTATGGATGATATGGGACCACCCATGAAGCGCATGAGAGATGGCCCCCCTCCCAGAGGTCCACCAAGAGGGGATGGACCCCCAAGAGGTCGAGGGGGCCGAGGCGTACCCCCACCCAGGAGGTTCTCCGGTCGTGACTGACAATTTGTATGATACACTTCTCAAACTAAGCCATTTTGACTAACAGAGCAAAGGCTTACTTGTCTGGGACTGCCAGATGTTGAATGAACTCTTTGAGAAAGGCAGCTGAGCATGGACTAATGGAACACTCTGAGATGAATTTCTGTGGAATCTCACGAGTATTGGACTGGCTAATTTCCTACAATTTGTTCATGTTTTGTGTAAGTTAAAAAATGCTGTGTAACCACCCGTGGATGTGAGGTACCCGCACAAATTATGTGTTGTGCCCTGAGAAGATGAGACTCGCATTGGCTTCTGAATCATTTAATTAATTGTGACCAGTTGAAGTCTTAAATAAACCTATGTTTATGTACAACATTGTTGCCAGTTTGGCTACAGCTCCTAGTTACGTCTGACTGAACAGGATCAGCCCTAGCTTATGATCTGTTTAATGGCGTGGTTTATCAGGAATTGATGGACTTGCTGTTGTAAACACTTTTCAACCACCCTGTGGATTATGGTTAATGCACCAATGCCAAGAGGAATCATACATTCTAATCTCATCTTACTGGCCAACAACACTGGAGCTATTAACTTGACATGAATTGTAAAAATCACTTTCCATTTATACAGTTAGATATGCATGGTGCCATGATTTCCCACGAATTGAAAACTGGAATGAAATGTTGCAATTGGGAAAATTGCATTACTACAAGAGCTAGTCTTGTGAGATTACAAGTCCCAGGATGCAACAGCTGTGACATGGCTACAACTTGCGCATATAATCGTCCCCTTTTGTATGAAAATAATGATGGTTATAGGAGATGATGTAAATCTTGAAGAAAACTAAACCATAAGGAGCTTTTATGGAATATCTATATTTCTAAGATACTCTGGAGAAAATAAGTAGCTGCCAAATGATTGGAAACGGGATTAAGTTGCATTCCATTATGTACCATGCGACTCCTAAGCACAAAGCAAGCTTTTCATGTCGTGGCCTAAGCTTATATTGCAAATAGATTATGTATCCCTTTGGAATTCTGTCAATTAGTGGACCATCTGTAGCATGCAGGAACACATAAGTTATGCTACTTGATTATCTATTTTCGTCAGTCAAAATTGATTGCTGGAATTCTTACTTATCGGAGAGACCTTTACATGCGATGCCCATTGACATAATGAAGGAAACATATTGCCAATTACTGCATACATTAGGTCCTTGCACATGGACTTTGAACACAGCAAAATGAAGTGAAATATGCATACTAGGAGCTAGCATGAAAAACAAATGCTATAATGAAATGCGGGATGTTTATCAGTCGGCATTACCCCTCATGTGAATGAGAAGTACTTGGGTTCATCATCTCGTGCAGACAAAACCTACCCTCAATATGGGTAGCCCTACCTATAACAGATGAAGAACCCACCTAGTTTTCATTTATTGAGGCGTCAATATGTCATGAATGCAAAGGAAATGAAATATTGTCATGGCTCCGAAGTTTCAACCAAGACCCACTCAGTCTGGTGTGCACAAGTGAGCAGATGTTTGGGCAAGAGGCAGTGATCCTGTTCTAACCTGAACCTGCCACAACAACTTCTTCCAAGATAAAGTTTGATTCCAAGGTAATTTATTTCACTGAATTCATTTGCTCTGCATTGGGTTCACCATGTGTTGGACTACTACTACTACTACCGTACATGGAAATGGCTGTCTGAACCCTGGGTGTGTTGAATATCCTCCGGTTGGGCCAGTTCACTCCCATGTGCTACAGCAATCTATGTAAAGACTAACAATGGAGGTGGGAAATGTGGTAATTTATGTGATTATAATGTCAAATTCAAGACATGATTTGTCAATTGTATTTCTGTGAGAAGTGGGGACTATCCAAATGCCAAGTTCATTGTATCTTCGACCGAAACCACAACAATGTCTGAAAAGACTCCTCAGAGATTGCACTGAATACAGAACTGCAAGCATGACTTCAAAGAGAAATTTCAATGTTTGGAGGTATCTGCAGATGTTTCCATGGATACTGAGTCTAAAGCATCAGCATCACTGTGCACAGATGAGTTTGATGACAAGTGCAAAGCCCCTGTGGGATTTGCTATGGCATATGAATTTTTGATTCATTGATAATTATCTCCTTATCACATATTTTAGCTCAAAAATGATACTTGGTGCAAGCTTGTGTCAATGCTGATGTCTTTATCAATTATAGTGCAATCGTGCAGTATACGTAATATTGTATGTTTATTTTATTCATATTCCCTATGTTGATTCACGAAGTGGGAGCCTTCAGGCATTTGTTTGTCTATTCTGTAGTATTCATTGTATGATATCTCGGTTGATAGGATCTCAATCAGACGGTGGTTGACCATCCTGACCTGCGGCATAGCCATGTGAAACAACCGTGCATTGGGACAGCGATGCTGTACTGACTTGGATCAGAAGCATTCATGACCAGAGAGGTCAAATCAAGGTAATCAGCATTTTCATTCATGCATGTACAAAAGCGTATCTGGATCTGGGTGTTATGTACATATAAGTGGTGCTAAATAGTAGTTATATGTTTTTATAGTCATTCATGGTTTGGGGATATAGATAGTGGTGATGTCAATTAGTTCAAATTTCATTTTGTGTGCAGATGCTTCTTGGTGCTTCCATGGAACGGATGGCAGTCTGACCAGATGGTGGGGTGGACCACAGAGAATCAACAAGAAATAATCTCTTAAGTAACTAAAGTAAATCCATAGTAATGGGAGAAATAAAAAAAGTTACATTTATTCACTGTTTCTTTGTGTGTATGCTATAATTCTGCTTGAACTATGTCTCATATGCACTCAGTAAGAAGCCCACATTTGTTCTAAGAGTCTTTTTGTAGTTTCTTAGAAACGGGTTGTTATGCAAAACTCGAAGACTTGTATAATCTGGATAATTTGGGTTTATTGTCTGTCGTGCAGTCTTCGTCTCTCCTGGCAAGCTCCTCCCTCATGCCCCCAATGTCCCTTCTTTTATCCCACCCCTGGAACTCGACCACTCCCCACAACCAGACGCATGGACTATCGTCATTGGTCACGACTGGTCACCTGGTTGGAGTGTAAGTGAGTGAATGGTTCGGGGTTGGGGACGCCAGGTGGAACACGGGCGGCATCATGAGATTAGCAAGCTGAGACCAATCCAACCATATCCCTTGTAATTAGATAGTAGACACCTGGTATTAGTGTCAATTCGAATTGATTGTGGAGGATTGCTCTAGATTAAAGGGATTAAAAATAATGTTGTTACCATCAGATAAATAAAAAGGATAGAGTTTGTAAAGAATTTTTACCGATCAAAAGGTGTCAAAGGTCTTAATGACTTGCGTGTGGAATAAGGGCATTGATATGGCAATTTTGAAATACCTTTATAACATATTCACCGCAACAGCCTCATGGGGTGAACTTGAAAGACTTTCTGAAGGTTGGTACACACATTCACCGCAGCAGCCTCATGGGGTGATACTGAAAGACAAACAAACAAATACTAACAAATGTAACCTAGTAGTGAATCCAACACCAGTTACATAGAGCGACAAATGTCAATTAGGAACCTAGTAATGCAATCCAAACACCAGTGGGATTTTTTTTTTTGCAAATGCGGGTAAAAACATTTTCCAAAGACAACGCAGTTAGTTCCCTTGTGAGAAATTCAAATTTAATAATATCGAATTATAATAATATAGAAGTGCTCGATCTCAATGCTTCAGAAATGAATCGGAAATCAAAAAGAGGCAAGTTTCCAAGTACAGCAGTTCATAGTGGATACTTTTTTTTTGCAAATGCGGGTAAAAACATTTTCCAAAGACAACGCAGTTCATAGTTGTGTTGAAGGCTTCTTGCATTTTGTGAGTTCCAAAAAATTCAAATTTATTTATGAATAGACGAGGGATAGATCGTCAAAATTATAGAATTGACCACTATAGAAGTGCTCGATCTTGCTTGCACAATGACCAGACAAAACAGATGGACTTCATTTACAGAGAGAGAGGTGCAAAGTCTGAAAATCGGAAATCACATATGAAGACAAGGTCAGATTTAGCGAAGATTATGGGTGATATTTCAAATGGTGTAAGGTGTTAGTCGCTCAAAACCTATGCCTAACCTCGCACATCTCATATCTACCGATAAGTGTTTTTATTCGATTTATGGATAAAAACGAATTCGCATTTAAAATCTCCTTTGAACACAATGGTTTTCAATGGTGATTTCGTTTTATGCACAGATCGAATAAAAAAATGTTTGGGGTCACCAAGTTAGTTATTGCACGATGCCGAGTGTTCTTTTTCAAGCTGGTGTGATCGAATTTCTAACACCGCGATATACGCTATCGAATGGAGCGCTCATTACACCATATGAGATTCTCTCTTTTTGAGAAATGATGTCCAGTGCTAATCTAGTGAAAAATTCTTCATTGATATGTTTACCATAATATGTTAGAAAGAAAATATCGGGGATCACGGAGTTACTATTTTGCACCAGAGAGGTTCTTTAAGAGTGATGCGACGCCGCGGCAGACACCATTGAATTGACCGCTCATTTCAAATTTTGAGATTCTCTTGTGACAATTGCGTCAAATTTTAACAGTCGATTAATTTTGACATGTACATAGGTATAAAGATAAACGATAAAAATTCAAACCATCGAGGCTATTGGATCTTCATTAGTTTCTTCATAGATGCATTAATTTGCTACTCGTACAACATACATTGTTATTGGTGCCTTTTCCACCAACAAGTGCGTGTTTCACCCCATCGGCGCCTTTCCTTCCATGCGCTAGTTGGACGTTCTTAACTTTTAGGTTACTCCATGCGATCTTTAGTGTCGACAAGCGGTGTCTTTCTTAGCAGCTTCATTTCGTATGGCATAATGCTAGACATCATTCTAGGGAAAATTGAATGCGCAGAAGGATTTCACCCTCGACGGTTGGAAAATCTGTTGCCAGATATAGGCATTCTCCTTTTAGCAGAGTAAGTGCCCAGTCGTTACAGCGGTAGTTTAACAGGTTGGCCACATAAATAAGTTTGCAGTTGTCGGTAAATTTGTTTGGTGTCTCAACGGCTGCGGCTGTAGTCGTTCCTGTTTGACTGACGCCTACCATAAGGCATGTCTGTATTTAGTTTTACACATAATATATTTCCCCACACCCTTGCCAACCAATCCACAGCTGCATCTCGCTTAGCTCCGGTCATAACGGTAACATGCTAGGAAACGTGCGGTGTCAATCACCAGTCGTCATTGAACAAATGAGGTATTAGTGCGTAGCGGATTCCGCGTATAAACCACGAACTACAACCACAGCATTGAGGAGCCCGTTCAAGTCAACTTATCGGTGTTTATTTCAAAGTTGGGCTGTTATATATTCATCAAGAAGCCTGTTAAAAGGATAAGCACATTGCAAAGCGAATCGGAAAGTCTGCAATGTGAATTGTCGGCGATTTTGATCAAATCGGTCAATTTTACCAAGACATGGTTCTTAGCGTAAAATACGGTTAATAACCACAGGAGCCCGTTCAAGTCAACTTATCGGTGTTTATTTCATGGTTCTTAGGTGGTGGGACCCCTACTACCTCAGAAGCATGCATGGTTCCATGCCAGAGGGTTCCAGTGGTTAAGAACCATGGGAAAACATGATATGGTAGACATAGATTGTGGTCAGGGAAGAGTCAGGCAACTTTGGTTGTGTTTTTCTTCACAAAGTCAGAATGGCTTAAATATACACACGAGTAGCAAAAAATACATTAAAATATTTTTTATACCACTGCCATAAATATTATTTAAGATTGTAAAGTAATCTCTTAACGTGTATTCTATGACGGATTGTGATGAGCTGTTGAGCTAACGCGAAAGCATAATATATTTGCGGAACACAGTGTGACATATTGCCGTGGAACATAGGATTTTATTTCTTGACTGGAGTCTAGAGTAGAAATGCGACTTACCTCATCGGGAGTCTTCCATGATGAAGTGCTGAAGTTGATTAAGTGACCTCTGAATGTAGTAACATCAAATAAAAATACTCCTCAACATATTTGCCCAGATTTGCTGTGTCGGAGTATTTTCACTTTCTTCATTATTCGTGTAGTCTGATGTAGTCAATAAAGAGCGATAAATGAGCATCCGAGAGCCGGGACTAGCACAAACGATCCCGTTCTCGGGATAGTCAGCCCACGATTATTCAAAAACGCGGCGTTCCATCCCAGCATCATGCCTCCTATAGCGTCATAGCAATACTATGCCCTAAGGTTGTAAATCGTGGTCTATACGCGGAATCTGCTACGCACTAATAGCTCAACAAATACTGTGCGATAGAACACACTGTGTGGTACAAACATTTAGGAGAATTAAATTCATCTTCTAACGAAGAGATATGTCAAAGGGTGATCCATGCCAAACATTTGCATGTGATATACAGAAATGCCTTCAAGGTGAAGAAAGGATCTTATTAGATTTAAATGGTTGTATTGTGAGCATTTCGCCTAGCCGCGCACGACGGTAATATAAATATACTGATATATACCGTCGTGCCTGAAAGTATGTCGTGTGGTAAATTTTTTTATTTCGCGTGCCCGGGGCTTCCACTGGTTATCCACTGTCTCGTGATTATTTAGCAATTGTCAAATGAACTTTTAGAATCACAACTTTCGTTCACGGCAGCCCCAGTTTTGGAGATATGACGTCACATTACGCGGTTTCATTTTCAATGGCCATGTGGCTGCAGGTCCCGGGGGGGGGGGCACTTAAGTATATAGAGGTAGTATACTTGTGTCGGGGTAGGTTTTTTTCGGCCTCCCGACGGGTTTTGTTGACCTCATAATTGTAGGAAGGGGTATGCTCTTGCCATTTTTACCTTGTATGACGGCTACAGGTTTTTGAGATCCCGGGGCACACCCCTACGCAGGGCAAGGCCAAGTGCCCCCTCCAGACTGCGGGAATCAATAAGTGTTATCTTTTTTTAAATGTCAATGTGATATCGTTGAATACATATCGCCCTTCAAAGTAGGTATTTCCAAAAGATAATCATTGACAAAATGACACATATACTTAAATAATAAAATTCAGAAAGAAAAAGTTCGCTTGCGAAGAACCTTGTCTGCTCAAGAAACCGATCTTGTCGTTAAAAATTAACATGAACTTTTCAGAATTTGTGTGGCCGGATTAAATCGCCTTTGACGAAATCTCACACGTAAACTAACTCAACTTGTTAATAAACATTCAATTATGTGAAAAATTATTCTTCATATGTACATGTCTGTAATAATCGTGTATAATTGGAACTCAAGTATTGTCGCGCCGCATTTGGTTACGATCATCGCACGACGTCAATAAGACCACGTGCAGGCTACATTTCGCCTAACATCGGTCACAAGTGCACAACATAATTCTTTCAGTGTCCAAGGTCACCCTTTCGATTATTTATGCATACGAAATGTGCATCATTTTCAAGTTCCTTTCCGAGTGCCTAAACACGTCGCCCTTTGAGTTGTAATTTCTCAAGCCTGCTTACCTTCTGCTGTGCCTGTGGTAGGGTCGGTCGCGCTACTTTGCTGTGTACTTCAGATATTTCTTGTTGTCTTTTGAGTGCGCTTCGTTCTTGACGTCTTGACGGCTGGGCAACAAGTGACCGAACACTTGTTGCCGCCTAAAAGGCCAGGGCGGTCCGGGGAGACGTGATTTACTCACGCTGACAATTAAGGGCCAAACTCCTCAGGGGTGTCATATGCTTTAATGCAACGCCGTCACATTAAGGCCCTTGGACCACAGCGGTGACGTACATCACCACAATGCGGACGAAATGTGCACTAATCCATTATTGTTTAAGTTTCCTTGCTGATAGCCTAGCCGCGCACGACGGTGATATAAATAAGACATCGTGACGGCTACTGATAGCCCTACAAGACGTCTAAGTAGAGGTATATATTTATATTACCATTCGACCGGAGCTACCTTGCCGAGTGCCTAAACATGTCAGGATTGAAACAGTTAAACGTTGTCTTGCAAATGTACCACTAAGGAAAAACAGAAAGTTTCTTAGATGCATTTTTCTGCGATTTGTTTAAATTTTTACCTTGCTTCCATTATTGTGTAGTCATTAAAATGACTCGTTAACAATCCTTTCATGTTCTTGGGAACATAAAATCATAAGTGACTAATCAATAAAGGTGCATTGCAACAGACTCCTAACTTTGTTTACAAAAAATATTCAAATGAATAGCGATCTGGACCAGTAACCACGTTTGCGCAACTCCACGGTTGTCTAGTTCAAATGCTCAAACTCTGCCTGTTTTCAGCTTCGGGTTTATTGTAATCTCAACCATGTGCCATAATGGGTTAAAATTAACGTCCTGTCAAAATCTTTAGGAAAGCCATAAGCATACACTACACAACAATGGAAGCAAAGTAAAAATTGGACTTGGATTTGGAATCGTTACTAAACTTAGAAGGGAATCGGTCAATGAATTTTTTTGAAATCAGAATTTTCAGGATTTGTGATGAAATCAGAATTTGAAATGAGCCCCTTCCACTTAGACCATAACAAAGTTGCCATCTATTCACAGCTGTTAAGAATATCCTCAACAGATCACTGCTATCATGAAAGCTTAGTTCAGGATGCCAGGCTTAAGAGAGAAATGTCAGCTAAGTTTGAGCTACATGTCGCAAACTCTCCATGTGTGCTTAAACTCACCACTGTTTTTGTGGTTATTTACAACCTTCCAACGGACAAAAAACTCACCGTCTTACTATCTGTACCTACTGGGCAATATATACCGTTTTCACTGAGAAGTATCTAGCTGCAACTGATTCAGAAGGAGTGGCAAGATTAGGACCACGGGCAAGTAGGGGTTTAACTGCATACCAAACACATATGTGTTGTTTGGTGCATACAAATGTAGAGAAACAATGAAGAGATTGAGTAGCCACCTTCTAGGATAAATGGATAACAAAGTGAAATCAATTATCAAGATGGTATGACCAAGGAGTTCTGTAAGTCTGCCTCAAAATTGAATAAACCAGACAATAATAAATCCTTAAAGATCATCATGAAATAGTTAGATGATAATATATCAATATGCAAGGATTTGTCTTGTGTTTTGCTATATATTTTGGGATGGGGGATGTCAGGGACTATTCCCAAGGATTTTGGGGGTTGCTGAAAATCTTAAATCCTTCATATTAATGGGAGTCAAACTCCAGTAATGAAAGTTCCCTAATGCAGCATTACCCGGACATTTTGGTTGTATGTCTCTGGTGGAGGAAAAAATTCTAGTGATTATTAAAAAGTAGTCTATCCAGATATTTTGAATGTTTTCATATTACCATAACTTGAATACTCCAGACATTCCAAATTAATCATAACTATACATGTTCAATAAACCTCTATTTCACTACCCCTTCTCTTATAAATGCATTTTTGTTTACAAATCAAAGAAATCAGGAAAGTGAAGTCAATCCAAAGATAACATAGGAGGTTTGTATGGTCACATCCTGCTGTTCATAAGGGATGGGTCCAAGCAAATTGGGAGTGGTACTTGGAATGTTGTGTGGCATGGGGCAAGTTAATTGTCATGCTTGTGAACTGTATAACCTCCTAAGGCCTTTCATAGTTGGTCCACCAAGATGCATACAAGTCTTATTTTCTGCACAGTCTTCCCAGAGTATATGTAACAGTCAACCCAGAATTCAAGCACTTGCCCTAGCACGCATTTATCATGGTTCTTTTCTCTTGTTTCAGCTCATAATTACAAAGAGGAGAAGTGTACCAAGTACTTGGCAGCTCTGAGACTGTGTTGTGAAAAACACAAGCTCAAATCTGGTTGCTGTGCTGGGATTAAAACCGAGAGCCTCTCTCAGGTTTTATAGGCTGTTCCACTCGCTTAGGTCTCTGTGTAATCTCTGCCATGTTCACCGACCTAAACAACCTCCTTGGCATTGATGCTGCCTCGCCAACCCTGGAGGAATGCGTATGTGTGACTGAATCGGATATTGATGGCAGCTTCATTCTCCATCATTACATGTCGCTGTGCCTCAAGAGCAATGGTCGAGTTTGTTTAGTTGGACTTGCACAGGCTTTCAACCACTACAGTAATATAGCCACTAAACTCACAAACAATCTTAACAAATTTAAGGAAGAAGGACGCTTTGTCTTTGTTGAAGGACTGAAAACTATAGGTGGTCAAATAGTTGATTGTGAAGATGGAACTGTCTCTGATCAATTGATCAATTTTGGAGAGAATGGTAATGAATTAAAACAATTGTTCAAGAGTATTGAAACTTCTCTAAGTGGTTTTGAAAAGCAGGAAAATAAGCTAATATTACTTATTGTAGATGATGTTTCGTTGTTATTATCATTGGGTATACCTGCATTGCAAGTAGCGTATTTCATGAGCTATCTACGCAGCCTACTGCGACCACTAGGTGGTACATTACTAGTTCTTTGCCAGAAACCTGTCGAGTCACTTGTTGGTGAGGATGAGGAAATGGACCTCCTTTGGAAGCAGATTTGTTATCACAGTCAACTTGTCTTCCATGTTGAAGGACTTAGCAGTGGATATTGCAAGGATGTACATGGAGAAATGACAATTATCAATAGGGATTTTGTGTCCAAGCAGAGCCAAATCCACAGAAAGATAGTCCAATTTAAGATATATGATCGAAATGTCTCTTTCTTTGCTCCTGGCATGTCTGTGGCTGTATTAGGTCAGTGAATATGCAGTCCTACTTGAGGTTAAAATTGGCAATCCAGTTTGCAAAGCCCTTCATGAATTATTTCCGCTCTTTTTCCTTCTTTCTGTATGCGACATAAATTTACTTGGAAATCTATTAATAGTTCTTCAGAATCAGTATAAGAATTTCTATTTTGTACCAATGCTTTTTGTACTTGGTGCACAATCACTTACCTTAGCTTTATGTTCACTTACCCTATAACATCTTTATTGGGGGGGGGGAATTGAGAATAAAATAAAGTTTTAATTTCATGATTCAATGAAATAGAGTATGTGCTTCTGTTTGTACGTTTTCTTTCCTAACAACCTATTGCATACAAGAACACCCTGCCAGGATATATTTCACGAGGGAGACGGGCACTTTTGTGGCAGTGTTCATACACTATGATCTTGCAAGAACAAAATTATCATTTCAACATTAAGAAAAACAAACAAATTCAGTTTGGTGAAAGTACACTATTTATTATCACAGACAGATTATAAACAATTCCAGAGTATAAACCCCTCTTCTAGTCAAGTCAATCCCATTTTCTCAAATTAAAGGTTTTATTTCACAGTCAAATGATGGCATTGAGAATGAAGCAGTTTATCATGGACGGAGTCTTGTACTGCTATAAACTGTTAAAGACATCATTTCCATCACCTATCAAGACAGATCATGTCCATCACCTATCAAGACAGATCATGTCCATCACCTATCAAGACAGATCATGTCCATCACCTATCAAGACAGATCATGTCCATCACCTATCAAGAGGCATAGCAACAACAACTTGACTTGTGACAAACAAATTGTTGCCCACAGCACAAAACAAGATATTAATTTGTGATGTCACTCTATATACAACTAATTGAAGCTGCTGTGTGGGAGTTCAGTTACGAGCTATTTTAGAGAGGTCTTGCGCTAGAGCTTGTATGTTGATTCTGCCGATTTGTTTGGATGCTGGAGTTCCTTGCCAATTCACGTCCCTGTCTTGTTGAGCGGGTGGGGGAGGGGCGGGGTTATCACGCCAGTTGAGGTAATTCAGCAGCTGGCTGTAGTCCACACGCCCTTCGCCATCCTGGGGCAATCTTAAGTTGAACAGACATTTCAAATTGCTTAATGGTAGTAACCTCAGAATAGGATAAGTCTCGCCAAGCATAAACAGCTTGAGAAATAATCGATTTTCTGTTAAATAACTAAATCATTAATTTAGCTTGGTAGCATATCAGCCACCATTTAGATTCAAGATGAATTGTGGGTAATTATTCTCACCTGCTGATGAGAGCTCTGAGCAGGTCATCAGGTAGGGGCAGCTTGAGAGCCTGGCACGCTGTACGAACAGCTTCTGTTTCCAGCAAGCCTTGTCTGGAAAAGGCACACCATCATGTTTCACAGAAGCTACAGTTAGCTAATAATAGCAACACCTGGCCTGTATGAATAAACACTTCTCCACATAGTTAAGTCACATTGCTGTCTTTTGAATGCAGTCAATATAGTTATCCATTAGCTGCACTTGCTTATAAACAGAGGTAATAATAAACTTAACTTATAATTGGTATTCTCACCTGTCTTTATCAAAGCTGACAAACTGCTCAGCAAGGTGTGAGAGACTCTCAAAATCAGCCTTCCTCAGATGCTCTTGAGCTACAGAGACAAGTGTTTCCATGGAAACAGTATCAGATGTATTTTCCTGGAAGTAACGAGCCAGAGATATGATCTCGTGGTCTGCTAGTGCTCCCTGACCAAGACCCTGCAATATGCTGCGGAACTGCTCGAAGGAAACAGCCGAGGACTCGAGTCTGGAGAGGCCGTCTTGTCCTGCCTGGAGCAGCTTTTTCTTGATGTTCTCCACATTAGCCACAGCAAACTGGACACATAACAAACTCAGGGTTAATTAATTGTCCAATGTCCCTGGTAAAAAGGTACCTTACCGACTGATGAAAATCTAGAAACACAGGTAACACCATATAACCCCCCAAATACGCAGACAATAATAGATTTTGCATATTTCATGCGAGACCTGCCTGAACATAAAGGCAACTAAGTTAAGTGCCTTTTATGCCTTCTGTGAGATACGCCTAAGGTATAGTTTTCCCACAAGTGAAAACATTCACAAACAAAACAGGTAAAGTACAATACCTCATTGTTGTGACGCTCCATGTAGTTGTATGCATAGTCATCAGCATCGATGAGCATGAACTTGTGTTTGTTGAACTCGACATTGCCACCAACAAACAGGTCCTGGGCCTGGTAATACTGGGAGAGCTGGGTGCTGAAGGATGGCTGATCAGGCTTCTTCACACGACCCCGCTCCAAGAACTTACCACCAATGATACCTTAGGAACAGGAAATTAGGGTATCAACATTACAGTACTCTGCATTGCATAAGATTTGTGAACAGTAAATTGGGTTTCTTAAACAATAGCATGTTCCTATTTCCTCACTTCACCCATTACGGAGGGGTGTGCCTGATTTATCTTGCTCAACTTACCAGAGTTCCTCACAGGGGGCTCAAAGACCAGGATGGTGTCATCAGACAGGAAGTAGGAGATGATGAATCGACGATCCATGTCAATAGGCTTGGTCGTGTCCATGCGGGCCAGGAAACGCAGCACGTTGCTGTCCAAGCCATGACGATCCTTCTCCATGAATTTGATAAAGTCACGGCGAGGAGGTTTGGGGAGGAGACCAGCACACGAGCACAGGGAGTCCTCTTCGCTGCCAAAGCCGTTGTAAGGTGGGGGATCACGTTGCTGCTTAGCAGCAGCTTGGGCATTGTGGGTTAGCGGGGCAGTATCCGCTAAAATAGGCCATGCAGGAGAAAGGGTACAGGTAAAGCAGGTTAATGAGTGCCTAAAGAGATGGTCAAGCAGGAACAGCACATGCATTCACCCAACACATAACCTGGGGTGGAATGGAAACATCGAATGTGTTAAAAGCATTCTAAAGAGTTTACCACCAAAGCTTATATCTTCACATAAATGATTGCACTGAAAAAACAAAGATGTAATCTGGTTTGAGAAATATAGAACATTAATGAAAGCAATTAAACTAGCAGCTATAACAGGTGTACATTTGATACTTAGACAAGGTGGATGTGATCAATTTGTAACCAATATTGGCTTAACAATAGTGACAGATTCTAATGCTAACAAATATACAATATTACCTTTACACACAGAAAGAAACAAACCAAACTTAACACATCTATGCTACTGAAACAAACACAAAGAACAAAGGAAGGAGAAAGAGAAAGAACATATTGATACACAATATTCACAGAAAGACAATTCAAAGCTAGATGGTTAAATATAAAACAAAAACAATGATTAGATTCACACATCTTAACAACAGGTGATAGTTGGTTTTATTTCACAAGTATGACAGATCAAATACTATCACAATGCACCTATAATAACCAGTCTGATCAGTACCTCTCTTCAGGGACAAAGAACAAAACACAGCATGCAGTTCAACAGCAATCCACTACGGTTGTGCTTATGATACCATTGTCAACTATTGATAAATATTGTGAAATTCCAGTGACATAAGTGAATAAGTACAAATTCTACACCCCCTCCAAATGACCATCCATTTGTTATCTTCAGTGACAGAGGCAGTACCTCATGCAAACAGCCAGAAATATATTTCGAGGCCAACAAAAAGAGTAAAATAATTACTGAATATGGGAAGATAACTGGAAGAAAAGTGATAAGGAGGGGGTGTGGGATAACTAGCATGTAGTATAGGTCGACTAATTTTCAATTCGATTTGTGTGAACGTACAAGGGTATGCTTCTGATTGCAGGGGATTGTCTTCACAAAGATCACTAACGTGCAGTGTCAGTGTAAAAGGTGACATATCAATATAAATTATTGTCAACAATGAACTAATCAGAAAAAGGTCAGGTTTCATCTGTGACCAGTAAGGTGTTAATATACACAGCACATCAAAACTTAAGTATAGGTTAAACAACGTAGTTATGCACCACACCATAGCAGACCCAGTCTACATGTACACACCACACCACAAACTTAATTTTCCATTTGGTCAGGTGATATATACACCATGCTGTGAGTGATCAAAAAGGTAATAGTTAATACAAATCACATCAACGCCGAGAACAGACACCATTGCTGTCTGATGGGGGTATACCTAGGCCATATTTGGTTCTGTAATATTCACGAGTGAAGTCATCACAGTCGCTGATGATAAACTTGCGTCCCCACACACTGACAGCCGTGCCCATGGTCAGGTCTCGGTCAGAGTAATAATCCTGGTGCACTGCTCCAGTCTGGGAGACATCATCATTATAATAATAAAGAGGAGATTTAATTCATGGAAAGGGAAGTAGGTCCTATTTATTGCTAAAAGCATTGTATCTCCTCAATGCAGTGGTATGCATTCTATTTGGAAAGAGAATTTACAGCATGATGATGAAACGTTTCCCTACCTTCAAGCTGTCCAGGATGTAGCGACCCCCATGTCCCATGGGTCCAAAAACGTTGAGAACAGTCCTGTCTGTGACCTCTCCAGGCTGCTTCAATGGGTCAACCAGCTTGGGCAGCTTTCCGCGCCGAAGAAACATAGGTGTAGCATCCCTTCCAGCGTTGGGGGGGATGATTTCACGCATTTCTATGGTATCATCTGCCAGGAAGTAGTGAAGCACCATGGAACGCTCATCACCAAACATGGAGTCTGAGTCGTCCCAGCGACAGTAGAAACGCAACACATGACGATCATGATCGAGGAACTGTTTGAGAGTATCATGCTTCTCATAGGGTCTTAATGGCTGCATAGACTCATCCATCTACACAACAAACAACATGCAGACAAAGGATCAATATCATTTAAATTATGTCTTATACATTTTAAGGTAAGTTAGAGAGAAATGTAAAAACACTCACAGCTTTTCTATGTTGCATGTAAGGATCATCAGGGTTAGGATTAGGTACGTTCACACGAACACCAAGTTTCTTCAAGAAGTTCTGAGTAAACTCATCACAATTTGTTATCTTGAATGTTTTGGAATAGAGAACGATTTCATTGCCGACGTTGAAGTCCTCTACTGTGTAGAACATGTCATCATTTGGAGGTGGCCGAGGAACCCTGTGCCTACGAATCAAGGTACCTGAAGCCATGAATGAAACAAAAAATAGAAACCATATTATGTCACTATAAAATGGATGTGCACCGTGAGGCATTGCAGGCGTAGGCCAAAACAACACAAAGTCTGAACAATAACACACCCTGGGGTACGCCAGAATTCTTCAACCTCGGCTCTGTGACTTGAACTGAGTCGTCTTCCAAATAAAAATAGATTTTGCAATTCCTGACCCGGTATTGTTCTTCTCTCTTCTCGTGGACTGCTTCTTGGAAATAACCATCAAAGCAGAGTACCTGTCCATTTCAAACCAAAGCACTATATGTGTTAGTCTAAGAAAATGAGAGTAAAAAACATATATATATATATATATATATATATATACAACACTTAATACATCAATGTTGCTGCAGATAGATAGGTTAATATAATTCTTGTCATAAAATAATCTTACATAAGTAAAATTACTTTATAACAAGTATAAGTTGTAAATATTAATTATAGGGTTATTCACCTGTCTGTCAAATGCCACCCAGGCTGGAAGACTACTTCCACTTCCTCTGGGGATTGCACTATTGTTTGGCCTAGCCTTCTGTCCTGGTAGATTTACACCCCCAATACCAGGCTTGGACTCACCAACCATCATTGAGACTTCATTGCATTGGTCAAAGTGATGTGATTTGTGGTACTTTGTCTTTCCCAGCTGCAAATGAAAGCCTATATATTATAGTACAGACAGGGTTTTCAAGTTTAAAGGAACAGTTTAAGATGAATATCACATAAATCATACTTATTGCATATGCTTTCAATGTTATAATTAACTAACTGTTCACACATTAAAATGGTGATTTTAGAAACATGCAGTTTCTAAAATAACCCAGTCACACAGGGATGGAGCCGTATATGTGACATTATAAAGTTAATCAAGTACCCTTGTTGATTCCCCCAACAAGGCAGACATGCGATTGTCCATCTATGAACCAGACTAATTAGGTTTGGGAACAATCCCGGTCACAACCTGACAACTAAACTAAAGAGTAAAGTAACCTGGTAACAATCACTGTTTCAAAAGATTTGTGTTCAGAATATTCTGTCGCATACTTACGCTGGGATTGAATGTATTCCCGGGTAAAAATGGCAAAGCCATGATTCTAAATTACTCTGTTGAGTTTATTCACTTGTGATATCCTTACAGCACTTCTCTGTACTTTCTGATAATACAGTACTCCACACCACCATCTGTGTGTCAACAGCGATCGGTGTACATGGTATCCAAGGGAAACTGAGTTACGCGGTTCTAGCTGCTGTATCAATCCGCGAGTTTTGTAGTCCATCAGAAAATATGTGGAAATATAAAATAGTATATTAAACTCAATCCCATAATAGCGTTAATTTTTATTCTGGTTGGATCACATTGAAACTTTACTAAGAGTAATTGCTATAAATTTTGGCGTAACTATTGTCGCCAAAATACATATACTAATGCGCGTCGTACTAGTTTCTACTCATTCGCTAGATGGCAGGACGGCATGCTGGCTCCCGCGCACGCCATAGCCATAGGACCTCGTCAGGGTCTCTCGGCACCAATCCACTCGTGACATTGAGGAGGCAAATCATTGATCTCTCTGCTTTTCTTTTCGCCCTAAACTTTTTGATTGTCTATAACAACTATCCATGAATCAAAAGGCTTTCAAGACCATATAATGTCATCATCGCAATAGTTAATCGAATATATTGCATCCTTACTTTATTCTGCATGCTCGTGCGGTTATGCAAGTTGCCTTTATGAAATGACGTAAGTGCAATCCCACATACCGCTTAAACATTTTGCGACAGTCTTCAAACGTTTAGGTGGCCAGCATCGACTATATGGGGATGCTAACTCGGTAACCAAGCATTGAGTTCGCTCAGAAGGTGTGACAGTAGGATAGATTCATTATCAAAATCCCTTATGATTCAGATGGTCACGCTTAGTCAGTGGTGGTCCCATCTCTGACAGAGTATGTATCCAACCAGTGGATCAATGGTATAGTGTTTGAAAACTCCGTCCAAGTGGCGTGGGTTTCACAGCCCGGACTTGTCAATTGGGTTTGTGCCCAAAGTGCGATGGTACTTAATGGGAGTTGCCCTAGCATCACAAACATCCTTACTATATGAGCTGTTGTGAGGTTTGGATAGTGCCAAATAAATTAATAAGGAAAATCCAACACGATCCATTTTCGAATGTAACCATAGTCAGACAACTTCACTTTAGTCTTAAGCATTCCCAAATTTGCACTCGTATTTTTTGGACAGGCGCACTTGTCAGCTACACTGAATAATGGTCAGTCTTGTCGCGATATTTTGTGGCACCTTCTAATGATTTGACTTTTTATAACATGTTTTCTTTATCACAGCATCATATAAAATGGACCCCAAGATCGGAGAGTCTGTAACAATTAAAATAGGTCAACGATGACATAACTTATGACCTTTTGACACGTAATGCGAAGCCATAGCAGTTAAAGTGATACTCCAGCCATTAGTATTGTTGTGCAATATTATAAAACTATCAAAGATCAGTCAGTTTGAGTGAAACTAGCCTGATTTATGGAAATAAGTCAATCATAAATTAACCAATAAACTCAGGTAAAAGTAGGCGTTCTCCTCGTCGGGCGCGGCCACGTTGGTGCGCATATATTGGTGACGCCAGAGGCTCAAGATTCTCTCCGGATTTCATGTTCTCCTCCAAAATGACTGCATCTGGCCTGTTTCTAAATAGTTCCATATAGAAGACTACTTATCGCAACGAATCTGCTGCTGCACATTAGAGTTTGAAGGCGGATTCACGCAGAGAGATAAGGAGGGTTTTGTTTGGCCTCGGACTTGAACGACGGGGGTTTATTTTCAAGCTGCATTTTTTTCTCTTCCCATCTGTACAACGCGTTTAATAATATATTTTGTTTCAGAATGTCGAGATTTCCTCCCAAGATTTCCCACCGATCGTTGATAATGGGTCCCTATGAGACGCGCCGAGAATCTACGGCATCCTTGTCACAGGCATACCCCATTCTAACATCGTACGACGAGTTACTCATTTACATAATACCTTGTGCTGCGAGGTATGTTTTTTTTTGTGTGTGGCAATTTTCACCTTGTACAACGGGTACGGGTTTGCGAGGTCCCTCGGAACACCCCTACCAGGGACATGGCCAATTGCCTCCCCCGCCCACCCCACCTCCCCCCCCCCCCCGGGTCACGTCACGGATGAGGGTGAGGTCAGGGTGGGGATGGGGATGGAGGCTATGGTAAGGATGAGGGTAGGGTCATGGAGAGATTAGGTGGTGTCACATTGGAGTTACGGCGGGGATTAGGGTGGGGTGAAAAATGGGATTGAAGTCGGGGTATAAGAAGGGATTATAGGAGATCCCGTCCTCAACTGCCACAATACTGTGGATAACGGTGCCGAGCAAGCCGAAATTAAGAACCGGACCTTTTATAAATGCATTTCAGCCCAGGAAACACGTGCCGGGCAGTTGAATATGAATGTTGTGTTTGAAAGAAAATATTTATCCAGAATTACCATGAAGTTTTCTATCAACCAATACCTTAATTCCCGGACAACGCCTGATATGCCGTAAGCTACTTTTATGCATAGTTCCAGTTACTTGGCGCCCGGAAGACTAACATTGGGACCGAGGCCCTCTGATCGCCCTATGGGGGCTTATAAAGTGTGATGTCACATCGCTGATAACGGTCGCTAACTGACTCCTAAACCATGTCACATCGCTGTTGACGGCCTTTTCGCTGTAGCATTCTAGTCATGTCTAAGAAGGAATATCACGGTGACTGCGAACCGGAGAAATATCACTTACATTTCTGGTTATTTAGAGAATCACCGGGGATATATCATCCCGGAAAGCACAACTCTAGCGGCCCGAGAGCGGCCCACCGTCTGTGGGCCATCAGAGGTTTGACCTGCAGGCCGGCGGCAGATCTCTAATGGCGGAAATAGGGTTGGCCGACGTCGGACCGATGGTAATGGATAAAAATACTGCTTTAATATGCCTTTTGCCATTTTCCATAAAAGAAAACAATACCCAATGCAAATTTAGTGTTTTATTGTCAATATAAATAGTGTAATAATCATTGCTCTTCGTCACTACTGGTTAGGATGCCCGGGTTAGGATGCTGGCGGCCCTCACAGCAGACAACTAGCACCTTTCTCTCTCTGTAATGAAAACAAGGAGACAAGTGTAATTGTGGCATGATATTGGAAGTGTTACGCCACAAATACACATTTGTATGTGATATGTTAAATAAGCTTTTCACCCATGTCTTTGTTCACTGCACTATTTAACATTGTCGGCGGTTACGGCATAGGTATACAGTATTCTAGTTTCACACACACCCCCTTCACCCCCTCCTCCACCACCACTAGTTAGTTAATACTAGAATGTTTCTGGAAGCCCGATTACCTTTAAATTTTATGACTTAGCAAAGTTAATTGAAATTAATGCTTTACTTTAAGTAGGTAAATGCCCAATATAAAAACAAATATTATAAGAGGTATTATAACTGTTAAATATATGAGTTGTGTAATATATTGCAGGTACAGAATATACTATGCATAAATGAATATAAAATATACCTCTCTTTTTGTCCGCTCTCCTCTTCCGGCCACCATCTCGATCGCTAGCGTATTTCAGCCACTGACGTACCCACTTCTGGACATCAGCGGCTGTCAATTGGTTACGTCTACCAGCCTCTGGAAAATAACTGTCATTTCTGTCACCGAAGATCACGCATTGTTTTTATTCTTAACAGCATCCGTTTTATTCCCAATGATATCGTTATGCAGAAAAGTGATAAGATTCTTTAATTATTATGTGTATCTACCTTTCACTGCCGAAACAATAGCAAGCCACCCTATTCCCTTCTTGGGGCTTTTGCAGTGCCAGTTATATTGTGTGGATAAATTGCATGAAAAATCAACCAAATACAAAGAAATGGTAACTCACCTAACACAGTAAAAGTGATGATCACTGATCCATTTTAACGAATTACTAAATACCCGCCAAAATTCAATGACTGAACTATGGCGAAGGGCGTTTATAATTTGCAAAAATGCAGCTAGATGAAAGATCTTGTTATAATAAGATACCCGACTCGGACGTTTCTGTTGTGAAGCTCGCGACCAGCGCCCCACCGGGTTTCGTGCAAGCTAAAATGTAATCAGAAGTGCGTGGCTCAATGCTAAAAGATAGATTTGCGATGGTATGTACTCAAAAATAACGCTGTATTTCTAAAATTTAACGACTTTTTGATAGAGCCAATACATAAAAACAAAGCCAATTAATATTGACACCTTTTTATCAATTTGTGTGACGATTTATTGACTACAATATTTTGCTATGGACGTTTGAACGAAGTCGCATATATCAGTATCTACCCCAAGCCTAGCCCCGATCAGACGGTAAAATACATACTTACTCAGACGTCCTGTAGGGCTGAATTTACCCCTTTTTAAGACACAGTCGGACGTCTAGTCTGCCCTTATTTGATGTTAAAAGATTAATCTGAATCATGTTGGTTTTGTCATTAGTGTGGACACATTTGCGGCGGAATATAAGAAGCTGATTTAAATAAATGGTCATGATTTCCCGAGTGAATGATATTTGATTTGTCACCCGAACCTCCACCGAATCAACAAGCTACATTGTCGGTTGATGGGGTGCCCTGTGACGTATGATTTTATTGTGTAGTACTGTAACATGTATTCTTGCTTATTTTGAATAACAATATAATAATAAATTATTTCAGGACATAGCATATACTAAAAACAATGATGCAGCATGAATTTAATCCATATTAATTCTCTCTCTGTATTTCTGTCTCTCTCTCTCTCTCTGTCTCACCGCCTCTTTCTGTTTGTCTGTCTCTGTCTCTCTCTCTCTCTCTCTGTCTCTGTCTCTGTCTCTCTCTGTCTCTCTCTGTCTCTCTCTGTCTCTCTCTCTCTCTCTCTCTCTCCCCCCTCTCTCTCTATCTATATATATATATATATATATATATAAATATAATAGCTTATATATATGAGATCATATACATATATACTACTAAAACTATATATATATATATATATATATATATATATATATATTCTATATATATAGCTATATATATATATACTGAGGTCATTACAACTAAAACTATCCGTCTTAATAGCTTATTCAGTACAACCACAAATGAAATGAGATCATCAGCATACATTAGAAGATTAACAACAAGCACACTAACTGACTAAAACTACTGAACAGTTGACAATATGCCGCCCTGTCTTATGCCATTAAACACACCAAATCAGCCAGACATAGTTCTGTCCCATGTTACACACACATTTGATTGGAGTACCATGCAACCAACCATTCTAACAGTATATCCAGGGACACCTTTGTTCGACAAGCTCCCCCCACCACCACAATCTGCAGGCACCCCCTGTTGTTTGAGCCAGTCTGGCCGTTTTCGCACCTTTTTGCGGGCTCAACTTCGACTTCTCGAAAATAATGTTCCCCAAACTCTAATGCGCTTGCGCGATCATCAGAATCATCAACCATGGCAGATGACGTGATAACAAGCCGAGTTTGTGATAAATGCGATACATATCAAAAGAGAATACTCATAACAGGAGGAGCTGGATTCATGTTTGTAACTCATTTACCTATTTTATGTTCATTTTGAATCATTTTTCGTATGCACATATATCCAATCCGTCGTAAATATGAGATTGCCTATATTATCGTCCGCGTGTCCGTGGCAGTCTGGTCAATGGAGCGTTAAACTAAATTAACGTGGGGTGGTCAGAACTACTTGGGAGAGGTGCGATGGGGACAAAGTTACGTCTGTGAACACTTTTACGTCAATTTTTTCACCTGAGGTGTTTCCCTATGACCGGTACAGACCACATCTACAATGTTGCTGATATCAATAGGCACACAACTTTATCAGTTTAACTTTAAAAGCTTATGTAACTTTCTTTCATACAAGACGTCCGAGTAGACATATTTATGTTACCGTTTTTATTTCTAGCCCCTGTCGGACGGTAATGTAAATGTATACCGCCCTGCAAACTTCGGTACCATGCAAAGAGCGGTCAAGCCTCCACATCAATGTTGTGTACTTACATATGTATATGTGTCGAGAATTGACACTCTTTGGGTTATCAAATCGTTATTATTTGGCAATTATCACATAAACTGTGAGAATCGCAACTTTTGTTGAAGTCAACCTCCATCTTGAAAATATTACGTCATATTATACAGTTTCAGTTTCACTCGCCATGTGGCTGTGGGTATCCAGAAGTGTTATTTTTTTTAATGGTCAAGGTGAATACATATTTCCCCTGTAAGGTAGGTATGGTCAAATGATAATCATTGACAAAATGACACAAGTACTTTGAAAAAAATATTCGGAGTATCCGGCTGCGTCGACCGTTCATGTCATGGACAAGTTTGTCAAAAAACAAACATGGTCCCTTTTCAAAAATTGTCATTTTGTTGAAGGACCAGTTGAAAAAAAATGGAGGGCCAATTCACATATTTGCCAATTTCGTGCCCTGTCAAGGTGAATACATATTTCCCCTGTAAGGTAGGTATGGAAATGATAGGATTTGATCAAAACAAAACATGGCCTTTTCAAAAATTGTCTGGCCGGATTTGATTGTCTTTGATTAAATCTTACACGTCAACTAACTCAACTTGTTCATATACATCCATAGATGTGAATATTCATTCTTCATATGTATATTTGTATATGAATTGTGTACGAATGGAACTCGTGTATGGTGTATTATTGTTTGCAATGCGTCGGCACTGATCATGGAAATTGTCTATTTTAATAAATATATATGTGAAAAACTGAGCCTCTAAGCAGAAGGAAACTTACATGGTGTTAATGTGGTGGGAGCAAGGTCCGGCTCATGTGTTCTGTATTCTAAAATGCTTACATCAATTACCACAAATTCCAATTTTTAAGAATAATACTTATATTTTATCCAAATATAAATTCTGTGTCTTCAGTGTTATGTATTAACAATACAACTGTGTATTGTAATAGAAGTAGATATGACAGGTTTTATGCAATATGGGAAGGGTAGCTCTCATAACCAATTGTGTGACTTATTCACCCGTTAGCTTATCATAATGCTGATGTAAGTAAACACCTTCCACTCAATCGAGAATCCTTATACAATTTATCTATGATCACCAACTTCCATCAGAGCAATACGAATATTCACAAAGCTATGTTTTCAGACCCCCCCCCCCCCATTATACTTCATGGACAGAGCAACAAAATTATCTTTCAAAATCTGATCAATCTGTCCTTCAAGCAGTATCATCCTTGAATGTGTCAAAACCAAGCAGTTGATGAAATCTTATTTCATATGTATTCCATAATAATTAAATGGGGCTGTTGTTTTTTTCTTTCCCAGTGGCTCCCATGTCGTCATTCATCTCGTTGAGAAGTATCCTAATTATTTCATCATCAATCTTGACAAGGTAAGTCGTGTTTACACCATTTTTCTAAATTGTATTGACAAATATGGAACGTGTTTCCATGATGCTTCACAATAAGTTGAATTTATGGGAATGAAGTAAAATTACCTACATCAAAAGAGGGGCACTGGGGATTGTTATTTTAAAGAATTTTATTTTCAATCATCAATTCATTGAATGTAAACTGTATGTCCACATTAATTGCCATTTAATTGATTGGTAATTACAACTTGCATTGTAAGATTCATCAAGGGCTCAGTTATCATGCTTGAACACACATTGTTTATCACACGAATGTATGCAAGATCAAAATATGAAATAAAAAAAAAAATGTGTTTGATCAATGACATTTTTCCTAATGGTTACGTTATGGTGACAGATAACATTATGATGAAGGATCATTAATTCTGCAGTTGTTCACGAGTCCCTTTGCTTGATCATAATGTCCTTGCGAATCTAACTTGCCCTGTGGGCGGACTCTACTATTTACGGAGAACCTTTGTATTTTAGAATCTTTCAAGCGTGCAAAAACACCACTTTCAGTGATTATCATGCCTCACATCATACATTCAGATTCCGTCAAATTTTACATGCATTTTGAAATGTGAACGGTTTGCAGTCTATCAATATAATTTCGAGTGAATATCGTTTTCCTTCTACTCATCAACACAGTCGGTCATTAGAGAATTCAGTGTGAAATTCACATCTTAACGATGTCCGTAGATGTGTAGTTGTCACTCGGGATTTTGTTAACAATCGCATGCTAGATTTACCGACAGAACGCACCTAATGACCCCTTACACCTGCATGAGATGGTCCGCTGTGAAGTCCTCCTCCACCTCCCATTGTTCCGCGTTTTTGTGATCGACGTTAAATTCTGCCACGAAGATGCTCTTTGATAACCCAACTCGCCTAACTGTATGGTTATTGTCAGACTTGCCATTGTCTTCCGGGTTCACTAGATTCTTAGGTGGGTGGGGTGGGGTGACTCTGGATTCACTCTCTTGACTCCGAGTACGGGATGAGTGACTCGTCTGGTTCCGATTGCTTCCAGAAGCTATCACTAATTGATTGTCGATGAGGGTCGCTGCTGTCTTTCCGGTCGCCGAGTTTTTTCTCAGCGTCGGATGTGAAGTAATGTTAACGGTCTGCTGAGTAATTCTACCAGAACCATTAAACTGGCGGGATTTGGGTGATGAAATGAGTTGTTTGGGGACCGACTTTTGAGGAGTTCTTTTGCCCTCATTGAGAAGCGTTCTCCTCCCAGCATGCGTTTCGCTGTTTATCGTGACGGGCTGCTTTGCATCTGCATCCCGGCGCCGGTTTTTGGACCTTGACTTAAAGCGAAGTAGGCGTTGGTCGTTTGGAGCCATTTCAAACTGCGACACCTCATTTAGAGTCGCGTTATGGGAAGTTTTCGCCTCAATTGCCACATCGGTAGAAGGTGTTTTAGCCGTGAGATTCGTTATTGGGGACTGGGTCGATGACGAGCGTGGACGAAGTGTGTGATGTTGATGGACGGTGTCAGGTAGTTTCTCTTCGTTCTGGGACTCTGCTCGCTGTTCGTTCACATGGAATGATGATATCGAATCTGAATTCCGCTTCAGATCCGATGCTAGTGTTATTACTTGCATCTGGTTGTTCGAAATTGGTTGTCCAAGATCCTCTGCCTTTAACTTGCTAGTCTGGTTTGGTCGTGGCTGGCTGTCTGCCGGGCTAGATGGGATACCTTGGTTACCGACACTTGTTTCCATGGCAACAAGATGACGTGGCCCCTGATGTCTTGCGTTAGGGAGCGAGGATCTATGGTGCAGATGAAAAACGAGGAGAGCGGTGTGTGTCGCTAAAGTGACAGCCATGAGGCCCATGAGAAGAACGTGTGTCTTGGCGCGCACCACGCAGTAACACCCGCATGCGTTCTTACGAAAGTCATCCTTAACCTTCATTCCTATCACTCTGAAACAAACAAACAAAAAACACATGCAAAATATACTTATGAGGATTTATATAGGCCTATTGTGATGATCTGGACGCAAATAATTGAAGGTGGCGTTGGATTGTATGTTTTGTGTCTATCATCGCGCGTCGTGTTTAGACGCCCTCTCAAGCCACGTAAGCACCGTCTATCTTTGTATGCGCGACCCATTAGCTGTCCCTTGTGAGTTAGTGATCGGGGTGTTTTCGCACCCTCTGACGCACAGGCACCCAAGTCAGTTCATTCAACGAGCGCGTTCCCGTCAGACAAACCAAACACTGCCGAACGCGCTCGATGAATGAATACTGTGCGCGTTCACGAACGTTGGCGCGTTACCGCCCGTCGCGTAGGCGCGCGCCCGCGTCCGTGGTGTTGACACCCTCGGTCAGTGAGTATGCGTTCCCATCCACAGTGCAGGTGCCCTTGCCCGTTACCTGCGCGCCTTGGTAGTTTTGTATCCACCTTGTCGGTCGTGTAGGCGCCCTAAAACACTATGCACGCGCATCGTACGTTGTGCACGAAGCGGTGTACCCGTTATGCATCTATCTAGATACGATGGGCGTTGGTTGCTTAACATGCTTAAACTTATCCGGTGGGAACGCACCAACATTCCTGTCATGCTTATTTCATCCCACTATTCCATTCACAAACCATCACCACGTGTACGGCCCGAACTATTTCTGCTGCTCCATCACAATGATACAAAGGGTAAAAATAGAAGCGTCGCGCAGCGCGATGCGCGTCTTTTATACTGTCTGCAGGATGAGAGAACGGGTGGATATTTATGCTTAGTGCGACCGTCGTTGCAACATCAACAATTCGCTAACTTTCTCAAGACTCAACTCAAGCGTAAATATACAGCTTTAATGAATCATCATAACCCGAATCTACAACCCGAATATTGCCATGCCTTTTGGATCCCTCCAACCCGTGTCGCATTCACCATGGGGGCAGTGATTATTCGTGGGCGCTTCGACTAAAATTAAGAAATTCCGGACATGCAATTATGTTCTTCACCGTTCCAGAACATTCGACTGAAACAAATCGTATATCGATAAACTTTAAATTGGAACGTTTGCATTCGTCCATCAGTTGCACGCAGTTATATTAAAATACAGTTTTATACTTATTCTTTTCGCCGTCTACAAACTGATGAAAATAGAAAGAAAATTACTTTACCCGGGCCAGTATGTCGGTGGCCATCGCAACAGACGCATCCTCGCACAATCCCGTCCTGTTATCCCATAATATCGGCTTTGTTGGCGTCTCACCTCAAGTTCTATGTTGTCATTATATGTACTAAGGTCAGATAGACTACTGGCGAGAGCTGAGCGCTCGTCTCCAAGACGAAAATGACATTCTTTCCCCGCTATATATACGAACCGCGCCCAACCGAACACATGTTTTTCTCTCTCACACAAGTTGCCTTTTGTACAGGGAAGGTGTCATATCTTACCTTGGGCCGCTTATTTCAATGTCAGAATTTACACCCGAGAAAGTTGTCCTCGGTCGCTAGCAGTTACATGAAGTCGCTTGAGCAGCTGCTCCGCGTGAGTTTTGCAATGTTCAAAGCCTTGAATGCTGCTGGTAAATCAGTAACACCCTGATTGAATGAAGGAGTTGAGTTTCCGATGTGCCCGACACGCTGTTACCCTAGTGCGCCACCCGCGTCTCCCCCAACCCAAACACTTCCCAACTGGAATTCCCACACAGGGAGATCGATTGCAAAAGTGCAGATAGTCTTACAATGTGTGTGTTTATAATGATAAGCATTTCCCACCTGTAGCCTTCGTTGTGGATGGGGACAGCTCCCGGCATACCCCGTCCCTTGAGCATCTGTCTCCCTTGCGTCGCGGATTATAAATTGGTGAGGACACTCTACAATTTTGACTCAATTCTGCTGTTAACTTGGCAGTCCACCGTGCACCAGTACCTCCCAGAGTCCCACCAGGAACACATAACGCTGGTCAGTTTGATTACCATTGAAAAGGTAATCACCGTTTTATATGGTACTCCGTAATTACGTATGACCCTCGATTCATATAAAAGTTCTCAATGAGAATCACGTCATCAATATTGGCGGAGCTCTTGAGCAGAGCTTATCATATACCTTCGAGTTATTTAAGAAAAACGTACTAGATTGTCCCTAAGGAGAATAACTTTACATGGTACGTTTCATTTTAATGCAAGCTAGCTGCCTGAAATTACACGTAAATCCCTCTTATGTTGATGGCTCCCTGCACACTAAAATCAACCTTGCATGACCTTTGACCGTTTATTATGTTAAATCAAGTGGGGATTAATTCTCAATGGTAAGTTTGTAGTTCTGCTGTTCTGCAAAGCTAATCCTATACGTTCACTGTCCATTCGCGAGGCTCTCTGTCCATTTGTAAACTTGAGATGGCACGTTTTCTTTTAAAGCAAGCGAGCTGCCATATATGAGATAATTGGTCTTTGAAGACTCCCGAGTAATAATTAGAAATCTTAATGACCATTTAAACCCAATATTGCATCATGATTTATTCTTGTCATAAATTGTTTTAGAAAATCATGTATAAAGCAGCAGACCTCCAAGGCTACTGACCTCTTGTTTACGTTCGATGCTATTCTTATCTTAAATCTACTTGTCGGTCGCTTCATCATCCGAAAGGTATCTCGGTTTGATAACTTAATATCGGAAAATTATCATGTCATATGGAAGCTCGTTAGAGGTATGCGATTGCTTCTCAAGTTCCGTGTTTCTATCATAAGTACTATGAGGTTAACTCCCTTCCGGCCGTCGAATGACTAGCTATATTCTCCTTGAAAGTGCCCCCACCATGCCTCCTTTGATTAAAAACCCATGTCAACACTAATCTCCGGATTGCAAATTGGTCTCTCTAATTTAGCTCAATAAGTAAGTACAGTACCTATCGTGCCGACATGACACCTTTCTAGGTGTTATCTACATACATTTGTATCTGACAGAACAGCGACACCTAGCTGATATCAAGGCGGTATTAATCTGTGCACATTCGCGGCTCCTCCATGGTGGCTTGGGATTTGTGTAACAGATAATGATTATGTGGGGGTTATTAAGCGAGCATAGGTCGAGTTGAGGCTCCTGATAATAACGTCAAACACACACACAATCGAAGAAAAGTCGAAGAAATGCTGTGAGCGACGGGCGTTTTATGACTCCCATGTCTGGGTGGCAGCAAGGTGACGTCGTCATATTCCCGTCCTACCCCTCGTTTCGCTCTCAAAAGTGGTGCATCCACGACTTGACTAAAATGCTCGAGAACAAAAGGTCTACTTGAATTAATCGCTGACAACGATCTCAACATCTCTTGGTATAATATGAGGATAAACTTGTTCTTTAAAGTCAAATATCGTTTCCGAGGGTAAACTTATTCGAAGTAGTCGCCGTAGTTGACTGAAATGGAATTAGATGAGTTCATTCATGTCGAGACTTTTCCCCCTAATGAGCTAATCTATGCCTTCGAAAGTTTCGTGTTCTGTGTATATATTTGTTAGTGGAGGAGAGAACGATTGAATAACACCAGACAGGAGTCAGATTAAATTATTGTATAATATGGATTAATGTCATGAATTTTAATGAATTGACCTTGAATTAACATATGGAAGCCATCGCGATAACGGTAACATCATGCCTCGTCTACTATGGGTTTTTATTTCCGTTCCTGTTGCAAGCGGAAACTTTACACCCATCCTTCCAGTATTCGCTTCCTCGGAATTAATTGGGGTACTTGATTAACCCAATTCGTTAAGCGACCTTGCCCTTGATCACCAGAGACGCGCAACTGGCGTTTCACTTCCGTTAACATTGAAAAATGTTCCTGTTATTTTCTCGTTGGGAGGATGGGAATAGGCTGGCTTTTATTTTCTTGCTCTGTTTACTGTATATGCGTTTCAAGTCGGCTGATATGTTTAGTCATCATCAGTCAAGGTGACCTTAATGTTCGCGTTCCATTAGCGTGACTTGCGGCAATCACCGCCCCATTTTCGTGCCGCTTTGGTCATTTGGACATGTAGCTATGTGATGTGGCCCTACCAGGCAGTTTCAGGATAAGTCTCGCTGGGTTAATCTTACCTTTGACAAGTCTAGGACACTGTGCTTGGTGCGAGCATTCTGTTTCAGAAGCACTACCATCAGTTATCATCAGTATTTGTGTTTGCCTCACACAGAGAATGCTGTTGGTTCTATTGATATTTCGTGGGTGGTATATTCCATTAAGCGCGTGTCGGTTGATAAATCAATGTTGCACTTTAAAGGCTGTTTGGAGAATGCAAGTTGGTGTTTGACTATATGTTCTTCATAAAAAAAATAGTTCGTGTTTAACTGCAGGCTGAAATCACAGGCGCTCGGTTCCCGTTGTGAAGCTCCCGAACACCGAGTCGACTCCGGGCGCTGATCCTCTATCTATATATATACGGCTCGTCGCCCGGAATCGGCTCGGCGCTCGGAAGCTTGGCATCGGGAACCTAGCGCCGGTAATTATATGTAGACAGTAAATGTCGATAAATCTTTGATGGAAACCCAACCGAGTGTCTATGGCCTCCAGTACTGAAAGTTCACAGACGCTCAAACCTATATTTCCCTCACCCTAACCAGCTAACGAATGTTTGACAGCTGTGAAGTGTGTTATATAAAATATATGTACGAGTCTGGCGCACACATCCGCGCTCGCTGAATGAGTTCACTGGGCTGTCTGTGTTATGTGGTCTCTATCGAACCAAGCTGCATTCATATCTTGACACGATTGATAAATACTATTAAATATCGTCTATGATGGTCGTTGGGCAGGCGCAGATGCAGATTTAAACGTAACCGCGCTCGTCTTTGACACAGTGGCCTTGTCGTGATTTCCTCCTGCGCACCACCTGCCCCCTGGCGATAAACAACAGAGAACGTCGAGTCTAGCCGTGCACGACGTCTTATTGGTATATATTTATATTACCGTCGTGCGCGGCTACGTCGAGTCCTGTCGCCTACCTCGACGCATGCAACACGGAATATAGCATTCCGTGAATGACAAGACATATGTCTATGCCTGTCAAAGGCACAAGATGCGAAACGTGTCATTATGACTTCTCGCATTATGACCTCGGAATTCTATTTCTGTAATACCGAGTAACTGATAACACCTCACTGTGTGCTACTGTAGCTGTTGTGTCATTTTGTTCCCACTGCTTACTTAGAACTGTATTGTTTTCCCTCTGAGGACGGTGTCAGTGACAACCCTCAGAGTAAGCATAGGAAGGGCATCCCGATTTAAAAAAACCGCTACAAACACAAAACAAGGACGGTAATATAAACGTCGTGCACGGCAAGGACTAGACCAAAATAATCGACGGACCTTCAAAAAACGCTCTGCGCGGACAGAGCTTGTTCAAAGAAGTCAGTCCGACAGGCCAGACCCTCGGTAGAGGATTAATTCAGGCCAGTATAAGCAAAACACAGATGATGATGGATTATGATGATGATGATGATGATTTTATCTATTATGTTGATACTCATGATTTCCCATTGTAAGATTTTTCAACACTTACAGTTAAATATAACCCAAGGGTTACAATTCAGGATATTATTACTTACGCTCCCAATGTTTACCAACAGCCTTCCATTAAAGTAAAATACACATCTCTTAATAATACCATTATGCTTTGTGATAATGTATGTTCCCACTATATCAACAAACACACTCTGTGCACTCTAAATACATTATCTTTGTAGGGCCAATAAATGTCACTTTGAATGTGTAATTCAACAGAAGATGTACATACAGGACCTCTCAGTAGATATACATACTGGAGCTCTCAAAAGATGTACTTACTGGAACTCTCAGTAGATGTACATACAGCACCTCGTAGATGTACATACAGGACCTCGTAGATGTACATACAGGACCTTGTAGATGTACATATAAGACCTCTTAAAAGATGTACATACAGGACCTTGTAGATGTACATACAGGACCTCTCATCATGCCAGCAGTAATCCTAAAGATGCATATGTGTTTTCAGTTGGAGTTCTGTGCTAGCATAAAACACCTAGACAAGATCAAAGACAGACCTAATTACAAATTTATTCAGGTGGGAACCATTTTAGATTCGATTGTTGATCATGTTACCATATTTACTAGTGTATAGGTCGAACGAATTTTGAACCAAATAGAGGGGGATGTGACTTTTGCACACGTGCGACCTTTACTTGAGTAAATATGGTGATTCATGTTATTGAATCATGCATTTTCAGAATATTATATTGGTTACTGGGTAATATTGCTTGATATATTGCTACTCATTGCTAAATGTTTTCTGTATTGTTGTTTTATGGATTATATTTTGCAATGAATAATTGTTATGTGTGGTTTATTTTGCAGGGGGACATCTGTGAGGTTGACTTTATAAGGTACATCTTTCAGGAGGAGAGTATTGACACAGTGATGCACTTTGCTGCACAGTCTCATGTTGGTAAGTGAGTCTCTTGCTGTTGTTGCAGATGAACGTGTATTGGTGAGTGTAAGATCAATGAGTAACCGCTTGTGACCCTGAGTAACTGCTTGTGACCATGAGTAACGCTTGTGACCCTGAGTAATCCCTTGTAACCATGAGTAACTGCTTGTGACCCTGAGTAACCGCTTGTGAACCTGAGTAACCGCTTGTGACCCTGAGTAATCCCTTGTAACCATGAGTAACTGCTTGTGACCCTGAGTAACCGCTTGTGAACCTGAGTAACCGCTTGTGACCATGTGTAACTGCTTGTGACCATGAGTAACCACACAACCTAACTATGACCTGATAATGTCATGTATTCCGCTCTCAATAAATCATCATTATCAACCATCATTATCAACCATCATTATCAACCATCATTATCAATCATCATTATCAACCATCATTATCAATCATCATTATCAATCATCATTATCAACCATGAATGAGTCATTTTAGAATCCCCCCATCTATAACCTCTGGACTGAACGGTTGACCAAGTCCACGGTGAAGTTCTTATGTGTCTGCCTGTCACAGATTTGTCGTTTGACTTTTCCCTCGATTACACCAATACTAATGTGTACGGTAGCCATGTTCTTGTGAATGCCGCCCACATTGCTGGGGTCAAACAGTTCATACATGTCAGTACGGATGAAGTGTACGGAGGACGCAGTCTGGAGGTGAGTGAAACGCAAAACAAACTGGTTGGAATCCAGTGGGACGTGTATAAAAGAATATTGCTGATCATTGTTTTGAATCGCCATAAACATGTATTTAGTGAATATTTTACATCTGAGAACATGTGGAAGACACACATTTGCTATACCTATAAACCACTGTGGAGTTTTCACCGAGGGAATCTAACTCATGTTGTGTTTGTTGTGATATGTATCAGCCTCTCCAGGAAGAGGACAAGTTGAACCCCACTAATCCCTACGCTGCCACAAAAGCTGCAGCAGAATGCATTGTCTCCTCCTACTGGGAGTGTTTTCAGGTGAAATAAATCTACTGCATTCTGTCTTATTTTTCCTTCCTTCCATTCATCCTTTTTTTATTCTTTCTTTCTCTCCTTCATACCTTTTCCCCCCGCCTTCATTCTCTCTTTCTGTCCGACATACCTTTTCCCCTACCTTCATTCTTTCTTTCTGTCCTTCATACCTTTTTCCCTGCCTTCATTCTTTCTTTCTCTCCTTCATACCTTTTCCCTTCCTTCATTCTTTCTTTCTCTCCTACATACCTTTTCCCTGCCTTCATTTTTTCTTTCTGTCCTTCATACCTTTTCCCCTGCCTTCATTCTTTCTTTCTGTCCTTCATACCTTTTTTTCCCTGCCTGCCTGCCTTCATTCTTTCTTTCTTTCCTTCATCACTTTACACCTTTTCACCTTCCCTCCTCCCTTTCATTGCTCCTCACCTTCTCCCTCTTACTCGAAACATTATAACTTATGCATCCCCTCATTTCTTCCATTAACTCAATCTCCCACCTGAAGCATTTGACCATCAGTCAAATCAAAAGTGAATCTTTGATAGTGAGATGTTTGCTTGTCCCTGACAGTTCCCTGTGATCATTACACGAGCCAACAATGTGTATGGACCCCACCAGTACCCCTGTACAGTCATCCCAAAGTTCATCTCACTGCTGAAACGCAACAAGAAATGGTGAGTTCTTGAAAAAAAAATGCCAAGTGTATTGAATCGTGTTGTAATAATATAAAGCTTTGTTGTTAGTACGTTGTTATCATCGTGTTCCGCTGGCGGTGTGTTGTAGCTGTATCCATGGAGACGGCCATACGGTTAGGAACTTCCTGTATGTATCTGATGTAGCGGAAGCCTATGATATTATTCTACATAATGGAGTGGCTGGAGAGAAATACAACATAGGTACAGAAGACAAACTGGCAATAGCAGACTTGGCCAGGGAATTAATCACGAAGGTGACTGCCTCTAACAGCGCTTCAACACGTGACCTAATGCCTCCATGTTTACGTTGCATTCATACGGTCAGGCACTATTTTAAAGGGTATATTTTTTCAGCTCAAGAATGTCTCCAGTGATGAAGATATTGCTGAGTATTGTGAATTTGTTGAAGACCGCCCGTACAATGATAAGAGCTACCCCATTGATTCCTCCAAGTTACATCAGCTTGGTTGGTGTCCAAAGGTGTCGTGGAAGGAGGGTCTAGAGGAGACCAGTGAGTAGCACCCTACTCATCACATAACTCACGAGTCAATTCTCTTTTGGATCGATAATAGTACTCATTGCTAATTACTGATCAGTGAAGGACTTACTGTTCCGTTGATTGTGACAATAATGTTCATTTTGTCCAGTTTCCTGGTACCAGTCATCAGAAAACTTCAATAGCTGGATTAATGCTGAAGAAGCGTTGACTCCGTTTCCACCCGGCTCCAAATGGTACAACTGCTCCTGATGGCAATGAGTTCTAGGTCATTGAGTGTAATGGCATTAACTCTCAAACTGTGATACTGTTGAAGCAAAAACCCTGGAGTTATTAGGTTGATATGCTGCCTGACAGTGTATTTCTTCAGCTTTTTCTCATCACTCAGTGCCAAAGACACGCGCAACAAATATCCCGGTAAATGATCGATGAAACGCCCAGTCCCAAAAAAATGAATATTCTGAAAATGCTTGTTGGATGTGTCATTAAGTTTGTGTCAGTGTGAATTTTATGCCAACAACACTTAGCAGTCCCTTTAACCAAGTATATATTGCTTAGCATATGTCCAGTCCCAAAAAACAAATATTCTGAAAATTCTTGTTGGATGTGTTATTAAGTTTCTGTCATTGTGAATTTCGTGCCAACAACACTTAGCAGTCCCTTTAACCAAGTACATCTTACTTAGCATATTATCTTGATTTGTTGGGGTTGTTTTGTTTAGTCCATATGGGAATTAGTTCAGTGGAATGATTTTGCCTTGTTACTTGTGAGATTTCTGCTGTTAACAGCATTTCATTTCCTCAAACAATCTTCAGCATAGCAAGTTGTATTTGCATATCTTATGAATCTCAATAATGTGTTCATTTTAGCCATGCTGTTAATTGTATTATCCACTAGCAAACACCTTGTCGAGTTATTGAATAGATGCTGTGATTGATTGGTCTTAAAATGTCAGTTAAGTGGTTGGAGTGGGAAGATACTACTTGTGTCGAAATTATATATCCCCATGGCAAGTCATGGCAAATAAGGCACAGTAAGAATTATATTCTAGTTCTACTGTGTAGATAATGTTCAGCTACGTTAATTGTTTTTCATCATGCCCATGCACAAGTTATAATCGAATGATCCGCGCATGTTTGTCGTGGTTTGTTTCAGATAAATACTATATTGACATGTTTAGATGATGGTGAGGGTTTTACTGTTTTTTTATTGGGGTATCAATGGGTTTATTAAGTTTAGCTGTGTTAAAACTGTGAGCTGAGTGTGTTGTTTTCTTTTCGCTTTTCATATTGAATTGTTGCTTTATGATTAATTGTGTTGAGATTGATTAATGTATACAGTAAAAGATATTGATGTTCTCTCAAGGGACCAATGTCATCGGTTTAGTGTAATCTAAAGGCAGGTACTTGTCAATAGCGCAGCCTTCATGGATTAGCTGAATTCATTTACCTCTTGCTTTGCAAATTAAGTTATTGAGTATACCCACATAATTCAGGTCATTTTATTTGAACGATAATAGAAGATGAATCAGACCTCGATTAATGACCTTGACCTTGATATTTGGTGTTGACAAAGCTTTCTATCACAATGTTCTGACTACCTCTTAACTGATACAGAAGATTTCAATGTATGGTTGATATCATGGTAAATTTAGTAATGTCACTATAGTTTTGCATGTGTATTGTTGCCCTTTCTTTACTTGACTATTGATTGGATGACTAGCTATGATGATGCATGTTTTGAGTTCACGTCATGTCATAAAATCTGTCATGGTGGTGACGGTGGTTATATTGATAGAGAAAGTTTACATTTCCTAAATGTCTTTCTGCCAAAAGATGATTGTAAAAAAAAGGGTCAACACATTTATGTTTCTTGGAATGTTTGGAACCAGTTTTACAAAAGCTGCTGAAACATTTCAATTCCCATTAACAGTTCTATATCAGTGTGTTCATGAATGAACAAAAATGTATATGGCTAACTGCTTCCGAACCATTCCGATTTAAGATTGCTCAGGGCAGTCCATCAGTTCCTAAACTTTGATGGTGTGTTATGTAACAAAGCAACCTACCAGCTCATCATACATAGACCACTCTTATGTTAACAACTGTTTGTAAACTAAAAATCAGTTCTGTTTGACCTTTGACCCCTGAGTAACTGATATGATATCTCCTGTTTCAACGTTTACCCAGTGTTTAATTTAATCTCTTGTTTCTTATAGCAATCAGAACACCTACAGCAATTCCTTTTGGCCCAAATGTGAAGTCTTCAATTAGAAAGGTTATCAATGACCTTGACCTAATTTTCAAGGTCACAAGCACAAATATGGAATCTTTGAATGTGACACATTTGAGTGGCACATTATTTCAATATGATTTGTAGAATGTTATAAATGCACTGGCATGAACCTTTTAGCATGAAAGACAGCTAGTAGCTCCATATTACATGCAGACCCCTACTATGTCGATGGCTCCTCGTAAATTAAAAATTAGCCCTGCATGATGATGAGTTATTGTTGATGTCTATCCGTGCATCATCCCAAAGATAATACATACCATCAAATATCTGGTACATTTGGGTTGCATATTTTGTCAATTTAGCATGTGGAATGTTATAAATGTCCTTACCAACATAGAGCTTTTGATTCTCTTGTTATGTTCTGTTGCTAGGCCAATGTGACATAATTTGAGTGCTATGTGACCCTTTAAACTGCAGTTGAATACAAATTAAATCTTTAAAAATTAAGTCATTTCAAAAGCAGCAGAGTTTTGAGGTATATTGGACTCATGTTTGTGTTATGTTGATTTCTTGCTGTTTTCATACTTAGCTATGGTCTGACTTGTGACAAATATCACCTTTAAATGAAATTTTGAGATCCTGTTCTTTATTCCAAGCTGTGTCTGTGCTAATAGTGTAACGGATGATGGACCATAATTATTTCTTTGTATCTTGAATAATAATAAATCCCTAAATAACTAGTCAACCTAACACATTAAAGGGCAGCTTGCAAATAAATATCAAATGAAATCCAAGATCATCAATGTACATAATCATTGTTTTCGCAGATAGGTTCCACAGAATAGTTCATGTGCAGGTTCTCTATTGTATCAATACATTACCAAAAGAACTGATGACTGCCACATACATTATACAAAGTACAGCTCATATTGACCCTTTAAGAGAATACGTCACTTCGGATACTGTATTGTAAACCAATCATACCTCGAGTTGTGAGTTTTTAAATGAGGTACAATCAGGCAAAAATGACTAGGGATAGATATACATGCCTTGATATGTGCCCCACTTTAGTACCAACATTATATCACAGATACCAGTCTTGGTCTTTGTGACGACTTTGCATTGGTTAAATTTTTGTAGAAAAGGAGGATTATTCATGTTGTAAACCTCCAGTGACTGCATATACAGTACAATCTAGTCACTGAGTTATAAAGCCTAGAGGAGAAGCTTGCCTTTGCCTTTTCAGATCCAAATTAGTTTACGTTAAGTGATCTTGCCTATTGTTTTGGTAATATAAATTCCCCTTTCAAAATAACCCATTAATATTTTTGATCACCCTGGCATTATTCGCACTAAAATTATTCGCAGTGAGCATGTGATCCCCATCTGAGCCCATTCATTCGGCGCCAAGGAACTGACCTAGTGAAATGATGTTGTTGCGCATGTCCCATTCGGTTTACCATAACTTCGGTTACTTCCGATAACACTCGGATTGGCATACTTTTCGCGGGAAAATTGTGTCGTTCGAGTTTTGTTTACGATTGAAAAGCCACCAATTCGTCAAAGTAGGTTAACATGTTTTGTAAATGACAATAAAGTACTAATTGTTCAATAACGCGTGTACTTCAATAATATGTGATAGTTCAGTAATGGAAAGTGCATGCTTCCTTTTGTTGACGATGAACTTGTATATTTAATGAGCAGACGAAATTCTCGTATGTAGTTTATCAATTCAACATGGCGTCCGCGTCATGAAAACTTCCGGTCGAGGCATCTTTGTTTGTATGTTGTATGCTTAAATATTGATACATTCGTAATCCCATCGTCATATAAGCATCAAATTTAAATGTTTTTGTGTAATTAACTTGTTTCATTCGTTAAAACATGAAGGGATGATGATCAAATCACGAAGGCGTGCAGAACCTGTCGTAGACCTCTTGCTCCCGAGTAGCCCTACGATCAGCCCGACAGACCAACATCAGTTTTCATTACCGTGTTGTTAGCACGGCAGTAGCTGCCGTACTTTGTTCGATAGGCGGCTCCCGAGCCAATATGTATGTACGGGTGACATACAGTCACCCGTCCAACCCTATTTCCAGTGTCACATGCAGGAAGTAGAGTTATGCACAAACTAGCGAAAGGGCGCACTGAGCATGCGCACAAACCTTGTATACTTTCAGCACGTCGTCTGCGTGCAGAGCTTTGCGCTGTGCCGAAAGCAAGCGAGGGCAGGGTAGGGTCAGAGTTGCGCTATGTAGAAAATAGCAAGAGTGGCGGAGCGCAATCGTGAGGTTACTGTGATCATATAAACATTAATATTAAAGTGTGTGTATGCTAGTAAACATCCCTGAAACTTTCTGCCTGGACATACTCCCATGCTGTAGGTGGCGACTTTCAGCATGGAATGCAGGGGTCGAAACTAACAAAATTAGCTACCAGCCAGCAGGGCTGATAACTTATAAAAATTTTACCAGCCAAAATCATAACATAAGCATATAATCAAATATAAATCTTTATTACCCACTATGAATATGATGCATGTTATTCACAGATAAACTACATGCAAAGACAACTAGATATGCACACTTAGCATGCCTTAACTGCAAAAGTATGTCCAGACACTTGTCACTCATCTGTGCTTGCAAAATCAAGCTGCCTGTTGCCACACACACGTACAGTATGTAATGATTCGGTCTCATTGTCAGGATAGAAGTTGTGAATATCAGGATACTGAAGAACAGTCGTGAGGTTGATTAATGTGGAGTGGACTGGTCCGCCAGTCACTTTTGAATTAGCCGATCACATTGAAATCTCTCTCACATTTTGCGATAGATGAAGGAATTGTTAGTATCAGGTAAAACAAATGCAAAACATTTGAACACTCTTTCTCTAGCATACAATTCACTCAGCTCAAACTGCTCAGTCGCTTGGCCCTGTCGCCTTGGCTGTAGAGTTTATTCCTCAAAGTGGTCGATCATCTTGTATCCACATTTGCCTTCAGTAGAACTTCATCAAAGTGTGTGCACAGGGTCTCAACCTCTTCATTGCCAAAGTCTGCCAAATCGTATCAGAATCAGATATTTTTATTTGTAAGTTTTTTTGTTATTACTCACAAGTCATAACAAGCCATTACCTCTCATATTGTTCTTGTCAGGCCAATTCTGCAAGTCCATGACCTTAATAAGATGAAGAACACCTTAGTCAATGTCTGTAAAATACTTGGAAAGGCTTGCAAAATACAGTTAGTATGCTCCAAGCCGCTACGTGGCAGCTTCACACCTTTAATCCGCTTCCTTCTTGCATGCTTGATTGTTTCCCTTTGAAGTCTGACAGGTTGCAAAATCAGTAGGGGGTCTGCCGGTTTTACTTGGCAAAAATTATAGTGATACGTGCAAGTCTATTTATTGGTTGGAATAACATTGTCATTAGCATTACTTTATCGGTTTCAAACTAGTGATTCTACAGAAGGTGCTGATTACGGTCGTGGTGTGATCTGCACTTATCATAACACACGTGAAATTTAGACGAACTGTGCTTATCTGGGGCCGTAGTCATAAAGAATCTTATCTTCACATAATCTGTCAATCAATATTGTACAAGATGGTGTTAAATGACATTGCCTAGCCCTTTATATTTAAGAAATCTTCTCCCTAATCTCAGGAATAAGTAGCGTTTATAGATATGGCTCAGTGCAATATTTCTGGGAAGGCAAATATTTAGTATATTCACACGAAATCATGAATTGTTAAAATTGATGATTTTGTGCTTGTTTGTTTTGGAACAAAATTGTTAATTGAAGAATTGGTGTCTTAAATACAGATGATGACTACTGTGGCAGCTACTCATGTTTATCTGATGAAATAGCAGTCACAGTCATGCGTAGATTGCTTCTTACCCTTTTGTTTACAATCGTTTATCCAATCTATTTGATCACATGCCAATATCCGTATCATACTCACCCCAACTAACAATGATTCAACGACATAACTCATTGTTAACGTATGTATCATTAATTATGTCTACTGCAGATGCCGGCTGTGCTCAGGAGGAAGTCACGTGACACAGAACGCTCAGACGACACCACAATGGAACCTCCATCAGAACTAAGCATGTACGTATTGAATCTCCACCTGAGTGTCAGGAATGTTTAGGTCTTATAATATGCACATGATAGCTGCTATAATGGAAGCTGTGTGTTCTGATACAGGCCTGACATAGACAGTGATTATGAGGAGCCCATTCGCAAACCCCCTCGTCCAAAGAGAGGTCGCGCTCAGCCAGAGGTGAGATAACCGTGGTTATATATCATTGTGAAGTGGTTATATGGAAAGCAGCTTTGAAACGAGGATGTTCTGACCCCCTTAATTTTGGTTGGGATTGTTAAAATTTCCCGCTGTAACTTTACCTGTTCTGATTTTTCTGGTAAACCAAAAATTAGTTTTTATCCATGTTGCTGAAGGATAAAGAAATGTTGTAATTTTCAGTAATAGTTGAATTCACGACCCCTCGTGGTCATGATTTCTCGTAGTTTGGTATATGTTAAATTGACCGTATGTGATTGTGATTATGTTATTTGCAGTCGGGTAAGAAACCTCGTCGTGGAGGTGGTGGTGGTGGTAAAGACATGTCACGTACTCAACAGCCTGCTGAGGGGGAAGGAAGCCTCTTTGAGATTGTCAAAGCTGGAAAGACAGCATTAACCGTGAGCATACACGTGGTTGCCTTGCCTCTAGTCTTCTCGGTTTTCTTCAAGCATTGTTAGTTGCTGATGAGAGATTTTTCTGTGACCCGGATCTTGTACAGCTGTCGTGATGTAGACCCTAACCCCTTCGTACCCCACCCCTACCTATTGAACATGGTTGTTACATGAATAGCAACTACCCATTTTGATTGCGAGGTTTTTGCATGCGGCTCTATCCTTTTGGAGTTGTAATGTCAGTCAGTCAGTGTAGCTCCTGTGTTGAGCATCAAGCCTGCTGTGTGCATGTGTAGTCTTCTGTTGTACAAGCAGTTCTTGATTGTGTATTATCATACACAGGTGTAACTAAGTGTATGTGCAGGTGTCTGTAAGTGTATATGTCATGTACAGGTGGTTGTTGATGATTGGATTGAGGCGTATAAACAGGACCGAGACACTGCCCTCCTCGACCTCATTCAATTCTTCATCCATTGCTCAGGCTGTAAAGGCAGAGTCACCCCGCACATGTACCACCACATGGAACACGCTGAAATCATCCGCAAAATGACGGAGGAGTTTGAAGAGGTATATTCCCTTAATTGTTTTTGAATCTTGCCCAGAAAACCAAATAATTAGCGATAAATAAGTAGCGTTGTAATTGATAATTGAAGACATTGAAGTAGATGAGGTGATGGAGTCAATTGATTTGGTTGGAGAATGCTTGCTATAAGGCTGGCTCCCTTATGGACCAGTTCACCATTAGCGTTTGTTGCCTCCTGGACGCTGCTTGTGAGTGGACTAATCACCCTTGTTAAGTATGGCCTCCGTTTGTTTGGCTATAGATGGTAAGCTCTCAGTTTTATCACCCCATGCTTCTCTTAGTACCCCATGTTCTTGGGCTATAACAACTTCATTAGAATTGGTGTGCTACTGATTCGTGAAACTTAAAGACAACGTTTGCATGTGTGGTTTGCAGGAGAGCGGCGACTACCCTCTCATTATGCCTGGCCCGGTATGGAAGAAGTTCCGTGCCAACTTTTGCGAGTCGATTATGATCCTTGTGCGGCAGTGTCAGTATAGCATCATTTACGACCAGTACATGATGGATAATGTAATCTCTCTGCTGACGGGACTCACTGACTCGCAGGTCAGGGCCTTCAGACACACCAGTACACTGGCATGTAAGTCACACTGATTTATACAGCTACATTTGGGTCAGGTGATAAAGCTACATTTGGGTCAAGTGATAAAGCAACATTTGGGTCAAGTGAAAAAGCTACATTTGGGTCAAGTGATAAAGCAACATTTGGGTCAAGTGAAAAAGCTACATTTGGGTCAAGTGAAAAAGCAACATTTGGGTCAAGTGAAAAAGCTACATTTGGGTCAAGTGATAAAGCAACATTTGGGTCAAGTGATAAAGCAACATTTGGGTCAAGTGATAAAGCTACATTTGGGTCAAGTGATAAAGCTACATTAGGGTCAAGTGATTAAGCTACATTTGCATCAAGTGATTAAGCTTCATTTGCGTCAAGTGATTAAGCAACATTTGGGTCAAGTGAAAAAGATACATTTGGGTCAAGTGAAAAAGCTACTTTTAGGTCAAGTGGTAAAGCTATATTTGGGTCAAGTGAAAAAGCTACATTTGGGTCAAGTGATAAGGCTACATTTGGGTCAAGTGAAAAAGATCCATTTGGGTCAAGTGAAAAAGATACATTTGGGTCAAGTGAAAAAGATACATTTGGGTCAAGTGATAAAGCTATATTTGGGTCAAGTGAAAAAGCTACATTTGGGTCAAGTGATAAAGCTACATTTGGGTCAAGTGAAAAAGCTACATTTGGGTCAAGTGATAAAGCTAGATTTGGGTCAAGTGTGAAAAAAAATTTGGGCAAGTGAAAAAGCTATTTGGGTCAAGTGATAAAGCTAATTTGGGTCAAGTGATAAAGACATTGGGTCAAGTGAAAGGCTAAGATAAACTAGATTTGGGTCAAGTGAAAAAGATACATTTGGGTCAAGTGATAAAGCTAGATTTGGGTCAAGTGAAAAAGCTACATTTGGGTCAAGTGATAAAGCTAGATTTTGTCAATTGCTGTGTTCAGTTGGATAAGATAGGTAGCTTAAGCTGTGTGAGTCTTGTTGAGAAAAGAGCAGTGGTGTAAGATAGTCGGTGGGTAACTGGTGGTGACCAATCAAGCTAAAGCTTAAGACAGCGTGGTGGGTAGGATAAGTGGTTTTTGCAGAACAGAATATTGTAAATTACCAAAGAATCAAGCAGAAACCATCAGTCAACCAAGAAGTTGATATATATGAGAAGTTATTTGATTTCTGTTTGACTGTTTGTACTACTGTAGCTGATAGTTGAATCTATGATCCTTGGATGTTTTTGCCTCTTGCAGCCATGAAATTGATGAGCGCCCTTGTCGACGTGGCTCTCAACCTCAGCATCAACCTCGACCACACTCAGCGCCAGTACGAGTCTGAGAGAGCCAAGGGTCGGTCGAAACAAGCCAGTGAACGCCTCGAGATGCTGATGCAGAAACGACAAGAGGTACCGAGAGATGTCCGCCTGTTGTTTTGTTGTGAGGATGGAGACTTGATGTCATCATTGTTATAACCTGCGTATTTGTTGGTGTGTTTAGATCGAAGAGAACCAGGAGGAAATCCGTAACATGCTGACCTACATCTTCAGGGGAGTGTTCGTTCACAGATACAGGTTAGCCTAGCTACTTATTTCAATGCACAGTCCTGATTCTCAATCTACAAATCTTTTTTAATAGCTACAATGATAAATTAAGATGGAACTCCTGTTTTGATATCAGTGATCAATATTCCACCTTCCTCTGACGATGATAAAGACGTGACGCCATGTTTGTTCTGACAGAGACACTCAGCCAGAGATCCGAGCCATCTGTATGGCTGAGATTGGTAACTGGATGAAGCGCTACCCGGGCATGTTCCTTGATGATAGCTACCTGAAATACGTGGGCTGGACTCTTTACGATCGGGTTAGTATTTTCTCGTTACTTTACCTCTGCGTTTTATTGCCATTAGAGGCAGCCTTCACTGACTGTTTAGCGGGTGTTGTTTGCAGACAGGAGATGTGCGTCATTGCTGTCTCAAATGTCTTCACCCTCTTTATGAAACAGATGAACTGGCCCCCAAACTCGAGCTCTTTACCAACAGGTTCAAGGTCAGTGACCTTTTAACACATCCATCCACTGGTTGTTGTTCTTGGTAATTTTTTATTTTATTAGGATGAACGTTCATTGATAAAAACATTTCCCCAATTCGCTGAAAATAATCACTTTTTGATCAATGTATATTCTGAGCTTCTCGGTGTCGATGTTTGATTCATCAGATATTCATTGAGCTTGTTTGTAGATGATGCTAGTTTCTCCTGGTATTGTTTACTGTATTAACATGATACTGTGACAGTAAGTATAAGGTTTAACAGCACCCTAACTAACACCAGTGAACATGTTGTGTCCTGTGTTGACTAGGACCGAATCGTTGAGATGACCCTGGATAAGGAATATGACGTGGCCGTGCAAGCTGTCAGACTAGTGTGTAACATCCTCAAGTAAGTCCTTGTTTCTCTTAATCAACCATTGTACTCGATGGAAGTAAGCAGCCATTTATGATTATAGTATCACAAGTCGGTATTGGGAGACCAGCCAGTCACTGGGGTCTTTCACATTATTTAGTTTCTGTGGTTGAAAATTCAACCTTGCTATTTGGAAATGCTGTTATAACTATACAGCCGTTCCACTTCACCAGTTCGCTTGTAGTATAAGACCCCTGACTGTTTACAGATTCAGTGACAACGTTCTGAGTGACAAGGACTGCGAGAACGTGTATGAGTTGGTCTACTCCTCCCACAGAGCAGTAGCTCAGGCAGCCGGAGACTTCCTCAACACCAAACTCTTCTCACGAGACCTCGATGAGTCCACGAAGAACGCCAAGAGTAAGAAGGGCAAGAAACGTAGCGAGAATACCCCCCTCATTCAGGGACCTGGTGCAGTTCTTCATCGAGAGCGAGGTGAGCTCGACTCATTGGTGACCATTTTAGGCAACTTAGCCCCCAAAAGTGTATTTGACGATATTGAGCAATTTTCCCTTTTTCAATAGGAGAGAAAAAGGTTATAATTTATGAACTTGTGTGCTAATTTTGGTTTGAAAGTGATGTTGTTGGTTGAGATCCACATGGGAAACAAAGCTGATATGAATGGTGATACATTGAGTAGAATGTCTGATCTTATTCTGTTATTTACACATGGATACATATACCCTGCTGTGGTTATTAGTGTGGTGTGGTTGGGTGGAGCTACCTGTGTGTGTGTGTGAGAGAGTGTGTGTGTGTGTGTGTGTGTGTGTAGTGACCCCATCTTTACTTGATTCAATATGTCTGGAGTGCTCCATGTTAATGTGCATTGAGACAGACAAACAGACTGACTTACATTAACCAGTATATATACGATGCGTGTATGTAGCCTGTATTGCCATGATGTGTTAAGCTCCACGAGCACGGGGCCTACCTGGTAGATAGCCTATGGGAGATTAACGACATGCTCAAAGACTGGGAGTGTATGACCGACCTACTGCTGGAGGAACCAGGCAAAGGAGAGGAAGGTGGGTCACAATACTACCCTCTCTCTGGTGACAATCCATCTGTACATGCTGTCAATCTCATTGCGGCGTGGCATCCCAAAAATCACGCTTAGTTTCTTAATTGTTAAGATATATAATTTTTCTTGATAAATGTGACTTTTCTTTTCCCGTTCTCCAAATGCTGTCATGTTTTGCATTCAATGATAAGCTGATTTTTTTTCTATAATGGCAGTGTTTGAAGTGTTCGTTTGCCTTTGTGTGTGGTGTACAGCAATGGATGACAGACAGGAGACAAGTCTCATTGAGATCATGGTATGCTGTGTCAAGCAGGCGGCCACGGGCGAGTATCCTGTCGGCCGGGGCCCGTCGAGGAAGGTCAGACCTCACTCCACTCCACTATTTCATGGCAATTCAGCAATAGTTGATAGAGTAGAACAGGAAGAATTCATTGCTGTTCTTTGCTGCTGTCCGATGTATTCTAGTTTACTGTTGCTATTTCCTGTTGTTGTGATACATTTGGTTGAAATTGAGCATAATGTTTACCAACTCACACCATGTCTTGGGCTGGTCGGGGTTCAGTAATACATGAGGATTTGGTAGTTAATGTGTGATTAATCGTTCATGCTTACTAACTGTTGCTATTAATATCATTTCCTACAAAAGTGACTAGCATTTGACTGAAATGGAACAACTCTTTTCTTGTTTGCAATACACTGTTGGAGATGTCATCAGACTGTATATTTCTATGTGTAACTCACTTGTGGTTGTGACAGATGACAGCTAAAGAAGGCCGGCTGGTGTTTGAGACAAGACGCGTCTGACAGAACACTTCATTGTCACCCTACCTCAGCTCCTGGCTAAGGTAAACATACTTTGTATCTTCACACACACTGTAGGCCCCACCTGCTCCCTTCTATACAGAACTTCTGGGTTCTACAGGTATATTGCATGTATAGATGGTTATTATTAGTACAGGGTCTTAGCCAGGATTTGCAATCTGCATGTCCACAGTCCCATGCTCATCTTCGTACTGCCATCAACCCCGCCCGCCCCAACCCGTCAATACAACCAGCAGCCATATTCATAATGTGTTGCATCAGACTGGTTCAAATTTTGTTGCAAGTGAAGGATACATCTGACAGGAATCATACAAATCCCTCAGACCATCTGTCATGCTCTCGAGACATCTGTCATGTTCTCCTGACATCCGTCATGTTCTCGAGACATCCGTCATGTTCTCGCAACATTGCATTTCAGAGTGCGTATATACGAAGGACCACGCCAGGGAGGGGTGGGCGGTCTTGAGGGGGAAATTCCAGCCCGTCCAAATCAACTATCCCCCGTCCAATGAACAGGTGGACGGGTCTCTGGCTTAGACCCTGAAGAAGTGTTGCTTATCTCTATGTGTCGAGTGGTTCTATAATAGTGAGGCCTTATTTGCCTGAAACAATTATGTTGTTGCAGTATAACGTGGACGCTGAGAAAATTGTCAACCTCCTCCAAATCCCTCTCTACTTTGATCTTGAGATCTACACCACCAGTCGCCAAGAGAAGGTAAGTCTTTATTGGGTGTTTCTTGGTTTTAGCAGCTTTACTTTTAAGTCATTGACCTTGTGAGAATCACTAGACTGATGACAAAACTCCCGCTGATGGATACTGCTTGATTAGATCAGGAGAGCAGTATTGTGGAACAACATGTTGTTATGACTAGTGACAGATTCAGTTTGAATTTTGTCAGCATTACTTGTCACAGATATCATGGTTTTCTTGCAATTCCCTACCCTATGGTCACTTCAATCTTGTTGAGTGATCAATGAAACTTTCCATATTAATCCCTAATAAAATGAATAAATAATAAATAAACAATTGCTCTCCTCTGTTGTTTCGTATAGAATCTGGATGCCTTGTTAAGACACATAGCAGACATTGTTGACAAGCATACAGATTCAGAGGTAGGTCTTTCGACCTGTTTCGCAAAGAATCAAAAGTGTTTGGTTTCCACTTAGTGGTAAGAGCGGGTTGTATGACATGTAATGTGTGTGTTACCAGGTGCTAGAGAATGCCTCTAAGGTGCTCGAGAATCTCTGTAACGAAGACTTTGCTATAGCTCACAAATGTCAGGTGTCCAAATCGACCCTCATTGACAACCTGGTGCAGAGGTACAAGGAGGCGTTTGGAACCTTCTTCCAGGAGGTGAGGGTCATGTCTTGTCTGTATTGTGTCATCCATTACTTGTCAGTTTGGCATAATGGTGTGTAAACACTCTTCTCTGGTGATTTTTTCAGACATTAAATTTTGTTATAAAGAAGGTTAGTTGAATATGCATACCGTGGTATTGTGAATTATAAACCTCGTCTGGGGTAATGCATAAACCTCTTTCACCTCAAGCAGTAATCTCTCTCACTCAGTTATGATACTAACCTTTAATGTGAGGAAACTTGGTGGTTTATGGATCGCTGTAGGTTATTGGTGTGATGTGTATAGGGCGATGAGCCCGATGAGAATGATGCCTACGCCCTCATGGCCAGCCTCAAGAGGATCTACGCCTTTGCATGGTCTGTATAAAACAGTGTATATGATAATAATATATGCTGTCACTTAAGCTTCACCGTCGCGTTGGGTGATGTGTGAATGTATGGCCAGGTAAAGATCGGATGTTGCTTTCATGCTTCTTCATACAGACAGGACATTCCGCAATAATTTGAGTACAACAACATATTTTCCACAGCAATCTATTTGAACTCAATGTCAAGTGCTAGTCGACTAAAAACAATAATCTTAATGCACAATTGATGTCAAAAGTAAATGTTGATGCCAAAAAAAAACTGAATTCAAAAGTTGACAGTCAACGTTTGACCTTGCAACTTTTTCGATTTTATTAGTTACCATTCGGTCATTAATTGATAATTCCTTTGTTTTGTTACAATTGAATGAATAGGGCAGGTGTTTATTTCTGCGTTCTAGCACTGGTGATAGAGTCTACATTGTTTACATACGGTTCTGTCATCTCTGATCATTTGCTGCTGTGAACTGTCATTCGCAAAGTTATTGTTCTGGGAATCGTAAATTTCTCGCACTTTAACCATGGTGTTAATTTAGACAATACTTAAGACCCAGAAAATCCACCTCTTGTCTCAGGGAATAAGACTAGGTTATACACTTCACTTTTATGAGACATTGATTCAGCCCAGGTGGGGCCAACATTGCATAAAGTCAGGTGTGAAAGGGTTAATCCTAGATCACTAATTATTACTATAGGTAACCTACAGTCTTATGCATTCTTTTCACAATCTGGTAGAGTGATTTGTGTATTTGTTGACAGCTGCCATGACCTGAACAGCTGGAATCTCTGGGACAGCTTGTTCCTCATCATGAAGGGAGGATTAGAGGGCACTGGCGTCCCGGATGAGGTAGGTCATCTTCTGAACTGCCCCCTCTTTACTATTTCCTGATTATCAGTAAGTTGTTATCAATATAGCAGCCTGACCCAGATCACCATGACCTAATCGTGTGTGTGTGTGCGCGCGTGTGCGTGTTGTAGATTGTGTGTAAAGCCATCTCCTGCTGCTCCATGTCTATCATGTGGTACCTCGACCACCTCGATGAACACAACCCAGACAAGGTCAGTCCTCTCCCCCATCACCCATCTTCTCTACTGCCCCTCTGTCATCTATCTGCTAATGCTTTAAACGATAACCACTGGCTCCGTGATTAGTTTTCCTTAAAAAACTGTATTTAATATTCATTTAAAATCATTTAAATGTAGATATTCAGTTTTTCATCATGGAGTGAGCGACTCACCCTATTAATTGACCATCATGTTGCTGTCTTGTCGGTGTCCTATTGGACGTTGTGCAGGGGGCCATGAAGGAATTGAAGAAGAAGATGACCAGTTTCATTACGCTCTGTCACGAGCTACTCTTCCTTCAGCAGGAGAGAATACAGGAAGAGGTGAGGCTTGTGGTTATACACTTGTGGTTATACTCTCATTTGTGGTTATATATGTAGATAGAATATATCAATGTTGTAGCTGGGTTAAGTGTGGTTAAAATGTTTGTCAGATCATTTGGACTGAAGTTCTGTGATGCTGTAGGCATGATCAGTGACATAAGTTAGGACAGGCTTGCATCACCACCTGTGACATTGTGTTTATTGGGAGAGGCTTACATCACCATATGTGGCAGTGTGTTTGTTGGGACAGGCTTACATCACCATATGTGGCAGTGTGTTTGTTGGGACAGGCTTACATCACCATATGTGGCAGTGTGTTTATTGGGACTGGCTTACATCACCATATGTGGCAGTGTGTTTGTTGGGACAGGCTTACATCACCATATGTGGCAGTGTTTGTTGGGACAGGCTTATATCACCATGTATGATATTGTGTTTGTTGTGACAGGCCTACATCACCATCTGTGACATTGTTTGTTGTGACAGGCTTACATCACCATATGTGACATTGTTTGTTGTGACAGGCTTACATCACCATCTGTGACATGCTGGTGGTCTTCAGTAAGCACATGGCCATGCAGAACGCTGTGTTCGAGCCACTCGTCTACGAACCAGACAAGACAATTCAGACCCAGCTCAGTGGCTTCCTTAACGACCGCGTCTTCATCGAGGAGGAAGATGGTGAGAAGTAAAGTATGACAGCTAACTGAGATGTGCACTGGCTCAATTGGATTGGATATGTTCAGTTTAATTGTTGAGTGCCAGTCGAAACTTATGCCTGGCTGGCTTAGTCAAATATCTATAGGTTTTCGATTTGTGTTGGTGAGCCCTGAATGTCCGTTTGATTACGACCGCTTAACACATGCCCCATGATAGCTAACTAGACCCTTCTGATGGAGTGCAGATGTAAATGCAAGCACTAAACAATTCTGCATTTTGTGGTTTCACAAATCTCTTTCAGGATTGGGATTGCATTTGTGATATGAGATGAAGCGTGGGTTATTGGTTTCAGATGACATGGATGAAAACCAGAAGATTGAGGAGCTTCACAAGAGACGTAATTTCCTGGCGTCCTTCTGTAAACTTGTTGTTTACAACGTTGTTAATATCATGTTGGCTGCTGACATGTTTAAGTACTACATGAAGGTGAGCAGTACTCATAAAAACCTGGATGTGAGAAATAACATTAAACCCAAAATTACATTTCATTTCACCTTTACACCAACATCTAGTTAACTGGTGATGTTAAAACATTGCTGTATCCCAGTAATTCATTCGATTTTGGGTTTGTTAGCACATGCAGTCTTAGAATTTAAAGTCACTGCTTATATTTATGATTTCCGCACAAAGCGTAGCATTTATGAGGGGCAAATTTGGGATTATTTTGTTAACAATAAATTATTGATACATAGCAGTACCTGTATAGTAATGCCAACCGTCTCGAATACGTTGTTCATGGATTTCCAGTTCTACAATGATTATGGTGACATCATCAAGGCTACGCTTGGCAAGTCACGTGAAATAAACAAGGTGGTGACGGCTAAGACTCTGGCTGTCAGTCTTACTCAGGTCAGTGACCTTAGTCATGCCACTTGGTAGCGCACAGCATCGTACAACTAGCGATCAATAAGCATAAATTGTTACCGTACTGACCGCGGGGTGATGGGGTTTCAGTTGTTCAGGGAGTTGAAGCATGAACAGGGAGGCAAGATTGAGCGCATTTCAGAGGGTTTCCAGGCCGTGAAGGTAATCCCATTACAATCATATCTCAGTGGATCACACGTAATGTTTAATTGTTGATTGAGATGTTTGCAAGGTTGTCATTGTGTGTGTGTGGTGTTTGATTCTTACAGGAACTGGCGAGAAGATTCTCCTTGTCATTTGGATTGGATCAAATCAAGAATCGTGAGGCTGTGGCAGCCATGCACAGGTGAGACGGGGTGGGTGGACGTGAGGTTGTGACAGACACAGTTCAGTCGGTATGATAGTTCAACGCATTCATCATGTCGTGTTCACTGTGTGCCAGAGAGGGCGTGTTGTTCAGCTGTTCATTGACAGAGGCGGCCCCTGGTGTGAAAACGCCACCCAACCTGGCCTTCCTCGAGATCCTCACTGAGTTCAGCGGCAAGTTGATGAGGCAGGACAAGAGAGTGGTGTAAGTGATCCAACCATCCTACCAGGTCTTAACAGCAGCTGCAGCCACTGCATCAAACAACTCCATCAGATATATTTTATAAGCCTAGACCATCTGATAAATGAGGTCCCATTAGATGAGTGATATTTGACTCTTCATCATGTTGGAATGCACTGAATCCATTATAATATATTGTGGTTTAGAATTCGATCCATCAGTTCTAATTGACATTATACTACACTGGAACTTACTACACTGAACTGGATTTCTGTATGGTTCTGAATAATAATCTGATATTGAAGCGTCTTGGCACAGATTGGGTTTGACATTGATTAGCATGGACAATACTGGCCATCCGTTCTAGTGCTGATGATGCAGATCCTGTGATTACTGGAGGTGATGTTTGTGGTGCACAGGCTGTCTTACCTGGAGAAGACCCTCGCATGTCACCCAGACGAGGGTACCGACGAATGGTCCTCTTTCACTACATATAAGAACAGCCTGCTACAGGGTGACGGTGACATGACGGGACCCACTCACTCCACGCCGTTCTCCACAGGGCGAGGGAGAGGGCGGGGGGCCAAGAGGAAGGCTGCTGCCGCTGCTATCCTACCTGAAGGTGAGTCTGAAGCTGGGGTGGGGGTGTAGTTGAGGGTGGTACCTTCTGCTTGGTGTTTGTAGGGATGTTTTCACAAGGATGAAGAATATGTAGTGACTTGAGTGGCTCCCCTGGTAGAGGGCATACCTAACTACTAAATAGTGATCCAATAATATCCCAAAGTTACAGAAGCAGCCGACTTAAGTCAAGTTATTCTCAAGTTGAGGTCTAGATCTGCATTGAGTATTTCTCCTTTTTGCAAGTGATTAGCTGGTTGGTAGCTCTGTGGTTATTTGTTAATAAAAGTAATCTGCATATTATATTTTGGCGTTGTTTGAAGAAACAAATATATCAATGTTTATCTGGGCCGGTGTATTTTAGATTGGGGCTAGTACTTCATGCTGCTTACTTGTCCAACCAAGCTAGTGATATATTTGAAACTTGTCAAGCCCTGCTCTTCAGCCCTGTTATTAACCATTATCCTGTACATGTGATGTTCAGTGGATACCACACACACATGGGTAGTGAAGGAAGGTCGTAGTAGGGGTCGCGGGGGCATGCACGGTCCCTTGACCTCCACCGTCATCAAGAGACGGCGTGCTGATGTCGACATAGAAGCTGACACGGAGGGGTCAGAGGTCAGCTCACACAGCGACTTTGATCAGTGAGTAGCGTTGATCAAGCATTGTGAACGCTTTCAGCAATGTAACTGCTGCTTCCGTGTGTCAATATTATTTATCAATTCAGCATTTTGAATATTTCATTGATTTGATTAATGATTACATTTCCAGCATTCTTGATCCCCTCTGCTTTAGCTGTCTAGATCAATACTTTTTTTAGGTGATTGTGCTTACTGACTTGTGAATGTTTTGCTCGAGCCAGTATTTTGATTTGATTCACGTGAAGCTTATGTATAGTTATGATATTGGTGGTTGTTTGCTGTTTAATGTTAAACCCGGATATTCTCTCCTAGATTTGGCTGATCCTGGTAAATGACTTACTCTGTGTTTGGCTTTGGTTTGTGGGATGTGTAGATGTAGGTGTATGCATGGTAGTAGAGGTGCCAACTGTAGTCAATGTAGAATGCTTCGTGTACATGAAAATATGGTTCTTGGAAGTCCATTTGTATCTTCTGTACGGCTGAACAAATGAGATCATTTTATATAGTGTTTCCTTGTTGTGTAAATTGTCTGAAAAGATGAGTATCATTGAATGCCCAGTGTGGACCTAGAGGCTGACTGTGGAGGGTGCTGCTTCAGTGGTGGTAGCTCTCCTGCCCTCATGGATTCAATGAGGTCACATTAGTAAATCATTCTATGGTGGTTGGTATATGTGTTGCTGATGACCTCGGCAGACGGTGTAGCGTGTACCAGCTGGCATGCTCGCAGCAAACCATTTTATGTATATATTAGTAAAGCATGTTCTGGTAATTAATCAATAGGGAAGCCTTGAAAACAGCCTCTGAATTTTTACCATAGCAGTAATTGTACCGCTGTTCTGTTCAGACTGAAACATAATATTTACATGTTAAGTACGGCGGCGTCGACAACTAACATGGGAGTTGGCGCGTTTCTGAGAGCCATATAGGCGATTGATCAATGCAATCTCCGCACGAGATGGGATCTATCTGTAGGGGAATCCGTACATCTGGCGCTTGTCAATCATGTCGAGATATATTTAACGACGGATATGTCCTCGGCAATCCCCACCTGTCTATGCTCCCATGATGCCTCTCTCAACACTTCCCTTCTACACGCGGTCAAAGGTCAATACCTGGCACATCTGTGTTACCGTTATATCTGATATGACAAGGCCAACTCCATGTGTTACTCACTCGGGCCACCGCTAGTCTCAGTTTACCTGCGCCTCAGCCATAGCGCAATTGAAATGAAAACCACCGACTATTTCATGTTATTTGATGGATCATTGGCGTGCGGGATTTGTTAGGTTGTCTTGTTGGTAGAGGGGACTAGGCGGTAGCAGCGCCATTCTTGTTGATAAAAAAAATAGAGATCGGTTGTTTTGTCTAATGTGAGGTATATCTGTGTAGCATACTTCACCACATTGTAGTTAATCATTAAAACAACTTCCTCTCTTTATCAATCCATCATATTATTGATTCTAGATCCATCATTCCTTTGGTAAGATCAAAAGCCCAGAAAAATAAAACAAGAAAACCTTCATCTGAAAATATTTCTCACCCTCGTAGAAATATGCCCCTTCGTCGATCTGCAAGGTTGGATTTTCAGCCCTTCCCGAGTATAAAACGCTCATTTCCGTTTTAACTTTTGTCATATTCCTGGAATGGTGGTAAATTGAAATGCGACTCATTTGTTAAATTGATGTATGGACCGACTTCTCAGGTCACCTATGCAGAGGTTCGGTGTCAGTTCAGAGGCCGACTCTGACGCCAGTATTGATGACTTTGCAAGCCCACTTTCTACAAGTTATGGTCAACCCCGTACACCCGTATATGGTGGCAAGGGTCAGAGGTCACGCAGAGGTCGTATCAGTAACCGGTTACGCAGCACGTTGCCTGATACGTTGTTTGAAGACAGTCCGCTAATTGAAGACTCTGTGAGATATTATTCATTAAGGACTTAATATGAGTTCTGTTTTTGTTTGCATCTGGTTGAATACTCACTCCTTAAACCCGGCGGGATGTTTTTAACGATGAAGACCGACACACTCGTTACAATGCATGCGCACATTAGTTTTTAAAAACCGGAAATATTGTGTGATTGAGTATATAAGGCCAATATTGTACTTGGGGATAAAGATGAATATTTCCATGTCCGCAGTCTTCTAATGGCCCGGATGGTGTTATATGAGACATCGTTGTAACACACCCCCACCACCCACGCCACTTGATTTTACAACTGTGCTTATTTACTATTACACTGCCACGTGACACATACATTGGTGTATTTCATGTTATTCTTACAAGGCGTGGTTTGGTTTCACTGGATGTTACTACATAACAACACTTAACTTGCGATATGCAAGATATATTTGCCTTTTTAGCATCAACAGTAACGTAACGTAACACCCACACTTGCTAACTCATTAGTACATATTTTGTATTGCTTTAAAAGCCTCTGTGTTACAATGATAACCATGTTCTTATTCCGGTATTTTCATCCAATATACCAACTCTCAGCTACCAAATTATAACGTCTCATCTTTTTATTTGACACATTTATCCCCTGCTAACCTCGTTGTCCTCTTCGATATGACCCAAATGTTTATTGATTCAAAACTTGATTATAATTTGTGGCATTCATTTGAATTAAGTATGATAATCGATATCAAACCAGTTCTATATATGGTTAAAGAGATACCCTCATTTCTTGGATTAACAGTGATAAATTAAATTTAGTTGCTGTAGAAATTAATCAGATTTGTTGTTTTCAGGAGGAAATGAGTGAGTTGTAAGTGCGCGTCTGACGTCACTTTCGTTCCTATTCATAATCTCCACGTGTTACTACAAAACGAACTTCGTTCCGACTGTGCCCTTCGATGTGGTTTTCACTGACACACAGACCTTAGTACAGCATTTCTTCTGTTCTGATATTATGAGCAGACTAATATATTCCTTGTACTCCCATTGCGTCTGTATATCTGTGTTATCGTCAAGGTGTGTGTGCGTTTAATTGTATTCTGCTCGGCAGCTTGTTGTGTTCATGTGAATAGACCTACAATTGGTTAGTGTATTGTTCAAGACATTTCCTAAGTGTATAGGGCTTATTATAGAGGAATATAATTTTGGATTATCGATTTCATTCGACTAATTGTTAGCAGGCAGCAGTGTATGTATTGTGACTTGGAGATATTTTGTAAATAACTGTACAGTTTGTTGATGTCATTAATTGCGTCTAGATCAAGTGTTCCCTGTTCCAAACTTGTATTTTACAATAAAAAATAATAACTGAAGGGATTTTATTTCCTCGCGTCGCTGATTCAGGAGATTATTCACACATTTAACGTAAAAAGGTTAATTGCTAACTCTTACATAAGCCATCAGATTCCTATTCAGACAACGTAAGAAGAAAATCGCTCGAGAAGGTTTAATTCAAGAAGCCAACCTGGGAGTCCAGTGATCGCGATGAGGAGATCCCAGTAAAATACCCGCGCATTATTGTTAAATAATTCTTATAGAAGAAGTTATTCAATTACACCTGGTTCAGGTTGTTCTCTGAAATGCATAGGTCATGTGACAGAGCTCTGCCAATCAACGAATAAGATACATGGGGGCAGCGGGCGAACCCGCCCCTGAAACTATAGTTAACGAGGGTGACTTTACGGGTAGCCCCCGAACATTTTGGATAACCAGGAAAAGGAGCCCTCCCCCAAAAAAAATTACTGCTAGCAATACATATGTCATTTCTCTTGGAACTGGTCATGATTAATTAATATCGATGGGGTAATAATACATAATTTATTTATTCTGTTACATAAATGTTTTCTAATTTCATTATCTAATCCTCAATTTTTTTTGATTTTCGTTTCTTTTTCCCAGCATTCTCCGTTGGTGTATCCTCCTGAATCGTGTCTTCTGTCGACGCCTTCGCTTTTAACCACAGACTAACCACCACAATTCCCACACATGCTGCAGGTATAACCACCGTCAAATAACCACCCACTACATCTAAAACCTCCGAAGAATACCTATCAAACTCTTTATTTTCGTTATTATTCACCGCCTCCTTCTCCTCCTCCTCCTCCTCGTCATCAGCGTCGAAGTCAAAGCCTGGATCTTCGTAATCCAACGTCGGCTTTCGTCTGGCGTCCATGTAATGATACAATCTTGCGTAAGTTGACGTTTTCATTGGCTTCATTTCCCAGGAAGCGTACGCTAAGTAACCGGAAACTGCCCATGGCGTCTCCACGTAAATATCAAGTGTGCCATTTGTAGATGGGCGGCATTTGTGCCACCAATCCAGCTCGGCTGAAGTCAAAACAACGCGGCATGTAAATGGCAATTATCAACCAAGTTCGCAAATCTATACTGCCATTGATATCCTCGTGCAATCTGGTGTTATATTTTGGCTATAAATATCCACACACACACACACACACACACACACACACACATATATATATATATGCACACACACACATATGTGTGTGTGTGTATATATATATATATATATATATATATATATATATATATATATATATATATGTATTTAAATTTATACATATATATGTTTATAGTGTTAGCTCGTTTAGATTCGTAACAGCGGACTAACTTGTTCATTAGATAACCAGGCATTGTCCGTTCTTGACGGTGAACTAAGAATACTTTCTGCCGATCATATATCTGGATTGTGCCATATGACATCGGGTAACCTGCCTAAGACCATATGTATCTCACGTACATTTGGTGGGCGAGGAGAATCTATGTCAAAGCTAGATGGACAAACGCTTCATAATAGATAAAGGAGTACTTACTGTCGTCCTGTGGGAACGTTATAGGTTGCCAATATTCTTGATGAGAGTCCCACCAGAAATACGCCCCTTCTTTCAGCCCAGAGACGAGACAAAATAGGAATTCGTCCCCTTCTAATGAGGGATTAAATTCTAAATGAATGCGTCCCGTCACAGCGTACCACATCAGCGCCCCCTGGTGGCAGTTAGGTGCTGCAGCTACCTCAACAGTGCCATGTTTCTCCCTATAAAGTGAATTAACATCTCGGGTTTATAATCATATTCCACTCAGCAGTACAAATTATCCAATGAAGTATTTGCCAAAAAAAGACACTTAAAATAATAAAAAGCGCCTCAATTCATGCAGTTTATGGTAGAACCAAAAAAAGTGAAGCACGTATTCTTGGTCAGGTAGACAGAATCTGGGTTTCACAAATCGAGCTATTTTAAGGACGCGCACTTCTCCTCGTTATCAACATGTCCATGTTATTAGCTACCCACATGCTTTCATATATCAGTGAAATTTGCTGGCCTGCAATATCAAAAGTGCATGCATCGCGGCCAATTCTGGGCGACCACAGCTGTCTCCATGATATGAGCAATATTGAGAAACAGGTATTTATTCATGAATTGATTTATACGAAGATACAGATGAGGTCTTAAATCTGCGCTTAGTTATTGTAATTCAACGCTCCACTCTGAAAAGCCGACAAAGAATCATTTTGTGTACTCTATGAAAGAAACTGGTTTACCTTGAGATGACGACTAGTGTACATTTGTCATCAGTGTCTGGAGGCGTTTCGTACCAGTTCTTGAGTCCATTCGTCAAAGCGAGACAGGTACTGAAAAACACTACGAGTTGTCCCCATAACATGTCTGATGTGAATTATATCCACTTCTTGTAGAAATGAGGTTATTGCACGCTAATAATCGATCCAGTCAAATTTGATGCATTGATTATAAAACACCACTCCACACCGACGTGTGTTCGAATTGTACTTCGAGAGCTTGACGTGAATTCATGGAAGTATTGTCTCAACAAAGGTTGGATTACAGATTTGGATTACACGTGGCCTTTCTTTTGTTGGACACACGATGGCGATGTGAGGAAACGGAAACGCAGTGTCGCCATCACATGCTCAGTTTCCCACGCTCGCCATATCGCCGCGTCTATTGGTATTTGTTATCGTTTTGACGATATCAGGCGTGTACGATGAGGTGCACGCGTATACTTACATTGGTGTCGTGTCAACTGATGATGCTACGATGGATCCAAGTGTTGTTGAGTGGAACTTTTGGGGGTCAATCGCGACATTGTTGATGATGGAGCTCTGTCCTTACCATATTGACTGCAGCTCACCCATATCGCATGGACTCCAACAAACCAATGATCGGAGTTCTCGTTGTCGAAAAAGTAAAATATTCTATACACACCTCGAAAGACACTTAATATACGTTACATCCCATATCGGCTCATTGGTTCTTACTTTTACAGTGTACATGTATTTAACGCCAATTGAGAATACTTATTTGCGATTTAAAACAAAGCCATCCCGATTACCCAACTGCCCTATCAGATAGATAATGAGTGCTACAAGCCCGAGGTGAGCGTGGTTCGCGCAGGGAGCTGTCTCCACTACCTGGAATGAGCCAACCAGGCCAAGGATTGATTTGAGTATGACGTCATTTTTGGTTGAAAATGGGGCCAATCAGAACAACCGAAGCCAGGATTTGGGCCCAACCGAATCCGATCAAGGCGGAAAGGGGCCTGCTCCATGATGACCAGAGACCGAGAGGGAAGCTGTATCTTTGATAGCGCGATAGACAGGTATGACGTCATTTGTCGCTATACGCGGCTAGCGAGACAGTCCCCATCCACTAATCACTGCAGGTGAGACTTGTTGCCAGTGCTATTCGGATTATAAATCTTGAAGGGCCTTGATGGGATTGACCCCAGGAGTTCAATTATATTTGCTTCAATGTTATTTGCTGGTTCTGTTTCTGGCAAGGAAATAATCAGAGATAGTGGGTTATTGGACACCTTGTCAGCTCTATTGGAAGAGGGAAAACTCTCAAAAGGTGATGGAGCCATGGCTGATAAGGGTTATCTAATTCAGAATGAAATTGAAAATCTTGGTCTGAAGCTCAACATCCCCCCTTTTGCATCATGATCTGGTCAGATGAGCCAAGGGGATGGGGAAAGAACCCAGATAATTGCAAAGCACAGGGTACATGTTGAAATGAAGGTATTTATCAATGTTAATTATTTGTTTTATGTTTTAGCTAAAAATCTGTCTCACACCAGCTTAATGTACACTATTGAATCAATAGACATAGAAAGCACCTTACTCCATTAGGTGACTCACCCCGCTTTACTAATGCATGAGGCATCTAAGATTCTCAGGTCATCTGGGTCAATGTTGATTTTGTAGGGCGACTCTTTTTTCCGCCGGCTACAGCAACAGCGCGCATTTGTGACTGTTAGGTGAACCGAGTAGAGATGCGATTAATACCACAGGCACGTGACTTGCGTATTTATTATGTCAAAACAAGCAACAAGTAGAAATCAAACATGCCCTGATACATAACATTAGCTTTAAGATGGAACTATTTAATGAAAACAGCATTGTCAGTTATGTACACAATGTATAAATCATATGTCCAGTTTATCTGGTGGTCTAACAGTTCGACCAGAGCGTGTAATGACTGGTTCTGTTGGTGATGAAGTTTTGGCCTTTCCAGCTGGAAGTTGACTGTGGAATTGATTTAGTCGGACCGGTCAGTTGACTGGCTGATGATAGGCTGTCTGGTGCAGAGTTTGGAATAGCTTCAGGGGTCAAGCTCAAAGATGGAGCTTTAGAACTGCGTAAATATTGTCTGTTGCGTTTGAATATTTTTCCAGCAGGCGTGGTCACTTCGTATGTTCGGTGACCTAGATCTTTCGACACTGCTGCTGGGAGCCATTCGCGCTTCCCTGATTCTGTGGGTTGCATCCTCACATTATCTTCTATGTTAAGCGGTGTCAGCACCCTGCGATCATCGTAGCGGTGAGACATCATGGCTTTCCGATCATCTTGAAGAGACCTAGTTTCCATGTAGCCACTTGTTGGGGTGAGCAGTTTTGAGTTCATGGGAATGTCACCTCTGGTACGGCGACCAATGAGTCTCTGAACAGGGCTCGATTCCACACCTTCAGTTGGCGTGTTACGGTGATTAAGCAATCCTAAGTATGGGTCATCCCCTGATCTTTTGCACTTAAGCATCAACCGCTTGGCAATCTTGACTGCGGCTTCAGCGGCACCGTTTGTCCTGCTGTTACCAGGAGCTGATGTGACGTGCTTGAATCCCCACTTCTGAGCGAAGATCTTGAATTTCGACGAGGTGTATCGAGTTACATTGTCTGGCAAACTGCATTTTCATTTTGGTTATAACAATTTCAGATGTCATATATGGTTGAGAGTCAAGTTCGAGGAATTTACTATAGTAGTCCACCCACCGAGATGAGGTATTTTCGACCTTCTACTTCGAAAATGTCCGTCCCAACCTTTTGCCAAGGTCTGTCAGGTACTTCGTGAACCATCAATGGCTCAGGTGCTTGCTGGTCTGGCATTGAGGCACAACAGCATTCGATGAACTGGCGGATTTCTGCCGACATGCCTGGCCAGAACACTAGCTCGCGTACACGGCGCAAGCAAGAGTTTATTCCCATATGAGCAGTATGCTGGCGCTGCTTAATGTCCTTGCAGAGTGTCCTTGGAATCACAATGCGTTCCTTTCGAAATACAATTCCATCCCGGAGGGAGAATTCATCTCTGTGATGGTAGTATGGAACAAGGTTTTTCTGCAGTTTTTCTTTTGATGGCTGTCCACACCGGATCACAGTGATGAGGTCCTGAAGAGTTGAATCGCGAGATGTGTGATCTCGGATTGTAGCCAGTTTCTCTGGGCTAATGGACACATAAGGCAACATGTTTACATCACATGGCTCATGCTAAGGCCATTTCGAGTGTGGAGCTCGAGAGAGAGTGTCAGGGAGTACCATATCTGTTCCTGGCTTATACAACAGATCTACATCGTATCTGCTTATTTTCATTATCATGAGCTGCAGACGCTTTGGGATGTCTCTCAGGGGCTTCTTCCACAAAGAGCTGAGAGGTTTGTGGTCGTTTTCAATGGCCACTGGACGACCATAAGTATAGTGGTCGAAACGTTCGAGACCGTAGATTACACTGAGACATTCCTTTTCAATCTGCGCAAAGTTATTTTCAGCAGGTGTCATTGTTCTCGAAGCGTACGCGATCGGCACGTCTTCTTGTAGTAAGACTGCTCCAAGTCCGTAACTTGAGGCATCAGTTTGTAGCACTAATGGAGCTCTCGGATCATAGTGTCTCAAAAGAGGAGCTTCACATGTCATCTTCTTGATCTGACAAAATGCATCGTCATGGACTTTGCTCCACTCGAATTTCGCATCTTTGTGGGTGAGCTCTTGGAGAGGAGAAGCAACTTCTGATAGGTGAGGAAGAAAACACGAGAGGTATTGTACAGTGCCACAAAAACGGCGTACTCCGGGTGCATCCTGAGGCTTAGGCATATCCTGAATGGCCTTGACCTTTGAAGGATCTGCTTTTATTCCATTTGGAGTAAACACGTGACCATGTAGGGTGATGTACTTAGCTGGAATTTGTCTGGTGACTTGTTGAGCTTTATACCTTTGCTGGACCATGTAGGGTGATGTACGTAGATGGAATTTGTCTGGTGACTTGTTGAGCTTTATACCTTTGGCTCGGCACGTTTGTAAGAGGTTTTCCATTTGGCTATCATGATGGGCATCGTCTTTGCCCATCAGGGCGATGTCATCAGCGATGCAAGTGACACCAGGCACAGACTCTAGTACTTGCGCTATGTGTCGCTGAAAGATTTCTCCAGTGACGTTTAATCCAAACGGTACTCGAAGCCAACGGAATCTGCCCCATGGAGAGATCATAAATGTCAGGAGACTAGAATCATCTTCAAGATGCCAGTAAGCGCTGGCAACGTTCAGCTTGGAGAATACTTTGGAGTCATTAAATTTATCGAGAATATCATCCACTACAGGCAGATGGTAGTGCTCCCTCGTGAGGGCCTGATTCAGAGGACCAGGATCTATACAGATCCTCGCCTGCCCATTCTTCTTTCTGGCGATCGCCATCTGAAAACTCTTGAGCGAGGTACCACACTTGAGTGCGAAGTGGTTCTTGTTGCCACACTTCCGGCAGGCTTTGCCCCTGGCAGGGCACTTTTCCTTGTCGCGAGGATGACTTTGACCACAAAAATTACAATGGCTGAGAATGTGTGACCTAGACTGAGATGGCCAAGGTTTTCGAGAGACTACACCTTTTGATGTGGCAGGTAGTTTCGACTTTATGGCCTGTGACTTTCTCCGCCTCCCGGGACATTTCCTTCATTTGGTGCTTTGAATACTCAAAATTCCTTGCAGTTTTCATTGCACTGTCTAAAGTGAGTTGTGAACCCTCATTCAGCAATTTCTCCCTGATTGACTTGGAATTTGTCCCAAATACGATTCTGTCCCTGATCATTTCATCGGAATTTGAAAAGGCACAATCTTTCGCCTGCATTCGGATAATCAGTAACGAAGTCTTCTATCCCTTCCTCAGATGGTACATATGATTGCACTTTGCCTGTTTCAGGCGATGGGGCATCAGATTTTCAGTTTTATGGGCATCTGATTGCACTCGTTCTATTTCAGGAGAAGGGACATCTTATCGCACCTTTTCTGTTTCAGGAGGTGGGGCATCAGGTCACATATTTTTTTATGTTTCTGTTCAAGGGGATAGGGCAGTAGGTTGCAATATTTCTGTTTCAATACTCTTATTAGAGCGACGATGTGAAAATTAAATCTGCTTATAAACGCTTACAATCCCAGATATTTTGCTTACACCATGTCTGGGTCCACCTGGTATATACATTGTAGTATTTTTTTCCTGAAAACAATCTGCCTCTTGTCTGGTAAACGTCTCATATTCAATAAATATTAACGCTTTCAGGGTTTCCATTTGCCCTCATTTACATTTCCCCAACTGCTGTGTGAATCTACTTACATCAACAAAGGTAAACGTATGGTATCTACAACACCGAGTCGAATGATTCTATCCCATCACACTTGACAAAGCTGTATAACATGCCTGTGACCAACTGATATAGATTATATGATAAACACCGTAAATACAATTGGTATGTCAATACATTTGGTACACATTACACGTTGTCTGTAAATGAAATACACACCTACATTCGTAATATTTATGGTTTAGCTATATCATAAGTGTCAAGTTGACCAGTGAACGATCGACGCACACTATGACGTCTCCCGTCGACCGTCTCCTCGGCATCTACGTACATATTGTCGTCCTCAGCGCCCTCTGGCGAGTGTACCACTCTCGGCGTTGGCTGTGCAGCGCCGCTCGTTTGCAAATCTACAGCAGAATGGGATATATATCCGGTCCCGGGATAAGGCGGTGGCGGACCCTGATCTGAGGGTAGATGCACAAATAGCGGCTTGCTTGGGTCGACCTGGATATAGGATTTGTCTGCGCTGAGTGGATCCGCCCCAAGAGCCTCATGATAGGAAGCAGCGAGTCCATTTCCGGTTAAATTCGGAGTGGCAATCAACTCTGCATTGCTGGTGCGAGGCTGGCGTCTCTGAGCTGGACTGGCTCTCCTCGGAGTCCGCTCTATATTGGCTGCAGCGTTAAACATATAAACGCTATTACCATACACTATAGCTCAATGAAATCAATGTATGTATGAAGTGGCATTCACAATCGTCAGTATCATAATTATCGACACGGAAAGGTCTTCAAACGGGATAAGATACCCAGCAATCTCTGTAGACGCTAACGCTAAGTTTATGTGAACTCACTCCTTGGGGACGGCACTGGGGGTTCTTGTGACATGGCATTGTAGAGAGAGTTCATCCTGAGATACTCTTGTTCCTGTAGCTGGAGTACTGAAGACCCGTCAGATACTCTCGGAGCTGTATACAAGCCACAACATAGACGCCAATAATTATTCCTCACTTAGCACTTGATAAAAGTTGTTCAAAAATAATATACCATAAATATCAAAAGGTTTCATTTTATACAGGTGTTTATTGATGATTGGTTAATTCTGTTAAGGTAATAACTACGCTGGTCCTGCACCTGGGGACGAAGTCTGGTTGTGTTCCGCACCCAATGATGATGGATTTTTCTCTACAGGAAATGTCGAGTCGTATAAAGGGTTAGGCGCATTTGAACCTTGCGACCCCTGTGACCCCATGGAGTTACGGGCTGAGTTCGTTCTTGATTGGTTCATGTCCACATAGGACTCATCGACTGGCGTCAGGTACTCTGAAGATAAGGAGGGTAAGATACAGGTACTTCTTCAGTGACATATTGACCGATTGCATGGCACCTTCTCTCAGCTAATTGTGTCAGTATAACTCGATTTGAGAAAGTCCCTCTGACATGACAACACCAATGAGGCGCTTGAAATAAGGCACATCTTGCGAGTAATATAGGGAGGTTTTCTCAACAGTTCTACGCATTTAGGAGGAAAATCAGGCCACGTGTCCCCGCGTCGAGAACTCGTTGTGTTTTCCGAATCCCCAGTTATTTGAAGAGCCCCGCTTGATTGCCCGAATACAGGGACGAAAAGCTCTGCCATGATCACGTACAAGATGACAAGAACTCAATCATGGGTGATACTTAATTTTGGTCATTTGCAATTTTCTCTAAATATTAGAATGACAGGTAACAGTACATAAAAGACCCCACAATATTTATCAACCAGTCGTGAAAGTAATCACAGTGTTTGTATGCTTATTTATTCCCCACAACATACCTTTCGCCGCGATATTTATTCCCCATATCACCCACGTAATCTCGTGATAACTACCACATAACATTCTACGTTTCTACGAATCACGAACAGTATACATGACGTCATTGGCAGGACGTCATTGGGGTGACGTCATTGGCATGACTTAGTGGGACAGGTCAGTGAAACAACCTACCGTCCTCCGGTGGTAGTGGCGGCAGAGGGCGCTGACTGGCCGGGTCTAACTCGGCAGCGGGGATGGATAAACGAGGCCTGCAGACAGGACTGTTGGTTGCACCCTGTATCAGAAGATACCATCTTATTTACTGGTGAAAAATAGCTTATCGGTACAATAACATGGCTCACTGCGACTAGCTCAGCGGTGAGTATTCAAATGAGTGAAACAAATACTCGTCGTCAGGGGAATTGATCAAGAATCTTTTAACTACGCTTGGTGGGCTCACTCCGACTGGTTAAGCGGTGAGTATGCTAATGGAGAAACACATGCCGGTCGTCAGGTGGTGCTACCCTAACATCCACTAAAACACATGGGGCTGTGATCCATATTCTCTGTGATCTGCCCTTACATGTTATGTTAAAGACATGGAGTCTTCTGATTGGTCGAGGCGACCGCTCCCCCGAATTGATCCCGGTGACAAAGCAGCGCGCTGCTCACATTTGACTTGTTTGTTATTTGTTCGGCTACTGACCGCGGGTAGTGGTTGTGGCGGAGCAGGTTGTGGTGGTAGAGGTGAGGCATTGGTGAGAGAATCAGCTGATGGTAGAGGCGTTATACTGATGTCAAGACTCTGTTCTAGCGCAGTGATCAGCCGAGTGCTTTCCCGCTGTGCTGCAACCGAGAAATCATAACAATCACAGCAATAATATTACTCCATATTAACTGTGATCAGCTTTGAAGCGAGGAGCGAAAATGCGTGGTTAAAAAGGCTCCTGGGCCAGACCATTATGATCTAACCACCAGGGTCGCATGCAATAGCATAAAGTTCTATACGATACAACTGCATGGGAGCTTGATGGTATGATCATAACGATTGAGCCCAAGAGCCTGCGCTGAGGAATGCATGGCGCACCTGTGGCCATAGTTTCCGGTGTGATCTTGAGGAATGGGCGGCTTGTGTAGAGCTGAACCAGACGTTTCTTAGCCTCCGTTGTCTGCAACATGGACTGGTGAAGAGTCGTGTCTGATTTCACCTTTGCCTTCAGCATCTCGTGAAGATTATCATACTGTACGCAAAACAGACTACATGTTTTGTAACAGATAGATGAAAATTGCGCTCAAAAGAACTTTGGAAATGTATTTTGTTGTTGCTTACATGAGTTGTGATGGGGTGTTCAAGAGCTCGAACGAAAATACCAATGAATATTTGAAGCGGAAATACATGTCTCACTTAACTTCATGTGACTAAGCTAACACCTACGCTCATGCAATTAACACGATGTTGTTTTTTAAAGGTTGAATAGTTCCTCCATTCATTAGAAACACAGGATGACAGAGCATCTCTTACTTTGAATGTTTCATGAGCTAGTTCTTGCTGTTGAAGTTCTTGACCGCAGAGTTCCATTTGGGACACCGCCTGGCGAAAAAAGAAAGCTGTAGTCCGAGATATACGAAGTTCTAACTTCACTGGACCAAGTTATACAGAGTTCTAACTTCGCTGCACTAAGTAATGTAGAATTCTTACGCCACCTCACCAAGGTATACATCACTCCACTGCAACAAGTTAAACATCGTTCTCATTTCACTGCACCAAGTTATACTGAGTTATGATTTCATTGTACCTAGTTATACAGTGTTCTAACTTCACTGCACCACAGAGGTCTAACTTCACTGCACCAATTTATACAGAGTTCTAACTTCACTGCACCACAGAGTTCTACCTTCACTGCACCACAAAGTTCTAACTTCACTGCGCCAAGTTATACAGAGTCCTTACTTCACTGCACCACAGAGTTCTAACTTCACTGCACCACAGAGTTCTAACTTCACTGCACCACAGAGTTCTAACTTCACTGCACCACAAAGTTCTAACTTCACTGCACCACTGAGTTCTAACTTCACTGCACCACAGAGTTCTAACTTCACTGCACCACAAAGTTCTAACTTCACTGCACCACTGAGTTCTAACTTCACTGCACCACAAAGTTCTAACTTCACTGCGCCACAGAGTTCTACCTTCACTGCACCACAGAGTTCTTACTTCACTGCACCTAGTTATGCTAAGTTTATAATTTCACTGCACCAAGTAATACAGAGTTCTAACTTCACTGTACCAAGGTGTACAGAGTTCTAATTTCACTGTACCAAGATAAACATTTTGATGACTTCATTGCACAAACTTCTACATAGATCTAACGTCACTGTACCATAACTTTAAACCGACCCGATTACCTACCTTGGCGAGCTCAACGTTCTGACCGTTAAGCTTCTTGTTCTCGCCTTTCGTGCGTTTCCGACTGGTTTCTGTCACCTGTGGAACAGAGCGGTATATACCACGTGGCCAACCAAGACATCGACAACTACCCATACAGCTCTGTATCCACAGACAGGACATGGGGCCATCGCAATGCTTACCAAATCCAATTAACTCAAACGTATAACCTAAATAGACATTTTAACACAGAACTAGTTGAGTACACTCATGATGGCAAGGTTTTGTATCACCATTGTAGTGAACCTTGTTGCTACTGATAAACCAGCTACTGGGGGCTTACCTTCTTCTGTACTTTCTGCACGTTGAGCTTGTGAGTCTCTAACTGCTTATGGAGTTTGTCCAGTCCCTTCTCGCTATCCAATATGCGTTTGTAGCATTTCCTCTGAACTTCACACTGACATACAAGTAGGGTCAGGTGTGAATGTTGATGTATACTTGTCTTGTTACGACGGTAGTAAACATTGTCTGATTAACTGATAACTTCATGTTCGACATCACTTCATGTCAGAGGCACGGTGCTAGCTCACTGCACATCACACTCAGAGGCACGGTGCTAGCTCACTGCACATCACACTCAGAGGCACGGTGCTAGCTCACTGCACATCACACTCAGAGGCACGGTGCTTGCTCACTGCACATCACACTCAGAGGCACGGTGCTAGCTCACTGCACATCACACTCAGAGGCACGGTGCTAGCTCACTGCACATCACACTCAGAGGCACGGTGCTAGCTCACTGCACATCACACTCAGAGGCACGGTGCTAGCTCACTGCACATCACACTCAGAGGCACGGTGCTTGCTCACTGCACATTACATTAGAGTATACCAAAATCGACAAAACAAAGAATTCAATTTAACTGAAAGGCTACAAATATTCAATCAATATCACAGGCACCCGGTTCCTTGTATTAGGCTTCCGTCCGCCGAGGGGCTAGATCTGTTTTGTTATATCTAGCGGCTCGGAACCCTGTCATCGAGAACCGGGCGCATGTGATATGGATGGCCCGTGGATGTATGTATGCCGCTTTGTAGATTGGTATGATCAGGAGAAGTCGCACCTGTTCTGTGTACTTGCGATGTAACTTGACCTCGATCTGTTCGATCTGCGCTAGTTTGATAAGACACTCGCGGATAGGGACATTATTATCCTTCTCTGCCCACTGCCTTACTCGCGTGACACCTGTAACACACCAAGTCAATAGAAAAACGATCCATAATGAATTCATTTGAATTATAACAAATTATGAATTTGTTCATGTGTAAAGTGTATCCTTCGAAGCCTTGAAATGATTGGTAAACATGAGGCTGGGACAAGTGGGATTTTCTGTGATAATATTGTGGTAAGGTAAGTAAGTTAATGGCACACTATATATATATATATATATATATATATATATATATATATATATATATATATATATATATATATATATATATATATATATATATATATATATATATATATATATATATATATATATATATATATATATATATATATATATATTAATATATATATATATATATAAATATATATATAAATATATATATATATACATATATATGTGTTTGTATGTGTTTGTATGTGTGTGTGTGTGTGTATGCGTGTGTGCGTATGTATGTGTTTGTATGTGAGTGTGTGTGTGTGTGTGTGTGTGTGTGTGTGTGTGTGTGAGTGTGTGTGTGTGTGTTATCCAGTGCTAACCGCAAAGCGGTCTGCGTAAAGGTCCGTTTAATTGCGGAGGACCCGTTTCTGCATTTAGATCCCCTTTAGGCTGCATTAAGAACAACTCGGCAATAGTTCAGAATACGTCAGACAGACGTTTGTCTCGGTAACAGCGAGCGGCCATGATTAGCCATATTAGCATTAGTGTACATTACACATTCCAGATACATCATGCCGACACAGTTCCGCTAGTGACACCTCGAGACACCAGTGTGACTCAGAACTGCTAGACAATATAGAATTTGTTTTTATTGTAACACCAAATATATTGTAAATCATACGGGTAAAATATCATAATAATGCCACTATTGTACCTTCTTCTTTGGCCGCGCTCACGCCCTCCATGGCCTCAATGATGATCTTCTCTTGGAGGTTGACCATGTAGAGGTGAGGAGGTCCTTCATTCGTGATGCTTGTCTGAATCACAGCAGCAGCCTTCCTGACGCCCGTGGAGACGCGGAATGACAAGACGCTCATGATGACGTCACTACCGGTCACTACAGCGGGATCATCGCAGCTCTCGGTGAAGGCTTAGATGCTGGTTACCTGAAAGCCGGCAAGTACACGGATTAAAATTCATCATGTGTTGATATTCATTTAACTAAGCTGCCAGATTAAATGTCGAGGTTATTGTCAAGCATCAAATTATGCATAAGTTCTACTGTCCAAGTTACTGTAAACACTCCCCCGATGAATTATTCGGTTATGGGATGGAATGCTGTTGACGCTTGGCGTGTGCTGATGTCAATCCTACGTTCACGTATGTGATCAAATTAATCCCAAGGACGAATGCTTACAAATACACAAACAAGCAGTGGACTTTATTTCCGAATGTAACGAAATATGATTCCTGCACTATTCCATATGTTTGCATGAATAATCCAATGGAGTGACCCACTTTCAGCGAGCGCTTCTATACCTGTGATTATACCTGTACAGTTCATCAGTACATGGTTGTTCAGATAACCCAGAGACAACACGGTTTTATTCCACACGCAACAAACGAACCAGAGCGAGTACGAATAGAACACACTCTGGTTCAAAGCTATTACAATATGGCTCAAGCCCACACTATTATTTACCTGTTGCCTGTGTGAGTCACCTGGTTGTGATTGGGTGTGACTGTATAAGGTTGATAGCCGTGCTATGGATGGATATGATCGGCCTTTGGACCTTAGTTGTAGCGCAATTATTTGGTGAGAGGTTACCTTATCGCCGAATATTGCGCATTGTTTTCTTCTTCTCTACGGACGATACTGGGCAAGAAACACTTATCTGTAACTGTGTTACAAAAAAGGCTCGCTTGCCACTTGAAACACTTACACTCATATCCCATAATTAGGAGGCCGACGCTCAACGTTGATCAGTGACCTTGGGATTATACAACAGATAAAATATAATTTTAATGAAATTTCACATCAACCAATTCCATCAATGGATAACAAAGGGTTTAATTTTTTTTATTCAGTATTACTTATCCATACGTAACCCCCCGTTAAATGTGTTTGCACAAGATAAGGCACATGTGTTGATGTGCCGTTCAACCCTGTACTAAAGTTGACCAATGAGCGCATCATCCCATTGATAGGGATGGAATGTGATGTGGCGAGTGTAAGTGATGTGGCGAGTGTAAGTGATATGGCGAGTGCAAGTGATGTGGCGAGTGTAAGTGATGTGGCGAGTGTAAGTGATGTGGCGAGTGTAAGTGATATGGCGAGTGAGTGTAAGTGATGTGGCGAGTGTAAGTGATGTGGCGAGTGTAAGTGATGTGGCGAGTGTAAGTGATGTGGCGAGTGTAAGTGATGTGGCGAGTGTAAGTGATGTGGCGAGTGTAAGTGATGTGGCGAGTGTAAGTGATGTAAGTGATATGGCGAGTGTAAGTGATATGGCGAGTGTGGCGAGTGTGTGATGCGAGTGTAAGTGATGTGTAAACGAGTGTAAGTGATGTGGCGAGTGTGTAAGTGATGTGGCGAGTGTGTAAGTGAAGTGTGGCGAGTGTGTGGAAGTGATGTGGCGAGTGTAAGTGGCGAGTGTGTGATGCGAGTGTAAGTGATGTGACGAGTTTAAGTGAAGTGGCGAGTGTATTTGATACCACCCCTCCATAGTATCGAATGCATCGAATGCTATTTTGGAAATTCTGTAATTTGGTATGACATTTTTTATTATCACTCTTTTGAACACCCATGCATCGAATGCTATTTTTGGAAATTCGTGAACACCCAAAACTCGTGAAAAGTCGCAAATGATAAATAGACTATTTGCAGCGGGAGTTGTATTTCGTGGAACAAAGAAGAGACTTCCTTATCCCAGCATAAGTGCTTTTGGCTCTCGGGATATCGGCCACATGTTTTCGACGACAATATCTAATCATTGTCAATTATGAGAGCAGAGTACGGAAGCATGTAAGGACTTACAAGACCTACAACAAGTTACCTTATATAGAGTACAGATTACCTGATGTGATGCATTGGACAAACCCGAACTAGACTCGTCATCAGTTGTTGACTTGTATACGTAGGCATGTGTGGTGTCACAATAACCTACTATAACAGAGCAAGAAATCACGGTACTTGTTCTCTAGATTCATAACCGCATAACAAGTTCTACATTTGTATTGCTATATTACTTCACATTGAAATTCACACATGTGACCATGCATCGTGTATTGCATTTATGTACTGTATGGTAGTTATAATCACGGCTGGTAGACTGAAACAGTGAGTGATAGACTCTAACAAGCGAAGCAACATCGAAAGACGTCATCGTGGTAATGACGGCGCACATATGTTGTCATACACAGCTGGCAGTGATTTAGCATGGTGGACTGGTCTAGGGCAAATACCCAACTACGTTCAATTAAGATAATAAATATCTCATCAGACTGTAGGTGTTTTGGCGGTAAGATATATCGACTATTAGATGTACATCAACCACGCTACTACGGTCACCAGCCGCCAAACGTTGACGGCAAGCTCCAGGATGTGTTCGCAATCCAGCCAATATGAAACAAACAAATAACAAACATTCATACACATATACATACAAGCATGCTTGCATACAATTGTTAATATTCGGCTGGATTCGAGAATATGGAGCGATATTCCTTGTTCTGTGTCCTTTTCTTGTTGTTAATATCGCTTGTGCCGACAACCATATCTGATCAAATCAGGATGTTTGAAAACCAGGACGTGAAATAACACAGAGCGAGATATCTTAGTACAACCCTGATCGGAACACACACGGCTAGCCACAAACAATACCATCATACTATCTCGTCAAATATTATCTATATACATAGCGAAATCTATATGGCATCTAAGTAAAGACAATTGTCATGTTGCCGTATCCTTTGATGTGCGGTGAAGGCCTAGTGTTCAGTTCATGTTGCCTATGTCCATGTTAGTAGCTTACCTCGTATCGAGTGTCAGATGATGTCGCCTGTTATATTTATTACACAAAAACTCGATGCTACCACCAACAGATATCTTGGCTACATCCTTTAACTCGCTCGTACACATACATGGCCTTCCAGCCGCAGACACTTCGAAACAAAATGTAGAACAAAACAGACGTAGACAGCAAGGCGCTTTATAATGGACCACTACTTGACAGCCCTTGTCCTTATAGTTACTATACACGGTAAGTTATCAAGTACTTAAGTGACAATGGGTGTATTTTCATTACAAATGAATTGCCAATAACTGGTTTACAATGCCAAAATTTGATGTGCTTATATATGTAATATGATTCTCGCGGTGCCAGGTGCCTGTAGTTACCTCAATGTCCACAAGAGCGTGCCACTGAGCAGGGAAGCGGCGAGGCAGAAGTGCGGGGAACGCGGAGGAACATTGGCGCTGCCGCGTAATCAGACCACCAACGACGATATCACACGCCATCTGGTGGATAACAACATCACACTTTCCTGGATTGGTGTGCAGATCATCCCCTCATACTGGCATCGGGCGGCAGGTAGTTAGGTAGTTTATCTGGGTATTGTGGAAGATATAAAAACAGGGGCTAGTGCAGTTCATTGGAGACATAGTGCATGGGGTTTAATTACAACCCAAGCAGACTCCATTGATGGTAGCCTGATGGTAGATGAATAGATACACCGGTTCTCGCCGAGGATATATGTCAATTGAATATGCCATACATGCAATACATCAACTCATTCTTTATCCTGTTATAACTTAAAGGCAAGGCCGGTTAAACTGTTGTCCGGCACATATAAAGGGCCACTTCAGGCGATCAATCACTATAACTGCTTTAAGGAGTCGACAATGTCTCCTACAGATGGTGAGCCTATCTACGATCAGGGTTGTTATGGGCTTCGTGACGTAGAATACGGTCGAGATCGTCGTTCATCAGTCGTGACGTCATCAGAAGAGTGCGTCACGTATTGTACACGTCATGACTTCGACTTTGCCACCATTCAGGTAAATTCTCGCACTTATATATATTCCTCCTTTAATCAATATGTAAGCATGTAGTTGTTGGATCTATGATAGCTTTTCATGGACATAACCCCATCGTCACGTTAATGTCATGACATTGTAAGAGTTTATTGTTGTTGATGGTATTGGCAGATAGTGCCTTTTCTATAAAATTAGCTATCCACCGTAATGTTATTGTCAAGACAAGGAGATATGAGATCATAATGTCACTTGTATCCCTTATAACGGGATTGTCTGATCATGTTACAGAGACGCTCAGCTCGGCAAGTTAATTGTAACTGTGCACATCAAATGAAAGTGACGTCACAGTTGGATGAGAATCAATGCCGGACACGCTGCTGGGGTGTTGGCTCCAGATGCGGCTCTATGGCAACGAACACTACGAGGGTCTTAGCAACAGGTAAATTATTGCACCGTATCTTTAGACGATTTTAAACAGTTGGTTTTAAGCCGCTTGCTCTCCTTTGACAGACCGCGCGAACCTAACGAGTGTGATTCGGTTGTAGGTGGGCGGGGTAACACAAGCCGGCCGTGGGGAAGGACGTTTACATCAGGCGCATTGTGCGCGCTGGACTACAACAGTCAGCTATCGCGATACTCGTGCAGCAGGCAAAGATACTTCCGGTGCAGTACAGACCGAGGTTTGTGTTGAATTTAACCGAAACTACTGGAATGGGTAATGTAGCTCAGGCGAACGCATACACAATGAATATACACCATGAACTTTTTATTATCACCATGTATCACAATGAGCTGTTTGTTATCACCATATTTAACTCGTTATTCATTATCAAGTGTTGTATGAAATGAGCTGTATCATTTTCAGACGTTGGTACAACTGTCACGTGGTTTGAGGGAGCTAGTAATTGCCATGAAAAAGGGGGGCGTCTGTCTGGCGGCTGGGCGGGACCTGAAAGCTTGGAGATGGCAAAGCGGTGAGAGCGTGTCATAAATGATCACTCATCACTATTAAGAACCATATACAATGTCGAGTTAGTGATATTTACAGCATGGACGAGTACATGGTATGTCCAACAGAGACCGGGTCAGGAGATATCTACTACACGTCTTGGGCGCCTCATCATCCGGACTTCTCGGCGGGGACATGCGTTACTATCTCAGCGGACGGCTCATGGCGTACGGCTGACTGCTCTATGACGCATTATGGAGTGTGTAGCATTACCCCGCGGGCCCGGAGCCCAGCAGCCACCCCAGGTAACTGAAACCTCAGAAATTTACATGTATGTGTTAGGTATCGCGTGGTCAAACCATAGGCACTCGAGTTGTAAACCGCCATGCCTGTGGTAAAAACAAGGTTAGCATCGAAGCCGCGATTTCAACCCGAGGTGGTGGTATGTCGGGTGGGGCTTTAACATCGAGGGACGTGTATTTGCTCACCTATGACTCAGCGTTTCGTTCTTCACGCTTTCAGTTATATTAGAATTTCAAGTGTATAATTTTGTATTCAATAGATAATAGGGGTATTAATTTTGTTCTGTCGAATCAAGTAATGTTTGAGGGATAAAAAAAACTGGTGTAAAGCCCCTGGAATGTTGGCTGCGGACGAACAGCGAGGGGATATATGCCACAGCATAACAATGTGAAATAGTCAAATAGGTTGGCTTGTTTCCGAGTCTCATCTATTGCAACGCCCATTGCACTATCATAAATCACAGCCAATAAGTGCTCCTATCAAAAAGAGATCTATACACGTACACAATCTACGTACCTTTGATTCATGGCGGAATTCATGCTCCAATGAACGGCACCCCCAACGCCTAAAAATGAATATGGACGCGATTGTGACAGCTCATGCGTGACTTTATGTGACTAACGTAACTATGTCATGTTTACCAAGGCATGTCGAGTCTTCTGTGTAGGTTTGGCGGGAACTGACAAAGGAAATGTTAACGATGGAGAGGAAACGATGTCAAGCAGTAACCATGACAATGTAAACAAGACCGGAACAGACGTCACAAGTAAATTTATCACACTTTCGTGGTGTATATTCAAATTGAGTTTTCGCATATAAACTTTTCATATTACAAAACAAAATTTTTTATTTCGTGAGCTCAGACAGTTTGAGGGGCATCGTTAACATGGGTGTGTCGTCTTTCCCCGTCGTGGGTATTAATGTATGAAGGACCATTCAGTAGCTGTCAAAGATTAATTTGATGTCTTGTATCAGTAGCGTCATATATTGACAGTTGCAAAAATAAGTTTATTGCTTACATCAAACACATGTTGTTTTATTAAGTTTTGTTTTCATTTGTACAATCTGATAATCTCCAAACTCTACATTCATCATGTATGATTTCAGCCGTTGCAGTTGGTGTCGCTGTTGGTATGATGGTAATTGCTGGTCTGGTTGCTGGAGCTGTGATCTACAGGTAATCGTTTATATTAACATATGAAGGTTGTATTCTTCATCATGTTGTTGGATGAAAATTTCCTTTGTTTTCTTAATGCTATTGTAGGACGTCAAAGATTTCGTAACGCATTTTTGACCGATTTTGGACACCCCTTCCCCCATGTGATACTTTATAACACTAGTGCATGCATTACCATAATAAACCGTAACCCAAACCCACAACCCCGTCAACCGCGTTCAGAAGTTATGAATGGCCCCTTTACAATGCCTTTGTTATGTTGTTAAGTCGCAGGAAACCGTGGTATAAGAGGAAGCGACCTGTTCTCACATACAGAGAGAACCCCCGCTACTCCAAGAATGATATCCACGTTGTGTGTACGTCAGCTCACGGTGTCACCAACAAAACCTACGACATTATCCCTGCTGACGTTACAGGCGGCCACGCACCTGTCATCATCCATGATGAGTCGCACGTCAGAGAAACCCATGAAGCAATTGCCATGGTAACTGCTCAAGGCCGGTCAGATGTGACCGTATGCTGCTATGAAAACCTTCCCAACCGGGCAGGAGATAGTCCGCAGGTCGATTTCAATACATACCAAGATATTCCCTTTGATTCCACCGAACGTCAGACCATTGTCACAGAACAGTCACGTGATGATGCTGGTGACGGCACCTATGTAGCGTATGACGGAGTTGACAGGTCGGGCGACGTGGGTTGCACCACTGCATCCGGCGATGTGGGTTGTACCACACCATCTGGCATCTGGCGACGGTGTTGATTGTACCATAGCATCCGGCGACGTGGGTTTGTACCGGTGACAGCACAGCATCCGGCGACGTGGGTTGCACCTCAGCATCCGGTGACGACAAGATGGCGGAAGTGACGTCAGAGGTTGGGGAAGTTAGTGCGGTGTATGCATTGCCACTTCCAAAAAACAAACGCCTTATGACGTCAGCTCATGGTGGATTGACGTCGGCATCTGGCGAGGAATCCCCGCCAGCATCTGCAGTCTGTGAGGCCGCGCGTGATGCTGATGCTGACCATGTGTACGCTATGCCAGTGCCGAAGCATCGCAGAAAGCGGGAAAGCAGGGTTAATTCTTCCATTGTGGCATCTGATGGGCTGGCCTCTAATGACGAGCAGACATCCATTAACAATGAAGCAATGCCTATACCAAAGCTGAGAAGAAATTGAAACCGAGCGACGCTGATGACGTGTTTAAGCCGACTTAATCACTGATGTAACTTTTATTCACATTAGCAAGGCGCGCGTGTGTTCGACCAGGTGCAGAAGAGATGCCAAAGCTTGATGAAGTCTTATCAGCTGTGACCACAATGAACTGATGTAATGTGATATGCCATGTTTTGTATGGGAATACGAGAAACCATCGTTAGCCGTTATGATCTGATGTGACTTATTATACACTAGCAATATAGGATTATGATCGAGAGTGTAAATAGCATATGGTTCACAAGGAGCAAAAGGCAGACAACCATGCTGTATGCGAACATATTAGTGTAAGGATACGGCATTAGACAGCATAGGAGGCTGTTAAGCTATAGTTAAGTAAGATAGGTGGGGGGTTGAGTCCAATTGCTTGACTGGATAAATGATTGATCTTATTTGGACTGCTTAATAGATGTTTGGGAACATCTCTATCAGTGTGGTGTCGTCATGGTGGACCACACGTGTCAGTGTGACTAACGGAGTCACAAGTCAACCGACAATCCTCTATCATGTGGTAACGTCCACGTGTCAGACCGACCACAGACCAAACTGTATCAGATCCTTTCCCGATAAACGAAGGCGGGCTCGATTGTTATGCTTAAGTTGGAATATGGGTTTCTGTCTAACTCTCTTGTTGAATAAACCCGCGTGTAAAACGCATATTAGCTTCTTGGAACCTGATGCACTTTCACGAGATATGCTTTTAGGGTGTTTATCAATAGAGGGCGTTCCATATTACATGTCATCATTATAACCAATGACCCTAACGCACCAAACCCGATAGCTGCTGCCCCTGGTCTGCCCCTGGGCTGCCCATGGGCCCCTGGGCTGCCCCTTGCCCATGGGTTGCCCCTGCGCAAATCTGTAACCTAATTCTGTATGGCAAAGAGATCTTTACTGATAAAAAGCCCGTCTCGGTTCAATCCAGTTAAGGAAGTATGGTATAGTATACTGAAGAGTTGTTCTGGAACACCCCCCTCCCCCCGCCCCTGTGTGAGTATTTGTTCTGTACGTTCCCGTCTCGTGACGTCTCCTGATGTCACCACCAATGACAGGAAACTTGTATGTTGCTGACCGATATGTCCACTTGTGTGTCATCATGCTTTGATTTTTCTCTCTTCGATTTTTTGTCCTTATCCTCCTGTGGTCCACCACCTTGATAGCTGTTATCTAGTCTATTGGCCTATAACACGAGCCTTTGTGTGTACCTCTAACACTGCAAACATTTATTTACTTTTGAAGTTGTACTGAAAGTTTGAACCCATGTAACGCAGAACTTCCCTCTTGATAATGTTTAAATGGTTCGTTGGTATGCCTCTTGGCAGATTTCTCTTTCTGTGGAGCAGCACATATTCTTTATTGAAGCAGATTTTCATCAACCTCTTTTGCCAATATGATAAACATATATATTTCTTAAAGGATTTTTGGAGGGCAGAATTTCATGCGTCTTATAACTTTTTTTTTCTGCCAGTATTCAGATGGCAAATTATTTGTTTTCGTCTGGTAAATGGAGATGAGTGGGTGCTTATATCTGGAGAAGAGAGTGAAATTATTACGGAAAGTGTCCCAGAATCATTATTATATATACTACTACAAGAAAATGTACATTTGCGAAAAATCTCCAAACATTCTTCAGTTCTTATGGCGAGATGGTGATGCTAGTATTGACACGAGGCCGTGAGTGCTAGTTCATCCACAAGCCGGCTTTAATGACGTTTTTTTTGTGGATTTAGCTTACACAGTCTCCAGCATCTGACAAACCATAACATGTACAGGCCATTAGCTGCCATTCACTGAGGCACGTATCGCAATATTGCAATATTAAGAAGGGTGTTGACCTGCTTTTGGACAGCTGCCAGGTGGACGCCAAATGTGAAAAAATCAAATAAGGGGAAGGCCCGTTGCATATTCATCAACATTACGGCACATCGACTGATATGGGACGGGAGTCGTGCTTCTAAGAGAATACTTGCCCGGAATCAGTAAGAACAATCAACAGCACGTGTACCAATCAACAGCACGTGTACCAATCAACAGCACGTGTACCAATCAACTAAGGTCATTCATTATCAATAGCAAATATGGCAACCGCCAGTCATGAAGTGACAACACCGTCAAACGCACTCAAACTGAACCGACAAACGGGTGAGCTTTGGTTGCACTGACTTCACATTTTATCTGGCGTATTTGCTGGAATCGTTATTTGTTTGGTGCATATTATGAATATTCTTAGACATATCGTAACGTGGTTGGCGCCGTTGTAACCGGTTCATATGGAGTGTGTGTGTGGGGTGTGTGTGTGTGTGGGTGGTGGGGGGGGGGGGGGGGGATGTATGGATCATGTGTTAACCAGGGTATAACCCCGATCATTCTGATTTATATTGTATTTATATTGTTTTTTGGACTAAATAAATTGCATTATTAATTCATTCTGATGTGACTCATTGTATCCTGATGGTCTGTGTGCAAACAGTGATTGCATTGTCGTGTGAAGTGTTGGCCTTTGTTGTCATCATGGCCTCGATTATTACAATTGCTGTTGTGTATAATCGACGTAAGAGGTTGGTACTTCATCATTTTACCTGAGGAGACAGGTATTGTTCGACAAATAAGTCTTAGCTGAGGTAACGACTGATTGAAATGACTTTTGTTGCCGCTGGTGTTACAGGAAGCGAGAGTCTGACATTACTGCACCACCACATGCAGTCCGTCATTCTCATCAATTGCCAAGCGATGGTGCAATTAACCGATATATTACATCTGCGCTTCATGATGGAAATATTTCCAATAACATAAATGGTGGGAAGCCGGCGCCGGCAGGCAGGACCGACAGGTACGAACGCATGGATGGCAGCATTGCTGGTGCATCTACTTCACACGGAAATAACGGCATTTCGGTAACGTCTACTTCACGCGGAGAAAACGACAGTTACGCGACACTTGGCAGGTCGCGTGACATGAAAACAACTACAGACTCTTATGATGTGTTACATTTGTATGCGAATATGAAGGCCGTACTTGCTTCGAGAAAAAATTCTTCTGCTTAATGCCTTGACCATACCATGTGTTTCGCTATAAACAGTGGAAAAATACACATATCTGGAAAGTATTTATCATAAATTCAACAATTCAGTTATTTTTTTAAAGTGGATTCTTTACTCGTAATACAAAGGAACATCCAATGAAGATTGTGCTTTACTTGTGCGCTCGGACACGGTGACATTATATCCACAATGGGCCGGTTTCGACCAAATCGCAAAGATAACAGCGTTATCTACATTGATGTGTTGTGGTACCTTACGTCACTTCATATCCCATCAAAAGCCGCCATGAGCTCCAAACACGTGCTGATGTTAACCTTCTTTACTTTTCTATATAAGAGTTGTTCAAATAACGTGGGGCGTGGCAAGCTCTTATGCTTATGTTCTAATTGAATGCAGATGGGTCACTGGAAATACTAATAAAGCAGGTAATGAGACGAGCCTTTCATATGTAACGGCAAAGTTAGTGTTTTTCCCCCGGTGGCACGTTGCACCACGGGAATCAAAGCGTGCAATGTATATATACTTCGATGACATGTAATGTTTTTACTGACTGACATCGTCGCACGATTTTTAAAGAGCTTCCTGAACAGTGCAGTTTTACGAATGAGGTGCTTTAATACACGCGCAATATTCTAAAGGGAGTGTAGCGCGGTAACGAGCAGGTAGACCTTTAACGAGCAGCACCCGGGAACACCAAAAACGACAGGGTCTCGAAAATAAGCTTCAATAAATCGATGTCGGGCGAACAGAAGTAGTTTTGTCATTAGGATAAAGCTCGAACGACGCGTTTACCGCAGCTTCAGGTGAGCTCAAGATTATTTACACAGTCCTATGATTACGAGAGAGTATTTTTATCGTTTCCCATTGATATGATTTGGTTGGTGAGCATCGTTCAGGATGGCTGGATGCCCCATGCGGGGTTCAACGAGTGACATGATCATATCAAGAACTAGGAAGGTTTTAAGGCTGAACACAATACTGCTTCATGAGACGCGACCAGAGCGACCTCTCACGAGAAAAACGCTCCTCTCTCCTTTATTTAAGTAATTAGGAGCGTTTTCCGTGAAGGAGTTCCTCGTGATATTGTTCACTAGATTAGTTTCTTACAATTGAATCTCCTATTCACTGGAAAGAGTATATTGTATCAAAGTTTGCCTGCCCCATATTGGTGCCTAGATCTTGCAAGTAGGGCAGAAAAAAACCCAGGCGGAAATGCTTGTTGGGAGCCGCACAAGATTGAACAAGCGAGCACCTGCACGAGATATATGGTCGGCTCTTTCTGAAGATGGCATCAACCGAAACACCAGGTTTTGTCACAGTTCCAATGTAATTCCCACAGACACACACACACACACACACATATATATATATATATATATATATATATATATATATATATATATATATATATATATATATATATATATATATATATATATATATATATATATATATATATATATATATATATATATATATATATATATATGAAGTCATACTATCGCCGTTTGCGGCAGTTCTATATGATTTATACTTCTGGGTATAGTATTGTATACTGTATGCGACAGAATATTTGACGATGACTGAATTAAAAGTAACATCAGTGGAATCGAAATCATTAACGTATGAAGAAGCTACGCGTGAGTATTAGTTATCAATATTTCACTGAATAAATCGTCGCTCAAAGTGAGTTATAATTATCACCTTACAATGTGAGACAGTCACTTAACTGAAGCCACCATGTATGTTTGTACAGTGATCATAGTGGGCTTGGAAGTGGAAACTTTTCTGGTTCTTGTCGCTTTCTTCTTTCTTCTTGCACTTATCTATCGACGTCGTGTCGCGTAAGTTGCTCACTTACTGGCCGCTATAGACAAGGAATTGATTAGTCAATATCAGTTTCACGATGACACAGGCTAGTCAGCGTGAGTTTCGCAATGATGCTGGCTAGTCAGCGTGAGTTTCACAATGACACTGGCTAGTCAGCGTGAGTTTCGCAATGATGCTGGCTAGTCAGCGTGAGTTTTGCAATGATGCTGGCTAGACAACGTGAGTTTCACAATGACGCTGGCTAATCAGCGTGAGTTTCACAATGACGCTGACTAGACTGTTTGAGTTCTATAACGATGTGGCTTTAAAATGTCTTTTGCAGCCAAAGAAAGAAAGCTAGAATACCCATAAAGACCGCAGCGCCATCGGAAAATCATACGCATATTCTGCCATATGATGACGTCATTACAATCACTCGAGGATGTTCCAACTTGCAAGATGTAAGCAGAACATCCGTCTTCCGTATTGATGCTAGTAAATCGGCACCCTCGGAAACAGCCAGGGAACCGCCCTACATTAATGTTCCGACGGACTCTGTCGCTCACGAGGAGCGGAACAGTTATGAAAAGCTGAAGGTATACCATAATGTGGACCGCACACTTAGTTCATCGTATACCAAGCTTCAACCGCACAATGAGAGTAGCGACCAGCATTAAGCATGCACAGAATGCTCCAATCCGCACTAAACCCCTCAGAGAGGAATGTGGGGACTAATTCATGGATGATATATACAGGAGTGCTATTTCGTCAATGTGACGGCAGTTCATATAAAGGCCATTTTATGCACGAAGACGTAGACCTAATTGTGACAAAGGTAGTTTGAACAATGTTTGTCAGCAGCTCTCGCCAGCGCTCTGCTGCTGAAGCCAACACATCGGTGAGGCGTTCTAGTTGGTGTCGATCGAACTTGTTGTGATCACGCATTTCAATTGTGGCTAGGTTTTTTGTGTGGCCCATTTCGCACCCTCTTTTGTCTGGATGGCCTGTAATGCTAACTGTACAGCGTGAACTTACCTTGTTTAACTTTACGATGGATTGAATAAATGTAATGTATACAAATTTCCTACATTGAGGTTGCATGATTTGGTGGCCATTTGACATGTGGAAGTTGAAGGCAAGCAGGACCGACAGCGTCAAGAAGGAAGCTATTTCCTCAACTCTACCAGTTCATTTATTTGTCTTTTAACGAGATTCGAACACCAAGTGAACCGAGCATCAGTGAAGCATTCTAAGTTCAGTCACGTGCAATGCCAAGAGTGCATACGTTGAATGGCAGTTTATGGCAATATATTTTCTTAAAAATGTCCCTGATGCTGCATTAACGTGATATTTCAATGTGCTGCGCTTGGTTCACTAGAGTGATATCACATTTAGTATCCGGGATCAGGGGTGCAACAGCAGAGTATTGGGATCAGGGGGTGTAACAGCTGAGTATTGGAATCAGGGGTGTAACAGCTGATTATTTGGATCAGGGGTGTAACAGCTGAGTATTGGGATCAGGGGGTGTAACAGCTGGGTATTGGGATCATGGGGTGTAACAGCTGAGTATTGGGATCAGGGGTGTAACAGCTGAGTATTGGGATCAGGGGGTGTAACAGCTGAGTAATGGGATCAGGGAGTGTAACAGCTGAGTATTGGGATCATGGGGTGTAACAGCTGAGTATTTGGATCAGGGGTGTAACAGCTGAGTATTGGGGATCAGGGGTGTAACAGCTGAGTATTGGGATCAGGGGGTGTAACAGCTGAGTATTGGATCAGGGGGGTGTAACAGCTGAGTATTGGGATCAGGGGGTAACAGCTGTGTAACAGCTGAGTATTGGGGATCAGGGGTGTAACAGCTGAGTATTGGGATCAGGGGTGTAACAGCTGAGTATTGGGATCAGGGGGTGTAACAGCTGAGTATTGGGATCAGGGGGTGTAACAGCTGAGTATTTGGGACAGCATTGGGATCAGGGGGTGTAACAGCTGAGTATTGGGATCAACAGCTGAGGGGATTGTAACAGCTGAGTATTGGGATCAGGGGTGTAACAGCTGAGGGATCAGGGGTGTAACAGCTGAGTATTGGGATCAGGGGTGTAACAGCTGAGTATTGGGAGTATTGGGTAACAGGGGGTGTAACAGCTGAGTATTGGGATCAGGGGGGTTTGTAACAGCTTGTAACAGCTGAGTATTGGGACCAGGGGTGTAACAGCTGAGTATTGGGATCAGGGGGTGTAACAGCAGCTGAGTAACAGCTTGGGATCAGGGGTTGTAACAGCTGAGTATTGGGATCAAGGGGGTGTAACAGCTGAGTATTGGGATCAGGGGTGTAACAGCTGAGTATTGGGATCAGGGGTGTAACAGCTGAGTATTGGGATCAGGGGTGTAACAGCTGAGTATTGGGATCAGGGGGTGTAACAGCTGAGTATTGGGATCAGGGGGTGTAACAGCTGAGTATTGGGATCAGGGGTGTAACAGCTGAGTATTGGGATCAGGGGGTGTAACAGCTGAGTATTGGGATCAGGGGGTGTAACAGCTGAGTATTGGGATCAAGGGGGTGTAACAGCTGAGTATTGGGATCAGGGGTGTAACAGCTGAGTATTGGGATCAGGGGTGTAACAGCTGAGTATTGGGATCAGGGGGTGTAACAGCTGAGTATTGGGATCAGGGGGTGTAACAGCTGAGTATTGTTGTACCCCTGGCTTTCGATAGCAGATATAAATATCTTGCAAACATTTCAACAGATGATACATGCTTCATCTCATCTCTGGAGCATATAACACACAACAAGTGCGTACCACGGATCGTAATCGTCTGATAAATACCGAACACGACTGACAGCACTCACTTACAATTGAATCATGATATCATAATGTATATTGTCAAAGCGTCATGATTGTCGATTGTCGAGCAGCTCATGGAGCTTATAGCTAGGTTAAGAGGCTATCTCTAATGGACTCATGTAAGGAGCATATCGTTTATGCTGAAGTAATTGGTCGAGGCGATCGCGCCTCCACATATCCACTTGCTTTTAGGATAGACGTTATCATAAACTACGTGCTGGAACAAAGGCTGCGCGTTCACGTATTTGATCTAGAGTGAGCTCTCAAAGCATAACGCTTTGAGCAGCTGTTATTAAAGAGAAGAAACAGTACACACACACACACACACAAACACACACACACATACATACACACACACACACACACACACACACATATATATATATATAGATATATATATATATATATATATATATATATATATATAATATATATGTTTATATATATATATATGTATATATATATATATATATATATATATATATATATATATATATATATATCTCTCTATATATATATCTCTCTCTATATATCTCTCTCTATATATCTATATATCTATATATATATATATATATATATATATTTATATTTCCTTCAGCGCCTTAGTCGTTGTGTGTATTATTGCTTTGCTGAAATTCTCTCACAAACTGTCGCTGAATGTTAGTGAAATATCTGACCTTACGTTATGGATGTGATACAAATATCTTGTGTGTGCATTCATCAAGCCAAGGATATGATCTCTCCAGCATAGGGGTGTTTTATTCTCAGTTCGTTCTGGCCTGCGCATCTTTGCGCACCTGCTGGCTCCCCGTGAACGCTCTGGGGTCACACGACAACCGTGAATCGCGCATGCTCTGCTACAGACCACGTGGCGTCTTTTTTTTCTCCGGCCTCGCATCGCTGGGGCCAAGTAAGGCTATATATGTGACATGTAGACAGGGTTTTTTTTTTATTTCGAAGAGCTCATCCGATATTTTTTGCTCGCATGGATGGCGCCTGGTGTGGCTGTATACCCAGCCTTCAACGTTCACCGATCCATAAACAGGCATGGTGACCGAGAAAATCAATAGCGCCTTTTGCTGGCTGTGCTAGCTATGTGGTAAGTGCAGCTACACTAGGCACTAGTCCCATCAAGTCTCAAGACAAGTCGTCCGATGCTTGGACCTAATTCAAATATCGCAGTGAGTATTGTATTTCATCCTGTGCGTCAATGTTTTATTATTTAAAATTGAAAGCAATTTTCAGTCGACATAACACCGCGTTGTTCCCGGTAACATTGAAGTTGGATGATACCAGTAGCGGTCACGGCTAATTTCCAGCCCGATACAACATCGTTTTCAACGTTCATATCCGCTGTAGGATTTAGGTAATCGAATAAGCTGCAAATCCCATACGTAACACCCCCTTTACATCAAACAGCGACCCGGATACAAGCCGGATATGACCACGGTACGACCATTATCAATGCCTACAGGAATGAAGTCTTCAAGACACCAGCCACACCTGCAGAGTGAAAGGAGGTCGCCACAGAATTCGAGAGGGGTGGCAGGTGCCTCATGCTATTGGTGCTCTGGATGGAGAACACGTCAATATCCGTAAACCGGCACAGACAAATTCCTTAAGATTTGCGATCATTGATGCAACCGTATGCCAACCGCTTTCTAGTCTATTATGACATGTGATACCGAGTTGAGAGTGGGTTGAAACTTGTGCCATCTTATTACGACCAATTATGATAGCGATTATGTTTTTTTTCAATGGTCGCGTAACAGTTGCATACACTCGCAAACCTCTATGAGACCGATGGAGACAGATGGAGACAGATGGAGAGTGATGGAGACAAATGAACAGTGATGGAGAGTGATGGAGACAGATGGAGAGTGATGGAGACAGATGAAGAGTGATGGAGAGTGATGGAGACAGATGGAGACAGCTGGAGAGTAATGGAGACAGATGAAGAGTGATGGAGAGTGATGAGAGTGATGGAGACAGATGGAGACAGATGGTGAGTGATGGAGACAGATGGAGAGTGATGGAGACAGATGGAGAGTAATGGAGACAGATGAAGAGTGATGGAGAGTGATGGAGACAGATGGAGACAGATGGTGAGTGATGGAGACAGATAGAAGCAGATGGAGACAGATGAAGAGTGATGGAGACAGATGAAGAGTGATGGAGACAGATGGATAGTGATGGAGACCGATGGAGACAGATGGAGAGTGATGGAGACAGATGAAGAGTGATGGAGAGTGACGGAGAGTGATGGAGACAGATGGAGAGTGATGGAGATGGATGAAGACAGATGGAGACAGATGGAGACATATGGAGACCAAGAGAGATGGTTTTGGAGTGCATGGAGACGAATAGAGACCAGCTCACAACTCCAGTGCGAGTGCGGGCGAGCACATGCCATTTTTCGGTCGCAACTCGGTCGTAAGCCCGGTGTAAACGGGGTGTAACACCGCTAACGCACGGGTAAAACCGAGGATTCCCTGCCATGACGTAACATCCTGACGAACAGCCTCAGATGGATAGTGATGGAGACAGATGGAGAGTGATGGAGAGTGATGAAGACAGATGGAGACAGATGGAGACATATGGAGACTAAGAGAGATGGTTTTGGAGAGCTCACTGCCATTTTTCTAATTGGAATTCGCTTAACAAGAAAGGGTTTGCTCAAGCAAGGCACAGGTTCCTTGAACGATAAAGGTCATGCTCGGACAAGGCATAGGTTCCTTGAACGATAAAGGTCATGCTCGGACAAGGCATAGGTTCCTTCAACGATAAAGGTCATCCTCGGACAAGGCATAGGTTCCTTCAACGATAAAGGTCATGCTCGGACAAGGCATAGGCTGCGTTCAACGAGAAAGACCCTAGAACATTAATGCTCCCTTTAACGGGAAGGGCCTTACACGTTCAATGCAATGAATTCCTTGGATGAGCCTTTCCCACACAGTGCCTGAAATCGTCGATGAAACTAAGCTTTTAATGGGAGTTATCCAAGCATCACAATCATCCTCATCCATTACCGTCGCGAAATCAGCTCGTTGTGCAAAGTGGGGTAAAATCTCAATTATACAATTACATCTGCGTCGGAAAGCAGAGGTCATTTACTAGAGCATACGGATTGTTACCTGATCCAAAGTATTGTTGCAACTGCAGGTCTGTTACTGTTTTCTTAATGACATACATGGGCAGGTTTGGATAAAGATGGCGACAGACTCAAACTCTTTTTAAATGTTTCTGTGTCAAAGACAGAAAAGTGCGTGTGCTCCACCCTGAGCAGCGCTAACTGGAGTGACATGGAAGCTGGTATGTATTTTGTCTTTTGTGTTTCACGAATTTAGCTACCCTGTTTTAAAAGCAGACCGTATGTCTGCTTTTAAATGTGAAGTCATTTTACCGGACTTTCCAGCTCTTGATTTCACATCATCTTCGTTAGTGGTAGAAGCCGTCATAACTTGGGTACAAATGTTCGTCCTACTAATCAGCTAATGGTATGTAACAGGTGCGATTCTAAGACAACCTTTGTAAGGGCAGAGTACGCCACCATTTGAAGCCTTGTTCACTCACCATCATTCCATCTGCTGCATAGATGATCCTGTCTTACGCTCATGTTTTGATCCCTGAAGCTCAACAGAACCCTTTGACCGAGGGATGCTTGCCACCTTACTCAACCAGTCCCAGCATCAGCAGCCATGCAGTCAAATTTATACAGATCACTCCTCGTCCAATCCAGTCTTTCCTCGTCCATGCGATTATCGCAAGCGTGGTCTTTGTCTCCTGCAGCACTATAGTCGGCACTGTAGGTCTCATCATGGCAGGTAAGCTCAACGTAATTATTCTATGGCCCTCAACATTAATCAGAAGCATTGTGGCCATTTGTGAACATAAATCGGAAGCATTGTGACCATTTGTGAACATTAATCGTAAGCATTGTGACCATTTGTGAACATTAATCGGAAGAATTGTGACCATTTGTGAACATTAATCGGAAGCATTGTGACCATTTGTGAACATTAATCAGAAGCATTGTGACCATTTGTGAACATTAATCGGAAGCATTGTGACCATTTGTGAACATTAATCGGAAGCATTGTGACTATTTGTGAATCAGCTGATTCTCATGATTAGTCCTAGCAATTCATATAGATGAACAACAAAACGTGAATTTAAAACCCAGCCATTCACTTTTATTACTTTAATACCGTTTAAATCCTATCGATGTACAAACTATAACTTGTAGGCAGCGAACGTTTTCAGGATTAGTCAAATTGCTAATCTCTATGAATGAAAAATTGTGTAAATCATTGGGTTTCCATCACATGAACTTGAGTTCAATAATCACGACAGTGACTGTGGAATATGCGCAATATATACACCTGACGTCATAGAATTCCTCTGTTTATGTGTACTAGTTTTGGGTCAGGATTATGCTAACTCGGGTGACTCGCGGAAAGCAAGAATTGCTGGTCGTGCTTCGATGCTTTTGTCCGTCTTTGCCCTCACTATAAACGTCGTAGGATTTGCCGTTTACAATATCTACTCTATGACAATCATGGACGCTGCGGACGAAAACCAGTAACGTTATCATGGGGAGTGAGATGGGGTAGGGTGGAGGTGGGGGTGGTAGAGTTTAGGGGAGGGTGGTATCATAAATTAATGTTGAGAATGACTCTGAATACATAGGCTATTATCGTGATGTGTTTTCATTGGCGCATGTGTATCTTGAATGCTATTCGTTTGGATTGTACGTTCGGTGTGATGGATCATTGATATATTGCATTTAACATATCAATATTTCAATACATAGCTACCTCGGCAGCTTCTGTTCGTTTTTCACAATCAGTACAAACTACTACTCGGATCATATCACTGTAACATGACAATCAACGGTCGCCTGATATAATATTAGCTGTGATCAGAAACTATTATTTGAATCGGAATTAGTTCCCTTTAAGACATACATGTGATCGTTGTTGGCTCAAATGTAAGTGAATGAACTGGGAGATGTGACAATCATTCTGTGATCGAACGTATTTTCTGAAATGTTACATCAGCCAAAGTGTAGAATAAACAACTTTATATATTGATGTACTTCGTTTGAATAATTGACCTACACCCAGTTTGTCATAACGGGAGGTTCATTTCAATATGACATTGCATGCCTTTGGATATTTGATTAAGCCAGTTATCAATGAAAGGTGAGTCGTTAGTGTTGTTATAATCTACAAACTGGTTCTTGGGGTGATCAAAATCAAGATAATGTCCTGGGGTGATCAGTGTCAAGACAATATCCTGGGGTGATTAAAATCAAGATAATATCCTGGGATGATCAAAATCAAGATTATGTCCTTGGTGATCAAAATCAAGATAATGTCCTTGGGTGATCAATGTCAAGATAATATCCTGGGGTGATCAAAATCAAGATAATAATCCTGGGGTGATCAATGTCAAGATAATATCCTGGGGAGATCAAAATGTCAAGATAATGTCCTGGGGTGATCAGTGTCAAGATAATATCCTGGTGTTACCAATGTCAGGACAATATCCAGGGGTGATCAATGTCAAGATTATATCTTGGGGTGATCAATGTCAGGACAATATCCTGGGGTGATCAATGTCAAGATTATATCCTGGGGTGATCAAAATCAAGATAATATCTTGGGATGATCAATGTCAAGGTAATGTCCTTGGGTGATCAAAATCAAGATAATGTCCTGGTTTCGATCAATGACAAAATAATATCCTGGGGTGATCAAAATCAAGATAATGTCCTGGGGTGATCGATGTCAAGATAATATCCTGGGGTGATCATTGTCAAGATAATATCCTGGGTGATCAATATCAAGATAATATCCTGAAAGCAAAGGCTATCTTATCATCGGCAAGGAGGAGCTATGGCCAGCCCTAAATAAATTGTACGTCTGGTATGCAAAGATTCATTCGGTAAGTTCACACATATCGACCTTGACTTCATTGTCAATGAATGATCATTACAAACATCTTCATTGTCAATGAGGGCCATTAACACGCTATAGAAGAGCGAAATATCTGGAAACCTAATAGAGCAGCGGCCCAGGTTGACCACTGACTACAATGCATGTTTTCTTGGAAGTGACCCGGTTACATTCTCTCTTCACACACAAAGGACATAACTTGTTGTAGGTTGGACCCGTTTGCTGTCAAGCGGGACTGGTTCGTGGGTTGCCGTGATACTTTATGCGTTATTGTGTCTATTTAGGTCAACATAGCAGACACGTCCGTATCGGCTGTAATCTCAAACGATTATCAAGATTTAATCCTAATTTTACTTAAAACGTAATCAGTCTTCGTATGATCCCCCAAGCAACATTCCAGTACTGTAACCGAACCTCGCTGCCATCTTTCACAAACCACCAGGCTTGTATAAAAAATATTAAAAACAACGATAATCGTGTCAACAGTGATGTAATTCAGAAATGTTACGCGCAGCTCTACCCGGTAGATGTTGACTTCCTTGCCAACCTACACAACTATGCCCAGCTCTGTAGTCTTTTGGAAAAGCCAAAGGTTTTTGACTTTCCAACAGCTGACACAAGTCCCATAACAGAACATACATATGACACAGGAACTGTTGCTTCTTTAAAAAAGAAGTTACAGAATCTTCGACATAAGCTATCTACTAAGGAGAGGTAGCGGTGGGGGGTGTCTGACATTTATGAATGATGATACAACTCGCTTCTATACTGGTAGATTTCGTTTTCCTCATTGAATACTGTCCATGACTTTATTCTCTTAAATCACATATTAATGTGGAAATGTTTTTTTAACACAGGGTTACCAAGTTGAAAATGCTTCCACACTCTTTTTGTGACACTTTTCGGGCATTCCTATGTACTATTGTGAAATAAATATAATAATTTGTTTCTATTTAGAGACATTTATTCGTCTTTAACATAGGCAGAAAACAGTTCGGACAGAGGAAAATTTCGCCAACACCTCGGAGCAATGACATATAACTTGTCAGATTGCAACATTCTCCTCACACAATGGAACAATCAATGCACACAAAGTCCTGAACTGTAAGAGAATTGTCACAACCTGTTACAGCCCTCACGTGCAACAGCTTCCTCGCTTGCACTTGCACAGCACACAGGGCAGGGCCAGCGAACTTTTTTGGTGCGCTGTGACCTCTTAAGTGGCCGACCTTGTGGGAGAGGATTACTGGTGCTTCTCTTTGTTGGAGGGCATGTTCGAGGGGCCACCTGTTTCTTAGTTTTGGTTGGGAGTTTCCTTGTACTTGAGACGAGCAAGAATTTGGGATACATAAAAAAATGTCCAGGAATGGGTTCACATGATACCAGAAAGGAGCATCAAAAGGAACATTATCAACAATAATACCTCCTGGGGTCCAAACCACAAAATCACAGAAATCAAAGGCCATCAGAGCCATTTGCCCCTGGACCTGAAAATAATAATTAGTGTCCTCAAAGATCTTCTCCCTCTGTGAGGAACTCCACAGTTGCATGTCGGGGGGCCTTGTTATGAATGGAGTAAGGGCTTTTCGACCCTTCCACTTTTAGCTTCCTTTCGCCAAGATATTGCCTCAATTCCTGAACAGTGAAGGCACTAAACAAAGCCTGGTTAGTTACTGACTTCTTCGAAGCATCTTCCAAGTAGTAAGGGGAAATATCGCATTATTCCTGCTGAATTTCACGGAGCGCACTAACGTTGCTTAATGGAGAAGCCATTGAGAGAGAGCAAATGTATTGGCATTATAGACTACCGATTTCCGGTTGACCTACTTCACAGGTGTCAAGGTCGCGCAACTCGCATATATCCTATAGCGTTATGAACACACTCTATAAAGCTTGTTTCATCTACACCACCTTGCTCTGTCACGGCTTCGGGGCTGCTCATTTCTAAATTCTCTTGAAGTGGAGCTTCCGCTTTGACAACAGCTTGGAGCGCTTTTGCAGCTTTTTTGGATAGTTCAGGGTTCACTCCAAGAGCCCGAGCAAGCTGTTACCACCGGACTTTTCTATACCACTTGGCGAGAGGAATTTGCTGGGATTGGTCTTCCATGTCAGAAGCTTCCCCTCTCAGCCCCACTTAACCCAAAGGTCACCTTCTTTAGACGATCTAAACTCCAGAGTGGCCTGCATCCAATGCTTAGACACTGCCTTCTTCCACCTCGTTACTAAGACATTTGTTTCTTCTAGGGATCCCACCTAATCTTCTGTTAACCCAGCAGGCATTTCAGTAATAGCCCATGGTGGACTAGTCGTACTCGAAGTTTCGTCAATGAGGTTAGTCTTCTCATTATGAATGAAGCTTGTCTCATCCCTCTCCCCTCCCATAGTCCCCTCCTCCTCTGCGGTGTCAAATGTTGGGTTCTCATACTCTGCCATGTTACAGTGTTTAAGATATACTCGCTATCATTTAACATGACGAGTACTTACGGACGCAAACTAAATCCATACCGCCGGATACGCGAGCTCCTCCGGGTAAAGGGCGTGCGACAGTCTGTAGTTATAACAAACAATCCAAGCACTATTGACCATAACCAACAGCTGTATCCCATTCCCCAATCTAGGCGCAGACGATGTCATTGTCCCAGGGACAGCACGGCTGGCCTTAACAATTACGCTGACCTCCACCGATGCTAACCGCAGCGCTGTGGTTAAGAAAACGACAATCAAGATTTCTGGCAGTGAGGTCATGGCCATTGATGACAGCGATGTGTACCACTGTTACCACGACTTGCGGCGGACTGCCCAGGAGAGACAGGCCTCCAGTATCAGGGCATTGACACATCAGATGACAGAAACACAACTAAGATACGAGTGGGGCAGGAGACAAGGATGAGACCAATTAAGAGGACAAGGCCGTAGCCGATGTTTATGGTGACAGGTTCTATGTTCCGCTTGACTTTGAACTCCTCGAGAGCCACATGCCATTCTACCAGAGTGCACTAAGTGACAGACTGGAATACGAGCTCACATTTAAGAACTACATCCGATGATTTACGCAACGGTCGACGCCAACGCCTGCTACAAAATTGATGGCATCTCCTTAGAGAATGAGATGGTTACCCAACCAGAGTTGGCTCGTATGATCCGCACCCAGTACACAGGTCGACTTGCGATTCTGTATGAGCATAAGCTTCGTCACAGGAAGCTTGTATACAATAAAAACATACACCACGGAACATCAACCTGAACGTGCCTGCCCATTGAGGGCATCCCCAACCAACTCTATGTCCAGGGCATGCGTGGCTACCAGCAGTGGGATGAGGTGAAGAAGGCCTTTGCAGCAACGAGTAAACGAGACCCCAGTGTAGCAATAGCTGTAAAGGACTTGGCATTGTCCCTAGGAGAGTACCTAACCAGCAAGTATGTTATGTGGATCGACTTAAGGACGAGTGATGACGACCAGCTGCACGGTAGTATCTACGCCGACTTTGAGGCGCTGACGGTGAAACTTCCAGGCCCTGCACTTGATGCTACCAAGTGCAATACACAGAAAAAAGAGGAACATGAGCTATGTGGTTACGGCTATGTAGTTGTCCGGTGTGATGGTTGGACCGAACCCCCTGTGGTGTATAGAGGAGGTAACACTCTGGAGAAATTCTTGCAAGCCCTGCAACAGGAAGAGTTCAAGATCAAAGCAGTTCTGTAAAAAACCTGTTCCCATGCGCATGACGCGAGAGGATAAAAGAGTGCACAAGGCAGCAACCCATTGTCATGTGTGTAAAAAAGAACTGGACTTGGCCTCCGTCCGCGACCATTGCCATATAACAGGTAAGTACAGGGGGTGGGGGGCAGCCCACAATGCATGTAACCTAAAGCTGCGGTTGAATCCTAAGACAACGGCCGTGCCTGTAGTATTCCATAACCAGCGGTGGCATAAGCATAGTATCACGTCGCCACGCTAAACCTAATAACCCGTACGTAGAGGGCTTTGAGCAGAATAAGCCAGCGAGCTATATCTTGACGCTAACAACCTGTATGGGTGGGCGATGAGTCAACCTTTGCCTACTGTGGGTATTGAGTTGATGGATGCAGTCTGAATACCCTGCAGAGTTACATGCTGATCACAATGATTATCCAATATCGTCAGAGCGAATGTCTGTTCAGAACGAATGGTTGTCAGACTACCAGAAGTTTTGGGGAGCACCGGAAATGGAGTTGAGAAGCTGGTACCCATCCTGCGCAACAAAGAGAACTATTTGGTCCACTATAGGAATCTCAAGCTTTACCTATCTCTGGAAATGAGGCTTACCAAGATACACTGTGCGCTTGCATTCAGTCAGAGCCCCTGGATGGAGCCTTACATTCGCATGAACACAGACCTGCGTAAGGTTGCCACCAGCGACTTTGGGAAGGACCTGTACAAGCTGATGAACAACTCTGTGTTTGGTAAAACTATGGAGAAGGCGAGTCGACGTCAAGATTGTGTGCTTGGCAGAAGTGGAAAAAATACGCAGGCTTGTGGCCAGTCCCGCCTATGCTCGACATAAAGTATTCGATGACGACCTGGCTGCCCTTCATATGCACAAGACCCGCTTAGTGTTAAATCGTCCAGTGTATGTAGGCATGTGCATACTCGTCCTCTCCAAGCACCTGATGTGCGACTTATATTATAACACAATGTCGTCCGGTTATGGTAGCGACCTTGGCCTGCTATACACAGACCCGGACTCGCTGCTTCTAAAGATCCGCACAGCTGACGTGTATGCTGACATGAAAGAAGATAGTGACCTCTTTGATACCAGCAATTATGATCCTTCTCATCCCTTGTTCAGTAAACAAGAAGGTGATAGGATAGATGAAAGGTGAGTGTGCCAGTGTGCCCATCAAGGAGCCTGCGCCCAAAGATGTACTCGATCCTGATGTCTGACGAGGGTGAGATTAGAAAGGCAAAGGGAGTGAAGAAGGTTATGGTGAAGAAACACCTACGCCACGCACAGTACATGGAGTCTCTGTTCACAAAGAAACAGTTCCGTCAGGGAATGAACATGCTACGCAGTGATGGTCATAAGATATTTGGGCTCCACCTCAACAAGGTGTCACTCTCTCCATTTGATTCAAAGAGGTGGATAGCCGCGAACGATGTAGACACCTTGGGCTATGGGCACACTAGTTTACCTACAAACGAGATGCCCATGAGGACATGGGTGAACTTGGCGAACAGTGTCAGAAACTTTTTTAAATTTCAACAATATACACTCAAAAGTGATCATCATTATCATCATAAACACAATATTCATTTTACTGGTCCAGCATATAATATTAAATAGTACCGCGGCCTGCAATACATTCATTTTAGGGGGCCAGCATATTTTATTAAATAGTACTGCGGCCTGCCATACATGCCACGCCCTGCCGGCCAAGCGCAAAACAAAGGCAACCTTTGTGCAGCCCGTGAGGCGGGCTGTTGTTAACAATCCAGTAGAGAGCCAACACAAGTGAATCCCGATGTACTTCAAGTTTACTTTATGAGAAATCTATCATATATTACGAGCATAATATTTTACACCTACGCTAAGAATTGAATGGGCTTCCTTCGAGCGCACACAAATTCCAGATATGACCTTTCACGCGGACGAACAAAGCTATAACTTCCGACTTCAGTCACTTTTTAACTTCGACACGGAGACTGTGTGAAGAGCCAGCTGAAGTGACACCCGCTGTACTTCAAGCTTACTTTGTGAGAAAACTGTTGGGCATTCAGATCAGAAAATTTGAGTCCTATGTTCAGAATTGAATGGGCTTCCTTCGAGTGTAGACAAATTCACGATACGACCATTCACGACGGACGAACGACGCTATAACTTCAGTCCCTTTGTAGCTTTGATTCGTTCGAAACCGGAAGTGACGCAAACTATATAAGTAAAATTTGCGGATTATATTCGCGCTGTGCGTGTTAACATCTGAGCTAAGTTTAATGACTATTGAACTGATATTTACGATTTTAACAGCAATCGAAAATTTGACGAAAATTGACCAAGTGAAATTTGCTTTTTCAACTCAACGCGCTTTGAAAACGACGAATATATTGATAGCATATGTCAATTATAGAAGTTTGGTAATTCCATCAGCTTTCAGAAAATGTAATTTTTTTTACGATCGGACCATCATTAATAAATCAATTGCGACATTAAAAAGTTTAGAGATTTTGTCTACCAGAAATTTTCGACCTGCTACGAATTTTTTAACAATGCATTATTTACAACTAAGTATATTTAGAAAAAGTTTACAATTACATTATACGTTCAGAATATGTCAACTGTATGGAAATTTTATTCTAAAGCATGGACGTATTGAGCATTGAACTTGTTTAACAACTTCGATGCTTTCGTGACCGGAAGTGACGTCATCGACATTCATGAGATCTGGGAATCCGACTGCAACTGTCAAGGAGCACATGTGATCAAATTTTTATTATCATCGGACATGCATTGACGGTTTTATAGGCGCTCAAAATGTTCATGAAACTTAAGCTGCCATTTGGACCGATACCACGTTTTTTCAACCTTAGGCGCTTGGGAAAACCGTCGGTGCGATTGCCACATAAGTCATAGAAAAAGTGAAATTAGAATAAGCTACACGATGGTGTAAATTATGTAACAATCCGACCATTATTAAGGGAGTTATAAGAGATACTAGTTTTTCACTTATTCGATGACCTTGACCTTAGTTTTGGGTCAAGGTCAAAACAAAACCTCTCGGTTCTGCACATTAACCATGCCTAGCGATTGAAGAAGAAATCAATTGAAAATATCACAAATTGCGACCTGTATCGCGGATCAAATAAATGTTTACAAACATCCAAACAAACTTACAAACGCGACTGACCAACATAACTTGGCGTTATGATTACGCCAAGTTAACTAGCATGCCATTGCGATGAGAGGTGGTGGGCCACAACCGCCCCGGCCCCGTTTTGGAGTCGGGTCCGAGGCGTCTTTCTCTTAATAGTGTAGATGGGTGGTGGTGCGCCAGAACCGCTACTTTCTATACTACTGGTTCGCTTCCCTCATGGGAATATGTTTGTTTGTGTGTGAGATGTTATCTCCGTAAAAGCACCAATACTTTCTTTCGGAGTAAGCCTGTTATCATATCAAATCAGAATGTGAAGGTCCATGATTGTTTGCTAACATCATCCTGAGTTTCTCGTGGTCTGGGCCCGTATTCACCAACCACGCTGAGCTTAAGTCACGACTCAACGCTGAGTCGCCGTTAAGCTAAAATAAAGCATAAACTTTGGGAAAATTATCCCCTGGGCGCGGCCATGTTGGTGCGCATTTTTGGTGACGTAGTTTTTCTGTTTACTCTGCGCTTGCCGAGAAAGCAACAAACTGTCGTCGGAGATTTGTGCTTAGCAGTATGGTACATTGCATTGCTTTTGGGTGCAAGAACCATAGTAAAGATTTTAAGAGAGGAATTAGCTTCTTCAGGTTGCCTAAAGACGTCCAGATTCGAAACTAGTGGTTATCGAAATTGAAGAGGCAGAATCCTCCGAACAGCGATAATGTCCGCGTTTCTACCGAACACTTTACCACCGATTGCTTTGAACATGATATGCAATCCGCTATGGGTTCAAGAAAGTCAAGAGACAATTGATGAAAAGTTAATTCCCTACAGTGTTTATGTTTTCCTCGTGAAACTGTCTAGCAACGAGCTGAAAACGCTGACAGAAAAAGGCGAGTAGACTTTACAAGTAGAAATTTAGCGCTAGGGTCTATATGTTCTATTTCTGATTGATATAAATAATTCCCCATATAAACAGCCATAAACTGCTGGTTGGTGAATACGGAAGATCTGCGACGCCCTGCTGGAACTTAAATCTGCCCATTTCCCACAGAAGACACAGGACTATAGGGCATCTCACGTCAATGAATTGATCCTCTTATCAGCTCAGTAACGATAAACCATGGAACAGTCAAATATGTATCTGATTACAATGAATCTCTGCTTAAAAATTGTACAACAAATTCAAAATGGTGAAATATATATCTGATTCTATCGTGTGAGTGTAACGATCATCATTACACTCACCCTATCGTAGGAGTGTAACGGTCATCATTACCCTCACTCTATCGTGGGAGTGTAACGATCATCATTACCCTCACTCTATCGTGGGAGTGTTACGATCATCATTACCCTCATTCTATCGTGGGAGTGTAACGATCATCATTACCCTCACTCTATCGTGGGAGTGTAGCGATCATCATTACCCTCACTCTATCGTGGGAGTGTAACGATCAACATTACCCTCACTCTATCGTGGGAGTGTTACGATCATCATTACCCTCACTCTATCGTGGGAGTGTAACGATCATCATTACCCTCACTCTATCGTGGGAGTGTAACGATCATCATTACCCTCACTCTATCGTGGGAGTGTTACGATCATCATTACCCTCATTCTATCGTGGGAGTGTTACGATCATCATTACCCTCACTCTATCGTGGGAGTGTAACGATCATCATTACCCTCACTCTATCGTGGGAGTGTTACGATCATCATTACCCTCATTCTATCGTGGGAGTGTAACGATCATCATTACCCTCACTCTATCGTGGGAGTGTAGCGATCATCATTACCCTCACTCTATCGTGGGAGTGTAACGATCAACATTACCCTCACTCTATCGTGGGAGTGTTACGATCATCATTACCCTCACTCTATCGTGGGAGTGTAACGATCATCATTACCCTCACTCTATCGTGGGAGTGTAACGATCATCATTACCCTCACTCTATCGTGGGAGTGTTACGATCATCATTACCCTCATTCTATCGTGGGAGTGTTACGATCATCATTACCCTCACTCTATCGTGGGAGTGTTACGATCATCATTACCCTCACTCTATCGTGGGAGTGTAACGATCATCATTACCCTCACTCTATCGTGGGAGTGTTACGATCATCATTCCCCTCATTCTATCGTGGGAGTGTAACGATCATCATTACCCTCACTCTATCGTACAAAGTGTTACGATCATCATTACCCTCATTCTATCGTGGGAGTGTAACGATCATCATTACCCTCACTCTATCGTGGGAGTGTTACGATCATCATTACCCTCATTCTATCGTGGGAGTGTAACGATCATCATTACCCTCACTCTATCGTGGGAGTGTAACGATCATCATTACCCTCACTCTATCGTGGGAGTGTAACGGTCATCATTACCAACTTAACAACACGAATATTACGTTGTGATGCGGACCGAATGGCGGTTTTTCTCTCTGGCCTTTTTCACTCCACTAAATTACAAGCTGCATTTCCAAGTTCTTCGTGATAAGGTTAGTTATTGGTATCTTTCATAACAGACATTCAAAGCTTATTAATTTGAAAACACTGTCACGTAAAGAAGTAATACAAATTGTGTACTCAAAAGTTAGGAATCGTGTACCCTTGAAGAGCACTCCTTCATGTGGCGTGGTGGTATAGCGCATGACAGACATGGATTATGTAATAATAAATTGCAGACAAATATCCTTAGATATCCAAACGTGAAGAGGGATAGTCTGTAAAAGCAACTTGATTGAACACCATAATATACCAACTCAGATGAGGGTCATATTGTTAGGACAGATTGTGACGCATAAAGGAGGGCAACAATCGGAAGTAACGAACAAACAAACGTCCGAGAGACTGTTTGAAGCCAATCATCATAGCGGAATATTGACGTCATAATGTCGAGAAAGCTCACACTTGGAAAGAACATTATGACATGAATCTGAGGCATGTACAAAGTTTTTTTGATTGAATATTTGCGACGTCATCAATACTTTCAGCCGAGTTGCTTAGCACGCCAAGCACCGTTCCTCAATGGCGGCCATTCCTTGATTTACAACACTTCATCACGGTGATGGCTGACAAAGCAAATACGCAAAATGACGCTCACAATCACGACCACATTTGTACTTCATTCGCCCTTTGACAAACACACGGGAAGACCTCATTTCCATCCATTATGTTGGCCCCGTTTGCTATTAAGTCTAGGTGAGACGAATGTGAGCGAACTGTTTGTCACCGAGAAAAACAGATTATATAAAGAACAGGCACGATCCAAGTATGTAGGTAATTGCACTGCCAAATTATTGGGATATGAACTCTCGGGAGATTCGTCCCTGGAATACATAAGCATATTATATTACACCTCAGGGATAAGAGCGAATATCAAATGGTTCGTGGAATCAGGCAACGCACATAAAGTTTGGTAAACAACAAAGATACACATTTCCATGAATCGTGAGGTATAGTAGCCTAATGGGCAGAATACATGTTGATATCTAGCCATTACGGGGTATGTTATTGGGTTCTCGTCCTACGCTAAGCAGTGGCGCTTTGTTTGAAACATCATCCCCGGGAGGTCAACACGAATGTATACATTTATTATAGCCATTGCTCCGACGCTTATGAACACCTTTCACCGGCCAGGTACGCAAATGTTCAAATAATAGCACACCCATACACACATATACATATAGATACACAAAAACAGACAAATGCACACACACACACACACACACACACACACACACACACACACACACACACACACACACACACACACTTACACACACACACACCGATGTGTATGATATATATGTCTGCTTATGTGTTTCTATGAATGTATGCATGTATGTATTAATGTTTTAATGTATTAACGTATGTATATATATATATGTATATATGTATGCATATATGTGTGTATATGTGTGTATGTATGTACGTATGTATGTACGTATGTACGTAGATGCCCCAAAGACCACAGCCAAATGGCAAGTGGGAATTTCTACATCCATCACCATAGACGAGTACGCTCCAGACAGCCGAGCAGTGAGCAAACTATGTATGATGCAGGCTTTGGGATAGCTCAGATAATCTTTGTGCGAGGATACAGTCGTCTCATGGCTTCTGTGATATTGATGATGCATCCATAAACTGATTGACATCTTACAGACGGATCCCATTCTTATAACTTCCTTACCATGGTTTCATCGAAAACAGAGTGTGTTATCAAGGGGGTTATGGGTTGACATGCGGTTTGTGATCACTCTATGTCCATTAGAGAAAGAGTGAACCTTGCCGTTTCTGCATATTACTTTGATGGACTTGGGTTTGTTAAATGAACGGATGGTGATGTTGAGAAGGTCCATTGTAACTGCTTCACTGTATCCCTCGGTTCCATATTTTGATGGCTTTTACATTATTGTAACATCTGATTAAGACACAGACACATACCTAGTTAGTCGTGTACCAAATCTCGGGAGATTTATGCGTTCGCAATATTGCAATAAAGAAGACAATCGCCATTGGATAGCGGAATCGCGTATTATCTTTATAAACATTCACTGTAAAAGGGTCGTCATATTTCAAATGCAGAGCAGAATAGCAGGGCATTTTAATATCTGCATATATCAACTGATATGCGTTTCAAATACAGTGTCATCAAATAGTGATAGACCGTGTATCTTAATCAAGCGCCGGCAATGTGCGTTTAAATCTCTTGTCCTGCAAACATGTTTTTCTTACTTTGCCAAAGCAAGAGGCAGATTGCTGATGAGAGCTCACAACGAAAATAGGTTACTCAATATCCATAACAGCTTTAATCGATGAATCTATCATTGGTTTTGGTCCTGCGAACATTTTGGCCTTTCAACTGCAAATGCAATGATATTTTTCTGTATTTAGATATTAGAAGATAAATTACCGAAAATCCGAGTTAAGATATCTTACCAGCGTTCACAAATCATTATATGTCTATAACTCACTTGCGGCCTGATTGACGGATCCCTTCATTCAATAACAAGCCTCAATGGTGTCCAGAAGGATAACGTTGATGGGACAATTATTCGACACATTGAGTAACTCATAACATCTGTAAATTGGTGTCTTCCTCGTCAGAATATAGCCACATCGTTATTTGGAAGATCCATAAATGGACAAGTAATATGAGTCGATATAGATTTTTACCTACATGGTGCTCCATTGACAGAAACGTCATTCTCAGTTCATCAATGGTATTGCCAGGAGAGTCCAAACTGAAACTTATTTGGATATTAAGATACACAGGCTGAAAAGTACAGCCAAAAAGGTCTACATCCAGGTTTGACAGGAGCCTTATTAACTATTCCTTGCACAACAATGACCACTTCGTACAATTAAAGCGTACAAGGTGTCACATGTATTTTCCAATATATACCATGTTAATTGGAGCAATTGAGTTTCATATGCAGCCCATCATTTCAACCATTTTAATGGCAATAAAATAAACATGTATGGCAGATGAAGATGTATCACAGATAGCGGCTGGAGGCCATGATTGTGATAGTAAGTCAACTCACTATCCAAAAATGTAATCATAGGAATGCGACTCACATGAGATTTGTCCCGGCGTTCACTTGGCATATCATGTTGCATCGCAGGGAATTAGAATATATGAGAATTGCATCATGGAATCAAGCAACGCACACATTTAGTCGGGTTACATAATTACCAGTAATTCAAATTTACCGTGCTAATTATTTGTCAAGATACCGTTCTCACATGATAACTGATTTTTGACGCTATGGTTGGAGCAATATTGCTATTCGATAAACTTTTTCGAAAAGCATATTTTAATTGAAACTGCATATTTCCTGAAACAGTCCCCGTGGCTGATTGAATCTCTTGTAATCACTCCGTACCTCGCTCCTTGATTTTAAGATTCCTTGATATAATTAAAATGTCATACTAGCCCATTAGTAGTGTACTTATCAAGGCCCTAGATGATTGGTCGAGACTAAAAGGGTCTGATTCTGGCCGGAACATTTAGCATGCGATAGTATTAACGTCTATTGTGACGACTGTCTGTCCTACTTCAATCACTATGTCGTATTTGCCAACTTCACAGAAACACGACTAAATTGAAGCTTATTCAGAGGACTAAGGAAATGCCATCGGCAACATCAAAGTTCTGAAGTTTACGCTTAAGCTCTTAAGATTTCTTGAAGTAAGTACATTAACTGTTGAATTTGCCTTGTTATTTCTAATGCTTATTTGATTACTTACGGATATGTAAATATACATCCACTAATATATTTATCAGTTCCATAAATGCTGACAAAGTCGAATTATACGAAACGATTTAAAAAATGGCTGTACCTTAACTTGAAATTGCCATAATTGTAATTATGCCTAAAGATATGTCTCATGAGAGACAAAGCTCAGACCGGAAACAAATTGTGAATGACCTTCATTACATTGTACTGCGTAAGCTTATTGATAGAGAGAGAGACAGAGTAATTGAACGAAGAATTCCTCAGCTGTACTACAGCCTAATTTGCACTGCCTCAAAATATATCTACCTTAACTGAACTCAAGGCTTCCTATGTTGAGGCTAAGTCAATTATTACACAGACCGTGCATTATATGTGTTTGGGAGCCATATTAGCGTGAGATTCCTCCTGGTATTACATAGGCTTATCGTGTTACATGGAATTAGAATAAACGTAGATTGACTTGAGCAAATATGAAACTCATTTACAGAGAGCTTATATTCTCGCCGTGTAGTGAACATGGTTCATCAGTAATGTGGACTAGAAAAGTACTAAGGGCAATGACACCTGTTTGATTCTACTCAATAGGCGTAATATATAATAGAACAGAGGTATTATGGGGAAATACAATCAATTTATGTCTTATGGCACGCAGAGACGAAATAATTGAATCCTCGTTTCCTGACACCAATCTACGCTGATAGAACATCAATATCATGAGTATCCTTATACACGTTTATTTCTCCTACGCAGTGCAAACAAAAACTCAGTCATGTGAAATGTTTGTAGTTGTAGCACTATTCGGTCATAGGTTGTCTATGTTATCATCCCTATATGCCAACTGCAGGTTTACAGTCTATGATAATGAGGAGATGGCGACGGTAAATAATGAAATACATCAGGGTTCAAAATCAAGCGGCCACGTATGCTGCGCTTCGTAACGATGTATAGGAAAGACCAAACCCTTTGATATAACTATCACAACTTTGCCTTTATGTGATCTAAAGAGCAGCAATGGCTTATTTGGGTTCCATAAAACACTCACGACTTATACATACATGCACGTGAAGTCGGTTTAGTTTGCACTTTCTTCCACCCAATGTTATAAATGATATGCCGTTTTCAAAGCGAACGGTTGGGTCCTTGGGTTAACTGTTCGTATCAATATGCGAAGATATGTTCCTGTTGTATTGAACTTATGCAGAATTGTTCATTTAATGAAACATCCGTTTTAAATTCACTATACATTCACACCAGGGACGACACTATAATTATTGGATGATCAGCTTCGAGTGCTGCTACAGTGGATTGCGCGATGTCACACTATATTCTGTAGCGCCTGCACAGCAGATGACATTTCTAAATCATGTTGCTTTAATCACAATGACGGACTGTAAATGTCAAGTGGGTTCAAACCATACATATCTTAAGTGACTACATCTTTCATTTGAAATTTCTATCTGGTAATTAGTACTTACTCAAAGCGCTAGAAACCAGAATCATTATTTCTAAACATGCAACTGAATAGAGGTATGGATGTGTGCGACACGGGGTACTGCGGCCACTGCTTATACTCGGGCAGCACTACCGATTCGTGTATGCCTTAATATAGCTTCCATTATATCTCCTGCTGTATCAAATGACTCTAATGTGTAAGTCCGAGAGACAATCCGAGGGCACAGCATATGGCTGGTTCTGAGAAGCAAGAAAAGACAAATAGACTAATCGCCTATATATCTCAGGGTATATAACTGTTATTTAAGAAAACATTTGCTACGGCATGATATAAGTTATATAATTTACGATTCTGTATTTAGATAAACTTTGTTCAGAACATGCATCATTTCCTTTTCAAAAGCAGTTTTTAATTGTTTGACAAATCTAACAGCACTGTCTTAAATATAGAGAGTTGTTTTGGGAAATAAATGAGACATAACTTGAAATGAAGTAATGTATTGCAACTGTACGGCAATTGCAACAGCAGATGACATTTCGAAGGTTGATGAGGATAATTATAAGGTTTCGGCAGCTGACTTTAAGATCCATCGCCCACTTAGTGCATGGGCTAGACGTCAGCTGTGCGATATGGCGCAGGTGAGTCTATCAAAGGTGCGCATTTTAAATAGAAATACCTATCATCGGCAAGATAGATATAAAGCCTATTGAGCTTAGGTATCAACAACAACAACACTTCATGCTTCTCGATTTTTTTTTGCACATTATCTTCGTTTCTAGATGACGTTTTCGTCACAAAAATATGTGATATGTTCTTATATATCGTAAAATATAATCTCATTGATCTTAAAGAAAAAATAAAAGAACGAAATTTTGGCTATTCACTTACGTTTTTATGACAGTCGGACTGATGTTGTCTTTGTATTCTAGGGAGGTTGCTTCCATCAATGTGAATTAACAATGACGCAATAGGAAATTAATTAACAGAATACCAAATAGATAAGAAGAACATTGCTAAGGAGTTACAAAATGTAATCGGTGACATCCAATTTCTGATAATGATGCTCGTGGAATACTATATCAATCCTCGTGCTAGCACCCAAGGGCCGTTTTGAGCATACGGTTAAACTGTACGCTATGTCTCTGTCTTACTGATTAGTCGTGTGCCGATGAGAGCACTTCTATGGAACATTGGTTGACTGTACAGAGTGTACTACAATGACGAACCATGCAAACGTTGCCTCTCCAATTATGGATCCATGAAGCTTTTCAGATGTGAAAAGGCCATGTATGTACATCGAAGTTATTTTCAAAGGTCAATGTTTGCAGTGATCTTTTGATCGCGTTTGCTGATACATTTTGCATTTAGCGTAAAAAACCATTTCTTGGAATGATCAGGCGTAACAAGACGACATCTAGAATTAAACCATCGCCTGCGTTGCAACATAAAAATTTTTATTCACTCAACATTATACGATTATAATTGTGATTTCCGCAACCGCATTGGAACTATATCCATATTATAATTTGTATCAAACGTTATTACCTGTTTAAAACCACATTTAGCAACTGGTTTGTGCATGCTTGAAACAGCTGATATTTAGAGAAGGGACAACACAGAGCTATTTGAATTGTAAATGTATACTTCAAATGTGTGTCCCTCTATTGCCAAGGATGACTCTTTATCAGGTTGAGCAATGCAATATTCCCATAGCACACGACTCATTGATCGGACGCTTTCTGTCTGTTACCAGGGTAGTATACAACGGAGCGAATGATATTGAAAACATATCTTATTCCGGGCGAACACTGTTCATTATTAGTTTGGTATGTTATTGGGCAAATGCCAATAAAATGTGATGTATACTAATCTAATGTACACAATACAAATTTTGATTAAGACATTACGGAAGTGTTCAATTGGATCCATTGCCTACGGTGATTTATTTGGATTATCGTGTATGTAGATGTAGCTAAGTTAACCTAAACATTAACTGTGGCTGCATCTTTGAATCCTTACTGGTTGGTGAGCTGTAACCTTGTCTTTGTGTCCCCATGTCGTGTTTATAAGTAATTGTCTATATTGTCGATTGGTTTTCAGATCACTTCCCTGAACCGCAGCCATCCACGACATGTTGACTGTCTATCATTTACGCTGAAATATGGTTCATTTATCCGAAAATGTACGGAACACAACAGGCGCTCTTTCCTTTTGTATAAATAACTATAATCCGGTTGAGAGGATACCCTGGGAGCTACGCCATATTGCACAATAAGTAAGCGGGTATGGAGATAAAAGCTAACGTGAATGAAATTATATGGCCATAGTATAAATATTGATAGAGAAATATGTACGTCATTGATCCGCACAGGACAGATGATTATCACGTCACATACAATTCCTCTTGACATTCGTCCTTTGTTATTGTCCTTATTGATATTTCAACCATTTAATCTCTTGGATGACGTACGTAACGGACACGACACCTGACAATCAAATTGCGTTCCTCGCTTATTCGTAAGCCGACATTTTGTTTGACTTTTTTTACTTTTATCAATATGTGGATATTTGCATTAATGGTAAGGTGCCCAGAGACCACATTCATATCGGGTAACCGTTGTGGGTAACCGTTCCGTATTTCAAATGCACATATTAGATTAAATTTTATGTAAATGTATGCATTAAATGGACACACCATGTTATACTGAGAGGTTATATATATTGTAGAATCGAGCATCGCATTTACAGATACGCTGCGCAAATTCCTCGTGCATTGCTAAGTTGTAATTCAGGTTAATGGCTGGCACCATAACATTTGTTAAATTCCGGAAATATTACCTTTCGACATGTTTCACAGCCAACCTATTTGTTGTTATGCCCATATGTTTCTTGCAATGATGGACGTCATAAAAGTTGATTGGTGGAATGTAGAATGGTTATGTTGCTACAGTTTAACAAAGAATTGGATAATCTTGTGAGTAACGCATATTTGTTCCCTTCATTTGGTCAATACTTGCAGCTTTGAGGTTCTTAAAATGGCCTTGGCGTACTTCTTGCAGTGAGAGTAGGAACGACAACATCAAAACCACATAGTCAAGGCTCAGCTCTTTTTTGTTTGACACGTTGTAAGGTCAAGCCATTTTGCACCGGTTAACATGAATATGTCACTCGGGAATGCTGTATCTATTCGAATATTAAAAATTGGCATCCATTAATATGTTAGTCATTTTCACAAATGCCGGCAAAGTCGCGTTATGCGAAACCATTCAAAAGTCGGCTGTGCCTTGACATGAAATGTCGCATATTATATTCTCGTGCATTGTTTTGCTTCTTAAAACAGTTAGATCTCAATCGAATGCTGGAACAGTGTTATTCTTTGCGCTTATGCGCTGAAGATAGTTCTTATGAAAGACAAAGCACATACCCCGCACTTATGTGGGGAATTAGAACAAATATGAATTGTCTTTGGCTTCAAGCATCGATTTTACAAAGTGCCAGCGTAAGTACGAAAGTAGAGGTATTGCGGGATGACTGTTTAAGACGTAATAGTACCAATATTGGTAAATTAGCAGAACAAGTGCTACTCTCTAGCTTCTAGTCTCCCATGATGATATACATATGACAGACGTCTTTCTATTGACCTTAAATACCAAAGCAGTCGCTGCTCTTGTGGTCTACTTCCTTTCCCGCCATTTTGACCAAACCTGTGCATATCGCTGGCGGTATTTACCAAGTGAATGGGTGCCACGACATCCGAACAATATTGACGCAGTTCAGCACTTTTATATGGTAAATTATAGCATAAAGTTCAAAGGTCTAGTATTTTCGTTCTCCCCGGACAGCAAAACCAGTATAGCGGGCTTTGCGAGAACCCACCAAACACGCCTCTGTAAACATCGACTTCGGCATCAGAAAAAATGATGTGTGAATTATGGCGCTGCTGATGGCCAATCGGCAGCTGCACAATATCCTATACAATTTAGGATTGATACACGTTTCAAGCACAAAAAGAACATATTGCAGAATCATCAGTCATCATAACCAGTCATCTGCGTGATTAAACAGAATTGAAACAGATGCCCTTTGATTTCTCTACCTCTAGAGAGATGTTATAAGTGCCAGCTTGGCACCAAAAAACGATTAATGTGGCTGGTCAAGAAAGTGTTTGCCAGATTTATCGGGCGAAAAAAACGTATGATTTAAGGCGCCACGGTAGTACAATCAATCAAGACCGATAAAAGTTCTCGAAAAGGTCTCTGCAGGAGCACACAGTCTGGTCAAATACGGATGATAATAAACGACAGAGATAAATGACAGGATGACGCATTGGTGTAGTTACACGTTTCACACAAGGCGTGCGCGCTTTATGCAGCTTGGAATTGATTTTTCTTCCATTCAAAAGACAGCATCTTAATCATTAAGCACGTGATTATCCAAAATCTCCAAGAAATATTAGGCGCAATTTTGATAGTTGATGGGAGACTAAATAACGGCTGTGTAAAGTCTAACGACAAATGCTGTTCAAGGTCATTAGCATAGGATGAGACTCTAACACCATAATCCTGATAAACGTGTTACATTACATGCATTGATAATGAGGATATGGCGTCGATGACACTTCATGCTGCACCTTTTAACAAAGCATTGTGTCATGGTGTGAACTAAAGAGCATTTAAGCCTCACAAAATCTGAAGATGGTTTAGTTTGAGTCCATATTTCACTCACGACAATGTGAATAGATGCATATGAATTTATTTTGTTTTTCACTCTCTTTCACATAATACTATCAAGGATATGTTGGTTGGCTGCAGGGTTAACCATATTGCTGGCGCAATTCACACCACTTATTGTTCTCCATGTTTGTTTTAGACTGTCGGGAGAACTATCGGATCCAGAGGGTTGTAAATCATGTCCTTCATATGACATTCAGATATTCATCAAACGTCGCCTTAATGTCCACGATAAGAATGGCCTTTGTCAACGACATCAATATAACTATCAATTGATGTTAAACATGACGTCAGCGGTTGTCATAAAGGGAAATTCGCAATTATATATCCCTATTGTATTGCACTTACACATCATTGATAGTTCAATCAAACGTCCATTTAGGTTCACGATGCATTAATCGGGTGATCATAAAGTCGAAATATTTTACATACAATGCCCTGTATATATGAATGTTGAACCCTTTCATTTATATTCAACAATCATGTAATTGGCTTGAAGAGTTTATCATTTTCATGTACTGCTCTATTGGTCTTTTGGATGATAAATCATTTACGGCTATATTTTGTACCGTGTTTTCGTCAGATGACATTTCTAAATAATTTTGAAAGGGTCAAATGGGTTCAAAGCATACATATTATTAGTGGCTATATCTCATATTTAAAACGAAAATGCTACAAACCAAGAATAATTAACTGTATACTTATAATACGGTTGTCAGGGTGCATTCCGTAATTAGCATGCTAGTTCTCCGTTGGGATGGCCAAATTAACAGAACTTTGATTAACTGCTTAAAAGCACGTATAATTAACAAACTGTAACATCAAATTCAGTCATTGGCGCTCGAAATTCCCTGACGCATATTAATGACCTGAGGGTATCTCCCTCCTTGGCTGTTTGTATTTTCGTAATCATAACGACTATGGCAAACCTCATACAAATTAACATTCATACTGATTAAGATTCGGCAAAGAAAAATCTGCCTAATTTCATCGCTGTTGGGAATGTGGTAGTGATCAGGTCTAGCAACGAACATATGCAATAGGAACCAAATAGTCTACAACAATCCTCGCAGTTGCATTGTGAACATCAGCTTCCATCGATTATGTTATAAGTAAAAATAACAAACAGACTTTTGCCCTGGAATCGTAATAGTTCTTATAGCTTTAATAATAATAATAGCATTTATTTCACACTCATCGTACAGATATTTATGACGATCAAGTTCAAGTGCAATCATTTAACAAAGCGTGTGGTGCGATCATAATGTGCAAATAAAATTAAGTAGAACATTGATATCTTCGTGCGAAAAATCGGGAATATTTTCACATTCACGGGCCACACAAAGTTCTTGCATGGAGTTAACAAAGTTCAATCTTTCTTGATCAATGTTCGGTAGACTAAGCTTGCTTGAAATATCATTAAAAGTAATGGTCCGGTCGTAAATCATAGCAGTATTAAGATTAACGATACTCATAATATATATTATATTATTTGCAACATTCGAATTACTAAAGGCATATAATCGGCTAACTGCCGATACAAGATCATTCGTGCTATTAAGACTATTTAAGAATAATTACATACATCGCAACATTAATTGTTCTTTTAGAGGTAGTCTACCAGCTAAAAAAGGTATATACATTGATCTTGTTTTAGGGTGCAGTTTCCATACATGGCGGATGCATTTGCGCCAAGTGCAACATAAACGTTTAAATGAATTACTCGAAAGCGTCCATAATGGGGATCCGTAAAAACTTGCGCAATATTTGTCAAATAGTATATTACGAACATTTACGGAACAGTGACCGAATCTTGAGATCAACATATTAGTTTTTGACACAACATCACCACATGCAGCATGCATATTCAATTGTTCGGAATTTCTTCCTATATAGGATCCAAGATGGACAGCATGTTCACTAACATTTAATCTAACACTGTTCAGTTGTAGATTCACATCGCGCTTTTGACATTAAAAAGCAAGAAATTGCTTGTTGATGCGTTAAATATAACCTAATATTCTTCGGCAAACTCTTCGCAAGTTTTAAAGTTGGATTTGGCCGCATTCAAAGAAGGAGCAATGAGAGCGACGTCGTCAGCATAACTCAGTGCGCCTGCATAACGGTGACCAACATGGCACCCGATTCCCCTGTTTGAGAGCCGTGACAATAATTCATCGATATACACACCAAACAAAATAGGTGACAAAACCGCCCCTTGTTTGACTCCATTAGTACTTAAAATTGTCCGAGAAGCTATTGTTCCACTTAACTCTTAACGTTTGATGTGTATACATGCTAGGGTCTAGAAAGCCTAAACTCAGACCGGATGCAATGTATGAATGAACTTTCCTTGCATTGGAATGCACAATCTTGTTGGTAGAACTGAAAACTGAGCGATGAACGCCTATATATTAGCTATAGCTGCATAGAATGTATAGTGGAAAAGATATTAAAATTTGGCGACTGCATCGCCTGAAAACATGGATCATCTGTGTTTGAAAGTAAGGCATATCCAGCTGCAAGCCATGATTGATATTCAAGAGTATTCAAATATTCCAGGAGACCTACACGACGCTATCATACATGTTATCATTTGGAGAATAATAGCGATGGCTGATATATTTTGCATTTAGCATTAACGTATTTCCTGTAACATCCCGGCGTTAAACAATACATCCAAATTCCGAAAATCCAGCGTCTGCGATTTGAGATAGTATAGTTGATTTATTCAGGATTATCCTTGTGATGTACCAAACCACACTGAGACTACACATATATCATAATTTTTATCAAATGGGTCCGTTTCCTATAAATATATATTTGAATCATTTTTGAAGATGTAGCGTTGTTAAAGTAAAGGTACATAGATGTATTTATCAACAAAAACAAAGCTGGCAAAGTTTAATGTAGGCAAAATCTTCCATTATATAATTTTTAACTATGCATTATTTTTCTCGCGTTTGATGCCTATGAATTCACGTGCTTTCTCGAAAGCATTAAAACTGACTAGAATGTTGGTGTAGAGTAATGCTTTGGCTTTTTAGATAATGTATCCGAAGTCCTGGACTCGGATAGACCTATGTGATATATTTCGTATGAAAGTCATTGTTGGATGTCTATCATTTACGCTGAAATATGACACATTTACGCAACACTGCTCAGTACTGCAGCAAAACCTCACTGTAAGAAATTTCACTTCTTTATCAATGTCTGACTGAGTATTGTTTGAAATCTATGGCGTCCAATAAAAATCCCAATGAGCTCCACAAAGCATATTGCAAGAAGCAAGTTAAAATTAGACATATATCACAATATCTCTAGGCATATGACTTATATGCAAGTATAACTACTCAAATGCATGCATGTATGATGTTTACCAAGGACAAGTAACTTCAGATGCCCGATCCCATTTCATTTTATCAACAAACTAGCATTCGGTTCGGCGATTAGCTTGGGCACAATGCCATTTTATTAATTGGTTCAAGGGTATGGAAATAAATGCTTACGTGAAAGTTTCGATAAATATATATTCATGTACACCATTAACATCAACACAAAATACTGATATTCCTTGTTGATATGTCAGCCATTTCATCTCTTGGATGACACACAAAACGAAGACCACAAATGACAGCCTGCTCCACATCTACATTGTAATCCTCTTCTGTCCGATTACAGGTATTTTATCTGACCCTTTTCATTGTTATAAACATGGCTTTTTATGTGTAAATGGTCAGGTAAGACAGCGTTCCGTAAATATAAATGCACTCGATAAAACAAATTTAAGGTTTAATATATACTGTCCGCCGCCTTATGTCAAGAATGATCTGCAAAAAATCTAAAAACAAAGTAAAATCACAGTGTCATTTATATGCTGTCATTTAGGTCAATAATTTTAACTTATTAAACAAGTGTGGCATAATAATGTCCTGAAGCCATGATCGACCTTTTGCATCAACTTGTTTGTCAATCATGGCAAGTCAGCTGCTCAAAGAAGTTTCTTGTGCTGTCCATATGAATTTATGCATTAACTGGACAAATCATGGTATACTGAGGGGTTGTAGAACAAATATATATTGTTTCATAGAATAAAGCAACCCAAATACACATACGCTACGCAAATTATCTGTGCATTGCAAAATATCCGCATGTTCAGCATTAATTCAGATTAATGGCGTTGCACGATAGTATGTTTGGCTTGTATTGGTTGCACCACAACATTGGTGAATGACCAGATTTATACTATTTGACATGTTTCCTAACCAACATTTTTTTATGTTATACCACTGTATTTGATGCAAGAATTTATATGACATTCAAGTTGATTGTAGGACCAAAAAATCGCTATGTTGGCAAAATTGATCCATCGATTATCTGAAACCGTGAGTAACACAGTGTTGTGCCCTTCATTTAGTCAATACTTGCAACCTGGGTGTACTTCGTGCAGAGAGTGTAGGAATGTCAAAACCACATAGACAAGGCTCAGTTCTTTTTTATGACACGTTTCATGTTCAAGCCATATTACACCCACAGGACGACATAAAGAGTATTACGGACGTCATGTTTGCCAACAAAACACGCCTCTGATAACCCACAGAGTACGATGCTCAACATGCCAGCGGAACTGCTCATTGCTTTGTCTCTACTCGGATAGCAGGAATGCATATATTGCCAGTTTAGTTTCCTTTGGCACTTTACGTGGCTGTTTGCTGTTCAAGTAAGAGGTTACGATGTTTATCAGCTAAAATAAATATGGAGGTATATGGTGCCCCTGTAACATTATTTATCCAATACAATTGACGCTTGAATATGCCTACTGTCGACAGACTTATTAGACACTGCTTTCGTTGAGAGAGATTGCTTTTTATACTTGAATGGGATATAGGTGTATGTAACATGAAGTCAACGGAGTATAGTTCCAACAAGACCTGAGCAACCCAAAATCCAAGGTACAAATTGCCCCGCCCAAGTGCCACGTGGCACACTCTGTTGCTAAGACTATTACAGAACATTCGCCACTTGAATGAAGATCCAACAAGGATATGGGACTGCAATTAATTGTGAATCATGAAGGCCTGTATATTCAGAAACGGATCTATTCCATTGTCAGATGTTTATCGTGCTTCAAGTTACGAAAGTGGTAATTATGGAATGATTCTTTCTAACGATATCGAGGATATATAGTTTCGTGATACTGTAGTTTTGTTCAATCTCTCAGAGATTGCTCCGTAAAATGCAATGGTGTCGATCGTGGTACCAGTGCAAGGAAGGGCATCCTGTGGTATGCAAATAGGTCGGCAGGTTTGAGATTGTCGCCAAAGAAGCGTCCTGCTAATTGACTGCTTGAGTTGATCTGTATCACTCTGTATCACGTTCCTTATAGTCACTTATGTGGTCCTTTCATTCTGCATCATAAACGTGGCTTCCACATTTATCGCCTTCTTATTAAAGTTTTATGTATATTTGTTGTACTGATGCAATGGGTGATACTACAAAAGTATTCATTTGCACCACACTAATATATTTGTGTTTGAAGTGATGCCGTCTGAGACAACTTAGGGGTCTTCTGTAATTAATATGGATTTTTGCAAGGTAATTGCCATCTTTACAGAATCACAAATCTATTGAAAGGTGAAGGTTATCGGTTGCATCAAAGATCTGATATTGATGCCTTAGCTAGGGATTCCTTGATACATATAAAATGAATTGTATATCAATGTAATACAGCTATCGCTGCCGTTGTTGCTGCAATATCAGATTAGTGATACCTTCCCTATCCCCCCAGAGCCTCGTGTGCTTGATCAAGTACTCGTGTGCACACGTGTGGATATTCTTTCGCTGAAGTGATTAAATTCTAGCCAAGTGTGCGTGTTATAAATGCGGAATAACTCATATTTAAGACAGTAATATCAACTATACGGCAGACATCTATTCTTAACGCACAGCTAACGATAAAACGTGTCTTCTTTCACCTAATGGGCACGATGTATGCTGAAATAGACGCAATGCAGGGGATTACATTTGAGCTTCTATATTAGAAGCCTCGCCAACGTTTACTGCTCACGTGACACGCTCATAACGCACCAATGCTCGTTTAACCTTGAGCAAAATATGGTGTGTTGTTGTTATTCGCGTCTTCCCTGCAATGACAACTGTGGAGGCCGCATTTGGGAATTAGCGATTCATGCTGAATACTCCGCTGCTGTATTTGCAACATATCCGCACGTCATACTGATGGTCGCATTGTCTTGGGGGCCATTTGGATTGTACAGCGATACGCAGTGATATACCTATGTGAGATTTACCAAGGAGGTAACATTTGCAGGCGTTTGATTCCATTACAATTAAACAAAGTGATCTCATTATTGACAAATCATAGCATCTTCACACGTCCGTTTTGCTGACCCCTGCATTATCTTTGCCGCATAATGAGATATTGCCTATTAAGAAGAGGGTATTCATAAAATGCATTCGTTATGCGCCATGTTTGTTTTCACGTTGTAATGGCGACAATAATATTGATTAACGAAACGTCGATATAACTTATAAGTTATGATTTAAGTATGTGAGTTAGGTTGTCAGGGCGATTGTTCAACACAACTCTCGTTTGCCTCTTTACATCAGTCCATTAATGTCGTACCTCTTGACCTTTCCTTTACATATAGCGTTTCCTTGGGTGATATATTCCCCGGACACAATACATAAAACATTTACACCTAGTGCTTGTTCATCGATCGACATGGTTCACCTTTGTTTGAACCCAAGACATCCTATGCCAAAACAAAAAAGTATTGTCGCCATTCAATGATTCTAGGAATCCTCCATAAAACCTTCCGATAATCATATTATTCTCACGAGATTCGTTCTTCCATTCAATGGGCACATCGTGCTACACTGTATAGAACAGAATAAATGTATCTTGCTTCGTGGAATCGAGAAACGCATATGCATATGCACTTAACTCAATATACGGCAAACTGCTATAGTGTGCATCAATGATGCCTTAAAAGGCATTGTGCGACTAAGCACACGAGTTTTTTGCCGCACAACATGGGTATACGAACAGAAACATAGCTTCCAGATATGTGCTTAATTATTTGATAACAGGTATTATGTAAGTGAGACAAAGAAAAATACTGATAATACATTGATTGATGGCCAACTCACAACGGATCACAGATGCTCTCACAGGTTACGAGAAATTCAAGTTACGAGAAATCCAAGACACCTTGACACCACTGACTAGCACGATATATCATTGTTTCAAGTCCTGTCTATTATTAGGATGAATGTCATTGACGTCTATCATCAGCTCACTATGATCGCATCCCTGCCAAGTCTGGGTACCAGTACAAACCTAATCCATGGTTATACCATGGCAAGGACCAAAGCCTCTGATGTTATTGTTACAATGTTTCTTTGCTAGCACGCAGGTGAGCCAGCCACCAACCATACCACGGCAATATTCATTGTTATCTCACCCGTCAATGGATGACGTGATGGAAATTTGATCAAACCCAAGATAAATGAAAAGACATGCATAATGATGGGATTTTTGTACAACGAACATTTTGAATAATATACCTCAATCGAGAAAACTGATGACTTTTGCACGGATGATTGGTATTTCAATTATATTCGAATGTAGTGAATGATATGATGCTTACGAGAGATATATTGTTCTTAGACAGCTCTTAACCATGTCATAATGCAGTCCAATTTATCACAAGGCATCCTGATATCCAACATATTAACGACTATCGTAGTTCATGCATACACAGGTTGACAACGGTTGATGTTAAGCATATTATGCAAAGACACTGATGAAATATTTTTCACCCAAGACAAAATGCGTTCATGAGCAGGATAAATTCATGTAACGTAAAGCCTACGTTGCTGGCACGCCGATTAACAAGGTGATATCGAGCGTATCGAGTAGAGCAGTCGAGGTAACGCATTTGGTATAGAAATATACGATTCTTGTAATCGACATAGTTGATATTGAGCTTGTTGGGCATTCATCAGGGCCTCTGGCATAACAAGAAACCGAATGATGCATATTTTAATGGCATTGCAAATTCGTACACACACTATTGTCATGGGAGCTAAGCAAGCTTCCAATGTATCTTTTGTTATCCCTATGGAGGATACCTTTGTGTTTAAAACATAGATCAATGTTTTCGAGACGAGTGTGTGAATAAGAATGGAGCACAATTAGTGCTGTGCAATACAAGTGCCGTTTTGGGGTGATACATTTCCCTTTGCAGCAGCCAATATACATCAATACATATTGTGTGTCTCTTAGCACTGATCCCCATCAAAACAAGTCGCGATATATCAGTTAGACATAGCAGATACCATGTTATATGACAGGGAGAGTAGTTATATAGCCGGGGTAAACGTGCCGGGAACGTCTGGGTATCGCGTTCATTTTGCATGGGGAGCAATAGTGGCGTAATAACGGATGCACCAAACAGCAGTGCGACAACAGAATCATTTAATAGTCATTGATCGTTTACTGTTGCTGCTGTGTGTCAGACAAATGATATACCAAAGAAAAACTGTTATCTGTAATGTCCTTTGAAATAGACATTTTGGTTTTTATTGCCGCCATACAAACGCGCTTAGATTTGTATCTACTGTGAGTTTCTTAACATAATGTATTAACGATGCTATCATGTGAATAAATATGTCATATAGAACCAAACATGATGCCTTGTCCCATCTGACGGAACATTCAATTGTTTATTATTTGCACCGGTTAACACTAGCCTGTTTTGCCAATTTATTCGCATTTTATTGATTTTGGGTATCAAGTATCACCTTTTTAACCGCAAACATTGAGTCATGGCTCAGCCTTACATAATGTTGACGATGTCATTGGGCTTTTGACGACTAAATTAAAGTCAATAATTTATGCGCTATATTCCTACTCTCTCTACGTCTAACTCTTAATGTAATTTGGTGATCTTCGTTGCGAGGAATACAGTTTAATTCACAGGATTTACGTTAGTAGGTATCCGCTTGCAATGTAAAAGAGACTGAAATATACTATTTTGCTTCTTAGATTTTACAGGTGATTTGGTTCTATACGCGGCCAGATAATGTATTGTGTACATTTGATTAAGTATCAGTATTTAACCCTTGGCAAAATATAATGTTAAAATCCACGTGATCAGTTAGATAGCTGCATTATGCAAGCACTAGACTTAATACCGGAGTAATCTATAGAACAGTATTATTGATTTCGATCAATAGATATGATGAATTGGTTAGTGGTCATACATGAGTACACCATGACTACGTTATACATAAATATATATATATATATATATATATATATATATATATATATATATATATATATATATATATATATATATATATATATATATATATATATATATATATATATATATATATATATATATATATATATATATATATATATATATATATATGTGTGTGTATACACATATAAATATATATATATTTGAGCGTCTATGTTTTCGTCTGTCGGTCTGTGTACCCTTGACAATCGTTCATTGTTTAACTGACTCATGAGGTTGATCATTATCATGAAGCCGTTCTTTAACAGCATTTGCTTCAGCTAAAGGAGGATAAGTTTGTCGTCTGATCGTATTTTGTAGGAGTGTAGCGAGGGATTTATAACATTTCCTCGGATTAGCTCCGCATTTCTTAGTTATATGCACATGTGAATGTTACGAAAGTGAATCAGACACGTACTAAATCGTACTTCTAATAGTCTCAATAATGCCGTCTCGATTTCAATTAACTCTGTCCTGTCCGCTCTTTGTTCTACCTACTTGCCCTTTAACACACGGCTAATACAATTATTCCTAAGTTAATGCGCATCGACATCGTGAGGAAACAAAACTCAGTAATTAGATAATCCATTAAGATTATTCATTAACTTTGAGGGCCTTTGAATGTCTTGTGCATGCAGTACAAAAAATAGCGATAGTGATAAATGGCATAGAATCTGATCAGATAACTGTTCTAGACGCTGTATCACAATATCCGGGTTTTCTTTACCTTAAAAAATGATTTAAATAGGGCCGAGCACATAATGTTACATCTGCAGATAACACCAAATCTTACCCCGGACTAAGGACTCAAACCCAGCGTAATAGCTTACAACAAATCGCATAGCGCATTAAACTGATAAGAATCAGAAAACGGGATTTGGGGTTCAACTGTAGAGGATACGTCAGATGAGAGGAGTTAACCGATCAAATCAAGTTAACAACGCAGTGCAGCAGCTTATAGGGTGACATAGTCCATTGGATGATCTGGCGAACGTTAACCAGTCGCTCCATAGGCGTTTTAATCAAATTATTGAGGACACTTAGAGGGCTGCATCAATATTCCACTCACGCATACTCGCCATAACATGCACGTGATATTGAAATATTAGAAATTGATTAAAGGAGAGCGACAAAGCTCGTAACTGGTATGTTCGAATTAATGTACGCACACATATAACACTTGTTAGGGCTGATATTTCTTCAATGTATAAAATCACAGTCTATTCGTAATAAGAGGCCTACGGCAAACCCATTTCGCGTGTTGTAAGAATTTCAGATGCCCTGCGTAGTGTAAAATATACATGTTAGGTAAGGAGTATCGTGGAAACAGAGTCTAATTTCCGTATCACGGTGTCACACATCATGTCGGCTTACAACTACGCAATATAAAGAAAAACTAAAATGAGCGCAATTAGCGCGGTAGTCTATGGTTTAGCTGCTTAGGAAACGTCTATCCGAATGATCGATAAACATTCTCATAATATGTCATTAGATGGATCTGAGAATTGTTGTGTATTGCGACGAAATCCCATCTCTTGACTTTCTTCTGGAGATTCATTGACGGGATCAATCGTGAGGCATAACTATGCAAAGGCCTTTCCGCTTATTGATCGTTGCTCATTTACTTGCCCCGGTTGGCTTATAATCTATAAATAGCCTATAAATCTTGACTCAATTTAATAATAGCAGATCTGCCCATTTTATGAGCATCATCATTTTCGAATATAATTCCCTCCACCTCAAATATCAAGCATGAAAGCATGGTTTGTTGAAGTATCTTTGTATTGATACTGCACTAGAGCATTGCAAAATGACCTTTCTTTGAAATAATGGTACACGTTTTACGACAGCTACGTGTTACAAGAACATGTGTTGCATAATGAGACGTCAAGCATATTATAGATATGTTCCTTTTTATATTGCACACACTATCTGTAGATGGTTCACCAAAAATTGCATTGTGTAGCCAGTTCAAGATATTAGCGAAGCTCTTCATGGTAAGTGATTCCTTGGATCAGCTGTGAGACAAGTGAATGTCTACTTAGAATTGAACGTTGCATCATTTCCACTGCACACCATGTACTTCTATCATAACCTAGGTACACTGAATGACATCCAGTAACGGTAGATGTTTTGGGAGTTATCTTGGTGTAATAAACTAAATAAAAATAAGCTAGCACATGGGAAGATTATTGATAAGAATTCTCAAAGAAGATTTATACATATAATATAGAGCTAACACTGCTCAATATGCGATAACCTCCTGCAACTCCACAAAGCTAAGCCAAGCATAACACTCGGGTATCATATTTTGTTTTCCTTGCCTAAGATATTCCGACCTTCAACGTAGCTAGGGTTATGTTGCTCTCAGTTGAATGAAATACTAACAGATTAGCTTTTGTAGATTCCCAGCCTAATCAGACTGGCGACATGCTAATCAAAACTGCCTTCGTCTATTAGTTGACTTGATTAATGCCTGCAATGTCTTTGGATTGCGTAATTCATTACCAAACTAATTTGACAATTTTAGAAAGAATTAAATGTGCTTTATGCCGAAAGGCATCTGTCACACACTGGCATTAAATAATTTACTGATGTTAGAGTGCTTTCGACTATGTTAATAGGCCTTCGTATTCATCTATTGCAACAATCACTGCATCTACGTTCTTGCTAAGATGTTAACCAATCACCACAGCCGACATATTGCATGTGAATGACCAACATTCCTGTCATGCAGTGCTAATGCTGACGATGTTTGATTAGGGACCTAATTATCATCATAGCCATTTATGTTTGTTTGAGATACCGCGATTCGGTTCATTTACGATGGCAATTATTATTGAGAAGAATATTCAAAGCTCAGATGTATTTGACCATATCACATACGGTACTTCGTATCCGGAAACAATACACTACGCATTTGCGTTTTCTGATGTTCCGCCCTAGATGTTGGCAAATAAATTATGGTTTCATGCAATGTATCAAAAATAACAGGACAACACGTGCAAATTATACGGGTTAGTACAGCCTCCAACACGATCGCAAAATACAATAAGACCATTCCTAACAGTTATGTGCAATCTATCACGTAAGAGGAATGAGCAGAGGCCTTCTAAAGAGACTTCTGGCGCCTTTCTAAACTCCATACACGACATGAGACATCCTAGTGCATTCACAGTTGTCATACGATTCATGTTACAACAACAACAGATCCATTTATTTCTATATGGAGTTTCTGTTGCTCATGCTAAAAGTCATGCCTTAAAAAAGAACGTGAATCCTCATAAACACATATCATATTTTGCACCAGAACTCGTGCGCACATTT
>CM067348.1:18680563-18715563 GCA_034190875.2 Urechis unicinctus
ATATGTATTAGGAACAATTATGTGTCATTTGTCCCAGACGCCGATCATGTGGCTATGGTAAGCTTTGTGTGGCAGCAGTTGCAGTTGTGATGCATACTATCCAAGTGATCCGGTCAGAGTTCAGAGGTTTAAGAATGCTCGACCTGTGGAACAACATGACGGGCTGTACGAGCTTGATGCAAGCTAATCTGATAGGCCTATGTCAACATTAATGACTATTTATTGATCAGCAGAACTAGGATACCCTAACAGTGCTTGGGATCGATCGCTGTTTTGAACGTAAAAAAAGTATGTATATTACATCCTTGCACCTAAAACGGTAACAACTTTAAAGCCTTCAGAATCATAAAACTAAGCCGTTGAAATCCAACACTTTTACGGTTATATCTATCTCCCTATTTAATAGGATACCGTTATCATATTAATTACGCGTTATTCGTAAGGTTATCTGTTATATTAGAGCTACGCACAGAGAGCTCACTCCCACTAGCTATGTGGTGAGTACTTAGTTGAGGCTACCTTAAAATCGACCAAACGTCTCGGGGATCTGGTCCCTGCAGATCATGTTACGGAGTCTTCTGATTGGTCGAGGCGTCTGCGCCAAAGAGCTTAGAGCTATGCCAAGAGGGTTCACTCCGACTTTCTGCGCGGTGTATTCCAACGTCTTAAGACTCTGTGGAAGGCTGCTTATGGTAATGATATGGAGTCTTCAGATTTGTCGAGACGATCACACACTCGAATGAACCATATGATTTTAAGATGCGCTATTAAATGCACCACGCCTGAGTGAGCCGTAGATGTAAGCTCTTTAACCGCGTCCCGATTCAACGAGAAAATGTGATTTAAGATGCACTATGACAAAGAAACGCGTTGCACACAGATTTTATATATTTTGTCCGGTGGAGGCGCGAGGGAGCCCTCTTAGCGTAGATAAGAAGAACATTGCTAAGGAGTTTCGAAACGTAATCGATGACATCCAAGTTCTGATATTGATGCTTGTGAAATAACCCTCTTCTCGGATCTTACTATATCAATCCTCGTGCTAACACAAACGGGCCGTTTTGATCATAAGTCAAGGTTAAACTGTACGCTATGTCTCTGTATTTCCGATTATAATTGTGATTTGCGCAACCGCATTGGAACTATATCCATATTATAATTTGTATCAAACATTATTACACGTTTAAAACCACATTTAGCAAGTGGTTTGTGCATGCTTGAAACAGCTGAGATTAAGAGAAGGGACAACACAGAGCTATTTAAATTGTAAATTTATACTTCAAATGTGTGTCCATCTATGGCAAAGATGCCTCTTTATCATGTAGAGCAATGCAATATTCCCTTGCACACGACTCATTGATCGGAAGCTTTCTGTTTGTTACCAGGGTAGTATACAACGGAGCGAATGATATTGAGAACATATCTTATTCCGGGCGAGCACTGTTCATTATTAGTTTGGTATGTTATTGGTCAAATGACAATAAAATGTGATGTATACTAATCTAATGTACACAATACAAATTCTGATTTAGGCATTACGGAAGTGTTCGATTGGATCCATTGCCTACGGTAATTTATTTGGATTCTCGTGTTTGAAGATGTAGCTAAGTTAACCTATACATTAACTGTGGCTACATCTTTGAATCCTTACTGGTTGGAGAGCTGTAACCTTGTCTTTGTGTCCCCATGTCGTGTTTATAAGTAATTGTCTATATTGTCGATTGGTTTTCAGATCACTTCCCTGAAGCTTAGAAATCCGCTAGGATAGACATGACTGATATCTTCTTTATGAAATGTATGTTGACTGTCTATCAATTACGCTGAAATATGGTTCATTTATCCGATAATGTACGGAATACAACAGGCGCTCTTTCTTTTGTATAAATAACTATCATCCGGTTGAGAGGATACCCTGGGCACTATGCCATATTGCACAATAAGTAAGCGGGTATGGAGATAAAAGCTAACGTGAATGAAATTATATGGCCATAGTATAAATATTGGTAGAGAAATATGTACGTCATTGATCTGCACAGGAGAGATGATTATCACGCCACATACAATGCCTCTTGAAATTCGTCCTTTGTTATTTTCCTTGTTGATATTTCAGCCATTTAATCTCTTGGATGACGTACGTAACGGACACGACAACTGACAATCAGATTGCGTTCCTCGCTTATCCGTCAGCTGACATTTTGTTTGACATTTTTTACTTTTATCAATATGGGGCTATTCGCGTTAATGGTAAGGTGCCCAGAGACCACATTCACACCGAGTAACCGTTGTGGGTAACCGTTCCGTATTTCAAATGCACATATTAAATTAAATTTAATGTTAAATACAATTGTCATGTGAATGTATGCATTAAAGTGCCTATGACACCAAATTTTCATGATAATTTTTATGAAGCCAAATGTAAAAAAGTTGCATTTACTCTGTTTTTGTGGTTCAATTTCCGAACAAGTCACCCGAACTTAACGTAAATTGAAATATAAAGTCGATTTTTCGGCATCCGCCGCCATTTTCCAAATTTTCGGCCCAGCACCCCATGACGTCACTTGGCGCACTCGTCACTGACAGGTCCGCAGTTTTCACCGTAAACAATGGCGAATGTTTCGGAGAGCAATGTTTTTGAGTTGGACGATTTCACGGTGAAGTTTTGGGTTGAAGAGCCTCAAATGTTTGAGCAATCAAATACAGAGGATGTAGCTGGTATTGTGCCGTAGAGATTCGAACCATATCTGTCCGAAAACAGCGCCAGCGAATCGGACAGTGACTGATTCACGTGTTCCGAGAAGCGATAATCCGAAAATGAACCGTCTTCAAAACATTGATTGGTGAGTCCCATTGGAATTGTAATCACTGCACGAAACTATCTTTTCTTTTGATTTTATATTATAAATGAAGAATACCTTTATCATTTGATATCGTTTTCGTTTTTCTTCGTGTTATTCAACGTGGTTTTGAGTCGCCAACGAACATGGCGAAAAATCTTAGTCTTAGACAGAGTCTGGCATTTATTTGATAGGTTTTTGAAACCCTGGTTTCAGGTGTCAATGTGGAGGCTGCTTAATCATGCCAACTGTCAGGGAAAGTGTCTGCTGTGATAAATAGAAAATTTACCAGAAATTAAATGCGTGACACAGCATCAAAATTTTAATGCTGTATGTCGCAATGAAGATGTGTTGAAGACAGCGTACTACGCCTACAAGCAGCATCATTGTCCATACAAAGGAAACAAGTAAGTATTGACAGACAACAAACGCCAAATTATAAATTGATGCTAAAAAAAATTCCCCAAACTACTAAGTCATTTTTACTCAAATGAATGACGTTTTCAATTCAGACTGAATTATCAATATAGTTTATACCAGGATAACACTATATTTATGACTCAATCATCAAATCAATGTATGGGTTAAAATATAATATTTATTCAGCACTGTAAAGATGTTTAAGGGTTTGTGTATGGTTGTGTGTTACAACTGGAAACGTTACACTGGATTTTAGCAGTTTATCCAATGGTGTTACCATTATCTGGGAAAGAAAAATCGTATCCCTATACCATCCTGTGTGACATCAGTTATCCGAAACACATTTCCAGAGGAGACAAACAATTATGTGGGATATGAAACTAGCACTTAGAAAAGCGGGAGCGGAACTGATCGACTGCTTTTCTGGGATCTCGAAGGTGGAGTTGAGATTGATTGGGATCTCCAGTGCTTCCATCTCCTCATCATTTATGTCACTGGCCTTGCATATGCTGACTGTCGTTGCCAAAAGATCTTCTACATAACCTGTTTTGTATATATGTGTTAGTTGTTCATTTGAGATTAGAGATTATAATTTTCACATAAAAGTAAAATTTAGAAACAATCCCTACCATAATTGGATCATTCAGCACTTTCCTCACTGTGTGACCTCCTCCCTTGTGTTTGGGGTAGTGGAGGCTGTACATGTCCTCACCCTGCGCTGTTATTCTTTGTTGTCGTCCAGCATTTTCATTGAAATGCATGATTGATCTGAAATAATTTATGAACCTTTCTATCAGTTTGAAATAGGATAAGTTTGTGCTTTTCATGTTTGATTTATTGGATGTTTTGTGATAAGTTGGATTCAGCAGTAAATTAACTTTATTCATGGCTAGAATGAATGACGTGAGGAAAGATACTTCAAGAAATTAAACAGCTTGTTTATTCAACTTCGTTTTTGTTTATGGATCCACTTGTCAAAAACAATTCTAAATTTGAAAGAAGGGTAAAATCTAAATAGTTACCAACTTTTAAGCTAAGCAGACTGGGATAGTTGAAAGATTTACCGGCAAAGCAGACCAGGGTAACTGAAAGCATAGGGTTATGGAGCAAACTGGATCAGAAGGCTGTGGAAAGCCTCTGTGTAGCAGGTCTGGGCATTGCCTCATAGTCTCTTGATGTCCTTGCACAATCTCTTGTTGGTGATAATATTTTTTACAATTCCATGGCACACCTCGTATCTAAAGACATAAAGAACAATTTTACAGTAAGATTGTTTTTTTGTGTTTCAAGGAAATTTAAGGAAATTGTGGTCTTTTTAGTCTGAACTGTAAAATGATATGTTGTATCACCTGGCTTGATTCGCCTTTAGCGTCTCTCACGACCAGTCAAAGGCCCATGAAGACAGGACTGGAACAGACCACCGAACCCAGAATGAATATTTTGAATGTGGTCAAGGATTGAGAGCCACTTGTCCAACACCAACTGTCCATTTCCAGGGGGGCTTGACACTACACTCCAGTACAGGTGGTTCACAATGCTTGGTATCCACGCTTGAATATCCGCCAGATCTTTACCTCTGGCCACTGCCTTCAATTTCTTTTTGATGCTTGAAATATGCAGAAGCTCGGGTGAAGCAATAACATTGCATAGTTCATTATCGTTTTACAAAAATATAATTTGAAATATTTACCCTTAGCAACATGGCAAATGTCAAATTCATGAGTGATGCCTGGGTGTTCCTCTTGGATAAACTTGGCAATTTGCGGGGGGGGGGGGGGGGGGGGGGCGCGTCCGTTATAAGCGTCTCAACATCTAGTTTACATCCAGTTTCTGCAACCCTAAGGCGAGTCCGGCCTTTTCCATGTGGTAGCTCCCACCACATTGATTACTCTACAGCAAAAATGAGATAACAGCCGAAGTACCTTGGTAAGATTGATAGCCTTTAGTTGAGCCACCTACACATTTTATATCATTTGTAACATAAAAGATATAGAATCAACATATGAAAGAAGGTACCTGCACAAGTTATACATCTATTACAGCCATTACTTCCATCTCCATCAAAGTGTATGTCCCATACTTGGCACTGTGCCCTGGACTGTCTGCGCGCCCGTCACTCCCTAGAACAAGTTCCCGGTTTTCTGTCTGAAGGGCTGAAAACAACCATTGTTGACGCTCCTGCCACACATGCCGGGCTGATTGGATTAAAATATTGGTGGCAGAAGAATGTTCGCAGAGAATAGCAAGCGATACCCATGTGCTTGAGAACCTTCATGGTCTTGGAAATGAGAGCACCGCCGTAGAGGATTCCCGCTCGGAGCAGCAAGTTTCCTGCTGGAATTTTACCGACATAGGGCTGGCTATTCCAGACAACAGATTTAGTACAGCTGGTGCATCTAAAAGTGACAGCTACTAATGTGCCAACCTCCTGCTTGGATGCAGCTAACCCAGTGGCACCGCGAAATCTGCACACACAAAGAGCAAATAGAGTCTGCAGTGAAGACCAAAAAACTATATACTTTCTTTCCTTAATAATGTCCAAAGAATCTGTTTCATCATTTTCAATCAAAGGCCTCTCGTCATTGATGTCCACATCATCTATGTCTGAGGGGGATGTAGTCAGGATATGTGTCCTGGTCCATTCTCTCCCCTTGTACATAACACTCATTCTCCATCTCATCCCACCATGGGAAGGATGTTTCATGGGTCTGAGATGATGTTGTGACTGTGGTGCTCACATGAGTCTGCACAGCTTTTAACAACACGTTGCTACTGTTAATCATATATCAGAAAAAGGCCATAGAGCATCATAAATTTTCCAGCATAATTTATATGTGATAGAACACAGAAGAGAAATTCCACTGAAGTCACCTGCTTCCCTAGATTTTGGTTTAAATAGGATACCCACTGTCGCGAGGTATACTTGCAGAGGTGCTTGCATCCATTACACACTGAAAAATAACAATCTTAACTGATAAAAATCATGTTCCAATTCACAAAAATTATATGTATATATCAAGCATCCAAATGGAGGATATTTAAGGATCACCAGAGCAGGACCACTGTCATTTTCTTTTTCCTGGAGAGGTGAGTCCAACAACAATGTCTCCACAGCCTGATAATCAGAACAAAGTCTTTGTTTATAGAACAAGTAAACTAAGAGATTTTGGCAATATGTCAGTTCACCTTTTGGTGCTCCTTTTTCTCCACTGCCTTAGACTTTCTGACTGGTGGTGAATCCGTGCAACCTCTCTTGAATATGGTAGGAACAGCAGTTGGGAGAATATTTCTATTAATGTACCCAAATCCGAGAGCTTCTCTCACTGCAAGTGTCTGGTCAAAACATTCCGGTCCAAAATGCTCGCTTCACAAACGCGAGTAGGTTGTCGGTCCCGGCCAATCTGCCCTTGTACGCCGCATTGCGATATCCATTGCTTGCGCAACTTCTTCTCCCAAGGAAAACTGAATAATCGAACGCTTTCCGAAGAAATGTTCGAACAATTTGCAGCCACGCAGCATTTTGGCATGACTGATGCAGACTAAACAAGATATAAATTCACGGTTGACACGTGGGTGTTATGGTAGGCAAAGAAACTCCGGCTCTGACAACTCCAGCGCATCTATTGAAGCTGACTTGGGCTGCAGAAACTGGGAACCCCTACATGCCTCATTTCCGGTTGACCTCGGCTCACGCACGAAATGCCGCTTTATTCCAAAGAACGTTTAATATCTCTTTTATTATTCATCGGAGGCCAAAAACTCTAACACCATTCGATCCGCATCGATTTGTTCAGTTTATACTCAAAAATCATATTTTAGGTGTCATATGCACTTAAAATGGACCCACCATGTTATACTGAGATATTATATATAATGTAGAATCGAGCATCGCATTTACAGATACGCTGCGCAAATTCTTCATGCATTGCTAAGCAGCCGCATGGTAAGTAGTAATTCACATTTATGGCTGGCACCATAAAATTTGTTACATTGTGGAAATATTACCTTTCGACATGTTTCACGGCCAAGTTATTTGCTGTTATGCCCATATAGTCATGTTGCTACAGTTTAACAAAGAATTGGAGGATTTTGTCTGTACCAAATATTTGTTGTCTTCATTTGGTCAATACTTGCAGCTTTATGGTTCCAAATGTTTCCTTGGTGTACCTCTTGCAGAGATAGTTGGAACGACAACATCATAACCACATTGACAAGGCTCAGCTCTTTTTTGTTTGACAAGTAGTAAGGTTAAGCCATTTTGCACCATCGCGAGGCCATAGAGAGTGATACGGACTTGTTAGCCCCTGTTAACATGAATATGTCACTGGACAATGCTGTATCTATTCGAATATCAGAAATAAGCATCCATTAATATGCTAATCATTTCCACAAATGCCGGCAAAGTCGCGTTATGCGAAACCATTTAAAAGTCGGCTGTACCTTGACATGGAATGTCACATATTATATTCTCGTGCATTGATTTGCTTCTTAAAACAGTTAGATCTCAATCGAATGCTGGTACAGTGTTATTCTTTGCGCTAATGCGTTGAAGATAGTTCTTATGAAAGACAAAGCACCGACCGGAAACAAATTTTGAATGATCGTTGAACGAAGAACCCCTTAAGCTGTACTCGGGGCTATTTGTCTGTGCCGCAAACGCTAATAGCAGATATATTTTAAACACAAATATACAGTCGTTTGTTGGGTCTCGTTTCAGAAATCGTGTCTTATAAGTGTTTAGGAACTATATTTGCTTAAGATTCCTCCTTGAATTAATTAGGCACACATCATGTTACATCGCATGGAATAAGAATAAATGCTGATGACTCGAGGAATCAAAAAACGAATATATAGAGAGGTCACACATTTCCCTAGACACTGCCAAATGCCGTGGTAAGTATCAATAAAGCCGTTAGAGGCACTGCACGATAGCTGATTGGGGGCATCATGTGTGATACACAGTGTCGGCATATGAACATAAATATAGCATCTCAATATGTATTAGGGGCAACAATATGTCACAAGTTCAAGGTGCTAATAATATGACCATATTAGAACCATTAATATATAATGACGAAGAACGTTTTGTAACTTCAAACTATGAAGCCCCCAGAATCATAAAACTAATGCATTAAAACTCAATATCGTTCCTATTACGTAACCTATGTAAATTGTGCATGCGCTCCACCTGCCGTCGTGCATATGAACTGGGCATGAATACTAATTAATCTAATTCTTTAGAGTATCCTGTAAGGATAGATCACATACATTCGTCCATATCCGTACCATTTGTACTTGTTAAGTCCCACACGAGGACCATTCATTTGGCTTGAAGCATTTGTCGTATTGGTTTCGGGAACGACAATTACATGAACGGCTGTATTTGGGACCACGTACCCAATAGACGACATGTTCGTCAGCTTCCTGATCGCCTCGTCGTAAACCTTCACAACCTCTGGGGATAGGGCGAACACAATACCACTATCTATGACTCAGTTTTAGCGGTAGTGATTTGTGGGGTGGGGGGCAATGTCTGCATAAAATAGGCATCCCATGCTATTCCTTGGGGAATTAGAACAGATATGAATTGTCTTTGGCATCAAGCATCGAATTCACAAAATGCCATTGTAAGTACGAAAGTAGAGGCATTGCAGGATGACTGTTTAAGACGTAATTGTTGCACCTCAACATTGGCTACTCTCTTGCTAAAAATTGTGAAATCTTCTGGTTTCCCATGATGATATACATATGACAGACGTCTTTCTATTGACATTAAATACCAAAGCAGTAGCTGCTCATTAGGTTTACACATTTCAATTCCCTTCGTTTGAACCAAACTGAGCATATTGCTAGCGGTATTTACATAGTGAATGGGGGCCACGACATCCGAAAAACATTGACGCAGTTCAGCACTTTTATATGGTAAATTATAGCACAAAGCTGAAAGGTCAAGCAATTTCGCTCTCCATGGACAGCGAAACCAATATTGAGGGCTTGGCGAGAACCCACCAAGCACGCCTCTGTAAACATTGACATCGGTATCAGAAAAAATTATGTTTGAGTTATGGCGCTGCTGATGGCCAATCCGCAGCTGCACAATATCCGATACAATTAAGGATTGATTCACGTTTCAAGCATAAACAGAACATATTGTTGAATCATCAGTTATCACAACCAGTCCACTGCGTAGTTGAACAAAATTGAAACAGATGCCCTTTGATTTCTCTAGAGGGATGTTAAAAGTGCACAAGTTGCCAGCTTGGCACCCAAGGACAATTAATATGTCTGGTCAAGAAAGTGTTTGCCAGATTTATTAGGGGAATAAAACCCATAAGATTTACGGCGCCACGGTAGTACAATCAATCAAGACCGTTGAATGTTCTCGTAATGGTGACTGCACGAGCACACAGTCTGGTCAAATACGGATGATAATAAAAGACGGAGATAAACGAAAGGATGACGCAATGGTGTAGTTAAATGTTTCACGCCAGGCGTCCGCGCTTTATGCAGCTAGGAGTTGATTCTTTGTCCATTCAAAAGACATCATTTTAATCATTAAGCACGTGATTATCCAAAATCTCTAAGAAATATTCGGTGCAATTCTGATAGTTCATAGGAGGCTAAATACGGCTGTGTAAAGTCTACGGCCAAATGCTGTTCAGGGTCATTAGCATAGGTTGAGACTCTAACACCATAAACCTGATAAACGTGTTACATTACATGGCTTGATAATGAGGAGATGGCGAGATGACACTTAATGCTGCACCTTTTAACAAAGCATTGTGTCTCCATAGGAAAGACAATAATGATATGACGCTTTGTGTGAACTAAAGAGCAGTAAAGCCTGACAAAATCTGAAGATGGTTTAGTTTGAGTCCATATTACACTCACGATAATGTGACTAGATGCTAATGAATTTGTTTTGTTTTTCGCTCTCTTTCACATAATACTATCAAGGATATGTCGGTGGCTGCAGATATCGGTTAACCATATTGCTGGCAAAATTTATACAAATTAATGTTATTCATGTTTTTTGACTGTCGGGATAACTATCGGATCCAGAGGATTGTTAATCATGTCCTTCAAATGACATTCAGTAATTCATCAAACGTCGCCTTAATGTCCATAATACGAATGGCCTTTGCCGACGGTATTAATATCACTATCAATCGATGTTAAACATGACGTCAGCGGTTGTCATAAAGGGAAATTCGCAATTATATATCCCTATTGTATTGCACTTACACATCATTGATAGTTCAATCAAACGTCCATGTAGGTTCACGATACATTAATCGGGTGATCATACAGTCGGAATATTTTACATACAATGCCCTGTATAAGTACACATTGTACCCATTCATTCATATTCAACAATCACGTAATTGACTTGAAGCGTTTATCATTTTCATGTACTTCTCTATTGGTCGTATGGTTGACAATTCATTAACGGCTATATTTTGTACCGTGTTGTCGTCAGATGACATTTCTAAATCAATTTACATGAATCACCATGAACCTCTGAAAATGTTAAATGGGTTCAAACCATGCGTATCTTTAGTGGCTATATCTCATATTTGAAACGAAACTGATAGAAACCAAGAATCAACAACTGTATACTTATAATTGGATAAAAGGGTTGACGTCTATGATTATTAGGGAGCATTCCGTAATTAGCATGATCGTTCTCCGATGAGATGGCCAAATTAACAGAATTTAGATTAACAGCATAAAAGCACGTATGATTAACCATCTGTGACATCAAATTCAGTCATTGGCGCTCGAATTTCCCTTCTAATAACCTCAGGGTATTTTCATTCTTGGTTGTTTGTATTTTTGTAATCATAACGACAATGGCAAACCTCACAAATTCGCATTCATGCTAATTAAGATTCATGCCAAAGAGAATAATCTTTCTATAGTTTGATAATTGATACATTTGACTATACTGCAGGCAATAGTAGCTCGGCAGGCATATTTTCATTACTGATGGGAAAGTGGTAGTGATCAGATCTTGCACCAAACATACACAATAGACACCAAATCCTCTACAATAATCCCCGCAGTTGCATTGTCAACATAAGCTTCCGTCGATAATGTCACTTGGTTTCGCGACCGCTTGATTAAATCTGTTACATTCTTGTCATTGCACCCACAAGGCATAACGAAATGTCTACAAAGTCGTTTACCGGTTATTTAGGGCAGCATCCTCTTGTGCGGAAGCACACGCTTGGTTTTGCATCCATTAGCAGACACCCCACCTGACTTTTGCCCTTGAATCTTATTGCTAGGGTCTAAAAAGCCCAAAGCTTGTTGGTAGAACTGAAAACAGAGCAATGAATGCTCAGATTTGATTGGACCATATTGGACCATAGCTTAGCGGTGATCATCATTACATCGACATATCAGTTAAAATGCCATTGACAAGATATTAAAATATGGCAATTGTATCGCCTTCAAACATGGATCACCTGTGTTTGAAAGTAAGGCATATCCAGCTGCAAGCCATGATCGATAAGCACGATTAGTCAAATAATCCAGGAGACATACAAGAACACTGTCATACTTTTATTATTTGGAGAATAATAGCGATGGCTGATATATTCTGCATTTAGCATTATCATATTTCCCGGCGTTAAACAATGCATCCAAGTTCCTAAAATCCAACCAGCACGATGGCAACATCTTCAATAGGAGATAGCAGAGTTCATGAACACAACATATCAGGATTTTCATTGTGATTTACACAACAACACTGAGAATGCACCTATATCATTATATTTATCAAATGGGTCCGTTTCCTATATATTTGGAACATATTTTCAGCTGTAGCATTGTTAAAGCAAACATACATAGATGTATTTATCAACAAAAACATTGCTAGCAACGTCTGATACAGGCGAAATCATTCATTACATAATTTTAACTAAGCAGGATTATCATTGTGATTTACACAACCACACTGAGACTACACCGATATCATTATTTTATATCAAATGGGTCCGTTTGCAGATGTAGCTTGGTTAAAGTAAAGATACATTGATGTATTTATCAACGAAAACAAAGCTAGCAACGTCTGATTCGGGCAAAATTATTCATTATATAATTTTAACTAAGCATTATTTTGTACGTGTTTTATTCTTATATATTTACGTTCTTTCTTGAAAGCGTCATAACCGAGTAAAATGTTGGTATAGAGTAATGCTTTAGTTTTGCAGATAATGTCCCCTACGTCCTGGACTCAGGCAGACCTATGTAATATATTCATATGAAAGTCATCTAAGCTGAAATATGACATATTTACGCAACACTGCGCAAACTGCAGCAAAACCTAACTAAAAAAATTTCACTTCTTTGTACATGTCTGACTGAGTTGTGTATGATATCTATAGCATTCAGTAAAAATCCCAATGAGCTCCACAAAGCATGTTGCAAGAAGCAAGCTAAATTAAAACATCTCTAGGCATAGGACTTATATATAAACCCAACTACTCAAGTGCATGCATGTATGATACATACCAAGGACAATTAATTTTATATGCCCCCTCCCCACAATTTTATTTTATTATCAAACTAGCATCCGTCTAAGCGAACAGCTTGAGCACAATGCCATTTTATGAATTAGTTCAAGGGTATGGAAAGAAGTGTTAATGTGAATGAAAGTCCGTATTACATTATATAAGTTTGGATAAAAATATATATATAGTATTGATATATATATATATATATATATATATATATATATATATATAGATATATATATATATATATATATATATATATATATATATATATATATATATATATATATATATGTACGTCATTAATATATATCATCACACAATATATATATGTACGTCATTAACATCATCACACAATGCCTATCAATATTCTTTGATGAAATTTCAGCCATTTCATCCCTTGGATGACGCCCAAAACGGACATGACAAATGACAACCTGCTTTGCATCTACATTGTAATCCTCTTTATTCCGATTACAGATATTTGATCTTATCTTTGTCACTGTTATAAACATGTGTAAATGGTCAGGTGTAAAAGACACCAAATTCACATCGGTTAACCACTGTGAGTGACTGTTGCATCAATATAAATGCACTCGGTAAATCATACATAATGTTTAATATCTACTTTAACTCTTTTGTCAAGAATGATCTGGAAAGAATATATTTCCAAAGAAAAACCAGAGTAAACAGAGTGTCATTTATATACTTATATTTACGTTAATGATTTTAAATGTATCTTATTAAAATAAGTGTGGCATAGGTATATCTTCAAGACATGATCGATTTTGCATCAACTTGTCGGACGACATGATCGTCATTTATGTCAGCTGCTTAAGGCAGTTTCTTGTACTGCCTATATTAATTTATGCATTAACTAGACAAATCATGGCATACGGAGGAGCTGTAGAACAAATATACGTTGTTTAATAGAATGAAGCAACCCACATACACATATGCTACGCAAATTTTCCGTGCATTGCAAAATACCCGCATGTTAAGTATTAATTAAGATTAATGGCGTTGCACGATAGTATGTTTGGCTTGTATTGGTTGCACCACAACATTGGTGAATGACCAGATATATTACAACTCGACATGTTTCCCAACGAACATTTTTTTATGTTATGCCCCTGTATTTGATGCAAGAATTAATATGACATTCAAGTTGATGGTAGTACAAATAAACCGTTATGTTGCTACAATTTATCCAATGATAAGCTGAACGTGGTTCTTAATGTTGCCATTGAGAGTAGAGTTGAACATCAAAACCACATAGACAATGCTCAGTTCTTTGTTATGACACGTTTTATGTTCAAGCCATATTGGAACCACAGGACAACATAAAGAGTATAACGGACGTCATGTTTGCCCAACAAACACGCCTCTGCTAACATAAATGTCATTGGGGAATGATGGATTGGACAACTTGCAGTATGGTTGATCCACAATAAAACCACGGGATTACAGAACAAGACAATGTAATATTTTCCAAGCAACAAATAAAACGCCACAGCAAACTATATGGCAACCCACAGAGTACGATGCTCAACATTCCAGCTGAACTGTTCATTGCTTGTTCTCCACTCGGATATCGGAAATGCATATATTGCCAGCTTAGTTCCCTAGGGCACTGTACGTGGCTGTTTGCTGGTCAAGAAAGAGGTTACCATGTTTATCAGCTGAAATAAATATGGAGATAAACGGTGCCCCTGTTACATGATTAACCCCCAAAAATTGACGCTTGGATGTGCCTACTGTCGATGGACTTATTAGATACTGCTTCCGTTGAGATCGATTGTTTTTTGTTACTCGAATGGGCAATAGGTGTATGTAACATGAACTCAACGGAAACATCACGCGGTTCCAATATAGTCTGAGAAAGCCAAAATCCGAGTAGGTAGGTTCAAACGACATTTCAGATGCGAGAATCAATATTCTGTACGAAATCTAAATCCCGAGAATGACGGGGATCTAAACAGTGTCTGATGATGAGTGCTCCCGAAAATTAGCGCGTTGTGCGATTGTTTCAAGAGATGATCGCTCAGTCTATGTGAGCCCGCCAAAGACACATCTGCTAACATTTATTGCATATGAGGAATCATATGATGCGGAATTGATGGCTTTAAGTCCTATCAGCAGCAACAGACGACATGACAGCATTAGGGATGAATACATTTTTAAGGTAACGGGTATAAATGGATAAACATGGCTAAAAATATGTGATCATGGTCGTTTAAGAGGTGATAAAAATGCATTTTTTACTATGTTGACCACCTTAGGAATCCTACATGGTTGTTCCTCTTTTCGAGTATGATGTAAAGAAATATAATACAGACATCACCATGATAAATGTTTAATTTTGAATGCAGTCTAGAGGCACAGAAACAGCTTACATTGGGTACTTTCAAACACAACAGCACACATTCCGGTCAATACTATATATTTTTGCAAGATCGCACAAATGCAAAACTGCTCTTCAAATGACAATTTCACTCAGATTCACTCTATACGGCGATCAGTTAATACATTTTTTGATTCCCCAACACCGTTACCCTTAATGAGCTGACACAATAAATACACTTCTGTCAAAATTATTAGAGCATTTATTTGGAATCACCGGCATAACGCTCTGAATAGACGAGACAACTGAGGTATCTCCTGTAATTAATATGAATTTTCGTAACGTCATTGCCACCTTTACAGAATCACAGATCAATTGATAGGTGAAGGTTATCGGTTGCATCAAGGTCTGATATTAATGCCTTAGCTTTGGATTCCCTGATACATGTAAAATGAGTTGCGGTTGCTGGAATTGCTTACCCCAGCCATATCAATACAATACAGGTACGGGGGCTACCTCTCCCAGCTGCCGTTGCTGCTGCCATGTCAGACAATTATGCTAGTCCCCCTAAAGCGCGTGTGCTTGATCAAGCACTCGCGTGCACACGGGTGGATATTCTTTGCAGAATTCATTAATTTCTAACCATGCGTGTGTGTTATAAATGCGGTATAACACATATCTAAGACAGTAATATCAACTATGCGGTTAACATCCATGCCCGTGACATTTCTTAGCATGCTATTCTTACCGCACAGCTAACGATAAAACGTGTCTTCTCTCACCTAATGGGCACGATGCATATTGAAATAGAGGCAATACAGGGGATTACCTTTGTGTGTTTATGTCATTTGCGTCTTCCCTGCATTGACAACTGTGGAGGCCGCATTTGTGAATTAGTGATTCGTGCTGAATATTCCGCTGCTGCTTAGGCGACATATCCGCACGTCATACTGATTGTCGTTTGTCTTAGAGTCATTTGGCTTGTACGGAGATACGCAGTGATAGACCTATGTGAGATTTACCAAAGAGGTGACATTTGCAGGCGTTCGATTCCATTACAATTAAACAGAGTACTCTCATTATTAACAAATCATAGCAACTTCACACGTGCATATTACTGACCCCTGGTTTTGACGATACTGCATTATCTTAGCCGCATTGTGAGATATTGCCTATCGAGAAGAGTGTATTCACAAAAATACATCCGATATGCGCCATGTTTGTTTTCACATTTTAATGGCGACAATAATATTGATTAAACAAACGTCAATATAACTACAAGTTTTGATTTAAGTATGTGAGTTAGGTTGCCGGGGCGATTGTTCAACACAACTTGATGTCATACCTGTTGACCTTACCTTTACATATAGCCTTTCCTTGGCTGATATATTCCCCGGACACACTACATAAAACATTTACGTCTAGTGCTTGTTCATCGATCTTCTATATACAGACTCTTTACTTTAGCGTTGTCGTTAGTACAGATATGAATAAATGCTTGAAGCCATGGTCGCTGTCAGGCATGGTTCATCTTACTTTGAACACAAGGCATCCTATGACGAAGCCAGAAGGTATGGTCGCCATTCAATGATTCCAGGAACCTTCCATAAAACCTTCTGATAATCATATTATCATGTTAATGTATTAAACTTTCGCGGGATTTGTTCTCCCATTCAATATGCACATCGTGTTACACTGCATAGAATAGATAAATGTATCTTGCTTCGTGGATTTGAGAAACGCATATACATATACACTATACCCAAGATACAACAAACTGCTGTTGTGTGTATCAATGAAACATTTATAAGCATTGTGCGTTAGGGACACGATTTCCGCCGTACAGCAGGGGTATATGAACAGAGAGATAGCTTCCTCATTTGTTAATAGCTCAAGACGGCGTTGATATGACCATAATGTGATAGCATAAATCATGTTAGTGGGGAAAGCAAAATACTGATAATGCATGGATTGATGGCTGACTCATAACGGATGACAAAAGCTCTCACATGTTACGAGAAATTCAAGACACCTTGACACCACTGGCTAGCACGATATATCATAGTTTCAAGTCCTGTCTATTATTAGGATGAATACCATTGAGTAGGTAGTCACAGACGTCTATCGTCACACTCACTCTGCTCACAACCTTGCCAAGTCTGCTGACAAGTATAAACTTAATGCAGGGTTGTACCATGGAATGGTCCAAAACCTCTGATGTAATTGTTACAGTGATTCTCTGCTAGCCCGCAGTTACCCAGCCACTAGCCAGACCACGACAATATTCATTGTTATTTCATCCGTCGATGGATGATGACGTGTTGTAAATTTCATCAAACAAAAGATAAATTAAATTTAATGCATATTAATGAGATTTTCTTACAACAAACATTTTGAATAATAGATCTCAATCGAGAAAACTTTTGAGCGGAGGATTGGTATTTCAATTATATTCTAATGATCTGAATGATATGATGATTACGAGAGATATATTGTTCCCAGACAGCTCTTAACCATGTCACAATGCAGTCCAATTTGTCACAAGGCATCCTGATATCCATGATATTAACGACCATCATCTTTCATGTATACACAGGTTGACAACGGTTGAGATATAATCTGCACTGATACAACATTTTTCACTCAATGCAAAATCCGTTCATGCGCACGTTAGGTTCGTGAAGCCAACGTTGCTGGGACGCCGATTAAGAAGATAAATTACTTTATGCTATACCAACAAAGTTACTTCAGCATACTAAGTTGATGCAGATGATTACAATAACGCAGCTCCACCAAATAGTACCCATTATGTATTTATTACGCAGCCTGTAATGATTAACAACTGTTTGCGTTTGTTGAATCACTGTTGAATCACTGTTTATGAGCGCAGACATTGTAATCACTAAAAGCTATATTTTAGATAACAAAATTGCCTTGACATTTTATTCTCTTATTTTGTGTGGGCAATGATTAAAAGCTCGTTAGATCTATCTGTCGTGACACTGGACCACGCTCAGACTAAACACAGGCTACGTGGCGTGCTGTGATTGGCTGGCGGATATTACGACAAAGGACAAGCCAATATTGCCGTCGGTGACTAACGGGGCAGTATTTGCAAAGCGAAAGTGCTTCATCTGTCGATCTGATTCATTGAATTGCAACAATAGAGTCCGAAATTGTCTTTGTGTTCAGATAACAGGAGCCATAATTCAACGTAGTGGAATTTTGACCAAAGATTTCCTTTTATGCCAGCTATCAGATATACAAATTTGTAGCAACCGAATACTAGCTGGACGCTTAAGATGCCACGATTACATTTATCTCTCAAAACACAAGGAATCGGCAGCATAATCAATATATCGATCGACCAATAGTACATATACCATGCTTTTGGAACATGGTATCGTAATACAACTGTTCGGTCACTAATTTGCCCACACGGATATAACATCGTATATCATTCATCTATGCCGACCATAACATGCTGATGAGAAGCTTTTTGAGAGGTTTATGTTGTTGGGGTAACGCATGGGAGCAATACAACCTTCTTGATTATGATGGAGTTGGTAATCAACTTAATTATGATGGCAATAACGATAAGAATATCACCTTCGTAGATCAATGTCAAAAACATGACAGCATGTTAATTTTCCGATCCCCTATTTTTGTCGTATCCATGTATGTCATGAATCAGTGTTACTTGTCCTTGCATATCACCACAACGCAAGATATTAAATATCTGTAAGTCTTGTTTCTATAATAATTATATCTACTTATGACATACATACGAAATGTTTGTTCTGTAAAGGTGAAAATCTGGTCCACAAGGTAAAAGGAAATATGCTTGGTTTCTCAGGCTTGCTGCAATGAGAAACCAATTTGAATACAAAGTACTCTTTATATCTTCCGAATGTGGGCTAGCTAAATTATACAAATTTTTATTTGCAGTCATTTAAACAATAAAACTGGCTTGATACCCATGGAGCTACTAAGGAATGGCTCATTCATTGTATTGGAGTCACGTGCCTCCCCTTACATAGCAACTAAAGTGAACGACATCAAAAAGTTTTTGTGCGCTAGTGTTATTACTGTTGCTGCTGTTAAAATGTGTCACCACAAATGTTATGTATTATGTAATATCAGTTTGGAAGATAAATTTGAGATATTTGGCATTAAATTAAGGGATTGGTTTGTTGCCGGCGGTGACGCATTTTCATAAAAGCCTAGCATATAACATTATACTTATGAACATAAAACTTGTTTCATGCATATTGTCTTTTGTCAATAAAAGAACTACAGTGCATATGTACATATACATCGCTCTACAAACTCGTGTACAAATCGATTTTGTATTAAAGCAATGTAATAAAGAACACGAAACTGATACACTACAAATAAAGACACTGATTGCTAAGATTGTGTGTGTTATATAGTTTCTGTTAACACAGGCCGTGTTTTTGAAAGTAATGTACACAAGTCATGTTTCTCGCAAACCCATTATGCTCGTGTTCGCGTTAAAAAACCATGAGATATAGTTTCTAAGTTCAGTCCTAATTAATCTCAGCCCTAGACGAATTATAAATCTTACGTCAACAGCTACCAATACCTGTTCATTGTATATATGTTCAATAGGTTAATAAATTGATCTGAATCTGATTCTACAAAAGATCTCGATCGGCGCAGTGATGACCACATGTATAATCATTTTCTTCCCCAATTTACCTATATTTGATCTCACCGACACTTCTGTTAACACCACTAACGTGATTCGAAAATCACACAGCATGTCTCAGAGAGGTCAAATTTAGTGCTATGTTAGTCGTCATAATCTTTAATGAACAGCACACGAAAATCCCAGTACTGCCTAAATGATAAGTGTACATGGATGTACTTGTTCATCGAGGTTTGTATTAGCGATGATTTAATAGGATTAATAGTACAAGGTTTTATTTCAGGCGTAGCGCTTCAAAGTGCATTTGTTGCATATGTTCATGCGGTCAGTCGGGTACAAGAATTTGTTGTGGAATTGTCTATTGAATATCATAGTATCTTGCCAAATTAATCAATAAGTTTATTGCAACGAAGCATCTCGTTTGGAATGCAATTATACGCTGAAAAGGGTTGATTGACGTACTGGTATGCTATAATTTCTTATTAATATCAAGGTAATTGACAGTGATTGAACAGGCACACCTTATTTGCAGTACAGAGCACGCTTTAGGTAACCAAACCTAGGTTGTCCTCACCCCCCACCCTCTCCTAATCCTACACTCGGTCATCATCGCTACTCTTGCTCCCATCAAAAGATCATCAGCCACTTATGTGACCACTTTCATGATTATTCGAATCAGATGAATGAACGATGATGCCAATGGTCACTACCTTCTTGTCAACTGTGTTCAGAAATTATGGGTGAATATGTATCGTACGATAGTCAAACTCATCTATTTCCTTTTCAATATCGTCTTCCATATCATGGTGGCCGTAATATTAATCGAAGATTCATTAGTTTGTGATAATGTTAACGGTAGGTTTAGCATTTTTTCTGACCACTGTAAAACGTGTAATATGAGGGGGAAAGTCATGATTCAGTAAGTCATTTTATATATGTCAGCGTTTACATTACCAAAGAAAACGGTCGATATCAACGTCTGGATGGAAGCTGTGTGACTTAATGGGCGTTTCCAAAATTGTATAAAACGATAATATGAGCACCGGCAATTTTGAGCTACTTCCCAGAAGTGCATGTAATTACAAAAAATAAACATGATTTTGCTTGTTAGCCTCAATGAAGCCCCTTTTGTTACGTAGCCTATTTTGCCATTTTGCAATGAACATTTTCTCGGCCAAAGATTACATAATTAATGAAAATGCTTTCGAGACGAGTTTGTGAATTAGAATGGAGCACAATAAGTGCTGTGCAATACAAGTGCCGTTTTTGGGTGATACATTTCCCTTTGCAGCAGCCAATTTACATTTATACATATTGTGTCTCTTAGCATTGATCCCCTACAAAACTAGTCGAGATTAGTCATATAGACATAGCAAGTACCATGTTATATGACAAGGAGAGTAGTCATATAGCCGGGGTAAACGTGCCGGGAACGCCTGAGGATCGTGTTCATTTTTCTTGGGGAACAATGGTGGCGCAATTACGGATGCACCAAACAGCAGTGCGACTACAGAACCATTCAATAGTCATTGATCTTTAACTGCTGCTGCTGTGTGTCAGACATGATATACCAAAGAAAATCTGCTATCTGTAATTTTGGTTTTTATTGCTGCCATACAATCGCACTTAGATTTGTGTCTGCAGTGAGTTTCAAATTATAACGATGCTATCATGTATATAAATATGTCATATAGAACCAGTCATGTTGCCTTGTCCCATCTGACGGAACATCCAAAGAGTGCCTTACCGAAAGGGTCCATAAAGATTGTTAATTATTTGCACCGGTTAACACTAGTCGGTTTTGCCAATTTATTCGCATTTTATTGGTTTTGGATATTAAGTATTGGCGAGAAAGACACTTTTATACTTTGGTTCCGCATTTGCAACCCTTTTATAGAAGTAATTCGGTGAAACGAGGCAGTAGAGACTGCATTGCAATTCATGTACGGAGCTACTATTTATTCTTGCCGCCATTCTGAATGACCCCCTGTAGGAAACCATTTCCTTTTGCATATTCCGGCGACATTTATCAAAGCTTTGATTACTGATCTACCACAGCAATCTGATCTATCCTGAAGATATTAAATGTCAAATTGAACCAGAGGGGATAATTTCAGACATCCGCTTCTACTGGTAATGCTGGTTAGCATAACAATTATTCATTAACATGATCATATATATCCACATGTTCCGTACTTATTGTTAGCATTTAAAGTTTGTAATTTGTGTTCTAGAAATTATTTAATTTAACCTAGCAAATTTGATGCGATGGGCATTGAAAATTGCTGAATTTAAATGTAAATCGATAGGTTGGATCTCCCCTGCAGCAGGCCTGTCTTTAAATGCCCTCAGTGTTACATAATATGTTTGTACAATTTAGAAGCGGAGCTCATGGGGACATTGGTAAGACATTAAGTATATAGTGCTGCTTTCTGAATCGAGATTATTGAGTTCTGTATCAATCAACGTATTGCTATGACAGCCTCTAGTCAAGACAAATGTTTGCTTCCCATGGTATGATAATCGATAATATGCATCATTTTAATCAGACTTCACAACTGTATCATCACGCTCAATGTAAACTGCACTGTATAGAATATACTTTAGACCTACAGTCCATTTTAGCTCTGTAGATGATGATATATACGATTGTGTTGGACGGATGAGGTACCAATAATGCGGGATATAACAGTAAACCACAGAACCGATGCAATCTGAACACGATCTCTGGCCTCTTTCCTGATCTAATTGATTCTGTACAAGCAATGAAAACCAAAACAAACATAGGGGTAAAAGCTACTTTTCATCATAGAAAACGGTGGTTAATGGTATTTTGATCAGATATTGATCAATATATTTGTACACTTAATAGCAGCAACAATGTAAGCTGGTGTATAGGAGGGCAAGAAACCCGGTAAATGACTGAACTGCGTGTTTATACAAAACATCCATCGTTCCGCTAAGCACAGCGACCCTATTCACACTCCAATCATCTAAACTCAGTACATGTCATACAGCATATTAACAAGCTTGGTCGGGCGCGGGAGAACTCCGCAGTGAACTGGAGCAGAATCGTGTAAAGAAACGGGAAGGACTTTAGGCTTTCAAGGACCACGAGAATGAATGAATAAGATCGTGACTTGAGAAGATAAATATTTATTTAACTGTATTTTTCAATACCATGTAAGAGCCACATCCGATGACACGATACTCGGCATTAAATACACGTCAAATTTTCCCCCTGAACCCAAGGAAATTTTGCTCGGAACTGTTTTACGTGACATTGGTCTACATGGTGCAGTATCTCTCTGTGCATGGGTGATCCTAAAGGGATCACAGATTGCACTCATTTTATTCAGCACCATACAACGTGAGACTCAAACTAAGATCAAACCAAACAACGTGTTGATATTGGGTAGCATATTTGAGCCCATAGCTGAACATCCAGGTAGACAGGTGAAATTTGTGTTTCCTTCCACTCTCACGCCCTAATTAACAATAATCTATCACTAGCATTGGACCTTTTAAATCAAAAACCAAGATTTCACGTTGAAAACCAAAAGCCGCAGTTTCTACAACAATGATATTAGCTTCTAATTAAGGCAATACACTGAATGGTGGTACTGAAAACTAGGTTGCGATATATTCCCATCGTGTACACCTTACCTTCCAAAATTACAAACCTGCATTGACATTGGATGCTCAGCAATGCGTCTGAACCAAATGGATGTGATTTGTAAAAGTCAAATTAGGGTAACTTATAATTATCTTTAAGGCATATGGTGGTTCTCTTGTATCCAGGCTCCCTCTTGACATGCAACACTATTTCCGGGAAGATACCCTCAAATGTATACCTACTATCTGGCCGCTTCGTGATATATTTCCTGACGGATCACATTGACGGATCCAAGAGGCGTGTCGGTTAATATTAGAGATTTTGTTGATGGTGCCCTATGTAGTGTAGAATAAACATTTTAGGAAAGGAGTATCATGGTAACAGAGTCTAATTTCCGCATCATGGTGTCACATGGTGTCATTATAAAATAAAAACCTCCTACAACTCCACACAGCTGAGCCAAGCATAACACTCGGGTATCATATTTAGTTACCTTACCTAAGATATGTAGTATAAATATCCTCAACGTAGTAAGGGGTATGTTGCTCTCAGTTGAATGAAATACTAGCAGTTTAACTGTTATAGGTCCCCAGCCTAATCAGACTGGCGACATGATAATCAAAACTACCTGCGTCTTAGTTGACTTGAGTTATACCTGCCATGTCTGCAGATTGCTTAATTAATTACCAGACTAATTTTACAATTTTGGAAAGAATTAGAAAAGTTACGTGCTGAAAGGCATCTGTCACACACTGGCATTTTTTTAAAGGCTGTTAATTGGCCCTCGTATTCATCCATTGCAACAATCACTGCATCTACGTTCTTGCTAAGCTGTTAACCAATCACCACAGCCTACATATAGCATGTGAATGACCATATTGCTGACATGCAGTGCTAATGCCGACGATGTTTGATTAAGGAACTAACAATCATCATAACCGTTTATGCTAGTATGCGTGGTTGAGATGCCGCGTTACGGTTCATTTACGATGGCAATTATCGCTGAAAAGTAAATGCAAAGCTCAGATGTATTTGACCACATCATATCCGGTACTTCGTAACCAGGCGGAAATCGGGTCCGACAGCGATACACTATGCATTTGCGTTCTCTGATGTTCCGCCCTAGATGTTGGCAAATAAATTATGGTTTCATGCAATCTATCAATAATAATAAGATAACACGCGCAGGATATACGGGTTAGTACGGCCTCTAAGAACGATCGCAAATTACATTAAGAACATTCCTAACAGTTATGTGCAATCTATCGCTTAAGAGGAATGAAACCTATCTCAGAGGCCTTCTAAAGAAACTTACAGCGTCTTTCTAAACTCCATACACGACATGTGTCTTCCTAGTGCGTCCACTGTTGTCATACGATTCATGTTATCTGCTCATAACTTGACTAAGTTCGTGCTAGATCACCCATGAATTGCTGTAAGACGATAACATGTTCCTCTTTTTATGAGAACATATGTAGTGAGTACGCGTTTACGTGTAAGAATGATATAACGCATCCGCAACTTTGCGCAATGATCCAACGTTTGGGTACCTATATATAAATACTACCAGCAATAAGGCTGTAGGATATTCAGTACTAGCCTAGCAAGCAATTGTCATCGAGAGGCAATAAATACATCAAATGGTTGACGTTTTATGATTCTTTTGTAAGGATTGCGTGTCGCTATAGCATACCCGCCAGCCTCTAGTCAAGTTAAACACAGTGTGATAGCGGCAGGCTTATTTCTCTCTGACGAAAAAAAGCCTTTCAGAAATAATCACGGCAGGTATATAATCAATATTCTATCATGTTACGTAACAACTTAGCGAAAGTACGTCAACAGCTTGTTTTCTTCGAGCCAAGTCAAAGTGATTAGACAAGATACATGCTCATACATTCAGTGCTAGGAAAAAGCTTTGTGGTATTAAGTCGACTGTTATGTAATGAGCTATAGCGTTTATTTACGGTGGAAACAAAACTGTACAATGGTAGTTTTTAAACAACGCTGTAACACTTACATTCTTACCTTCTCACAGGTGTCAACAACAGTTCTATTTTAATATGGAGTATCTGTTGTTCATGCTACAACCCCTGCCTTAAAAATGAACATGAATCCTGACAAACATATATTCTGCACCGTGCAATTTCGGATCATTTCTCTTATATATGTATATACAAATATAGATATTTATATATACAAATATATGTATATGTATATATATATATGTATATAATTATATATATATATATTCATATATTCATGAAGATTAAGAGTATTGTTTTAGAACCGTGTGTACATAAATGTGAATTGCAACATACCAGACGCCGCTGAAGGAGTTGTGAAGCCAGTCGATGTCGCACACCATATGCAGCACAAAACAATGTTTGAATGCATGCAACGATTACAAAGTGCGTGGTACGTTGTATATTCCTCCATACAATATATTCATGGGAGCTACTTCTCCAAACAGCCATAGATGTTACTGCATCGTGTAAGTAATACATCCCCCCACAAGCTTGTTATTGATCAAGGACTCTGGTATTCTGTCAGTGCATTCCTTGCTAAGTACCTGTTTTATGAATAAGATTTTCCACACATCATGGACAGCAATACGAGCTATACGGTTGACATCCTAACTTAGCGCCTGTCTATTCTTATCGCACTGCTAATACGTGTCTTATTATTTCTAATGCTTATTTAAATATAGGCCATACGGGGTGTATAATTGCGTCCATTGCCTACGGCACATGGCGTTGCTGTATTAGGAACCTCTTCTACGCTCACTTGTTTACGGATATGTAAATATACATCAACTAATATGTTTATCAGTTCCATAAATGCTGGCAAGATCGAGTTATACAAAACGAATTAAAAGTTGGCTGTATCTTAACTTGAAATTGCCATAATGGTAATTATGCCTTAAATATAGTTCTCATGAGAGACAAACCTCAGACCGGATACCAATTGTGAATTATCCCTCATTACATTTTACTACGTTAGCTAATTGATAGAGTGAGTGATTGAACAAAGAATTCCGTATCTGTACTGAAGCCTAATTTGCACTGCATCAAAAGAAAATGGCATCTTTATGAAACACAAAGGTTGTTGGTTCTTCTACCTCAACTGAACTCAAGGCTTCCTATGTTGATTCTTAGTCAATTATTACAGGAACCATGCATTATAAGGGTTTTGGGAACCATATTCGCTTGAGATTCCTCTTTGCACTAAATAGGCACATCGTGTAACACCGCATGGAATTGGAATAAACGAAGATTAACTCGAGGATCACGAAACTCATATACAGAGAGGTTACACAATACCCTAGACACTGCGAAATGCCGTGGTAAGTATCAATAAAGCCGTTAGAGGAACTGCACGATAGCTGATTGGGGGCACCATGTTCGTAACATTTGAACTGTAAAATACATCTCAATATGTGTTAGGAGCAATTATGTGACATTTGCCCGAGACGCCGATAGTGTGGCTATAGTAAGCTTTGTGTCGCAGCAGTTGCTCTTGTGAAGCATTCTATCAAAGTGATCTGGAATACGGTCAGAGTTCAGAGGTTTAAGAATGCGCTAACTGCGGAACAACATAACGGGCTGTACGGGCTTGATGCAAGCTAATCTAATAGGCCTATGCCAAACTTAATGTCTATTTCAGGAAATAAACTAGCTGCATTATTGATCAGCAGATCTAGGGTACCCTAAAAGTTTTTGGGATCGATCCCTGTTTTGAACGCCAAAAAGCATGTATATTACATCCTTGCACATAAAAAGGTGAAAAACTTTAGAGCCCCCAGAATCATAAAACTGAGCCGTTAAAATGCAATACTTTTACGGCTATATCTATCCTCCTATTTAAAAAGGATACCGTTATCATATTAATTGCGCGTAATTCGTAAGTTCATCTGATATATTACAGCTACGCCCAGAGAGCTCAATCCCACTAGCTATGTGGTGAGTAGTTAGTTGGCGCTACCTTAAAATCAACAAAAGCGCATGAGTGAATCGACCAAACGTCTCGGGGATCTGGTCCTTGCAGATCATGTTGAAGATACGTAGTCTTCTGATCGGTCGAGGCGTCTGCGCCAAAGAGCTTAGTGCTATGCTAAGAGGGTTCACTCCCAATTTCTGTAAGGTGTTGATCCAACGTCTTAAGGCTCTGTGGAGCCTTCACATTTGTTGAGACGATTACGCACTCGAATTAATCATGTGATTTTAAGAGACACTATGAAAAGCACCACGCTGCTCACAGGTGGCGTGTTTTCTACTTGTCTTGGGCGGAACCGTGAGTGAGCCCTCTTAGCATAGATGTAAGCTCTTTGACCTCGCCCCGATTCGATAAGAAAATGTGATTTAAGAGTCACAAAGAAATGCGTTTCACACATATATAACATTGATATATTTTGTCCAACGGAGGCGCGAGGGAGCCCTCTTAGCGTAGCAATAAGATTGGTGTTATATTCTAATGCCTGATCATGCCCAGTTCCAATGATATTTCGGATGATAAACAATAGTAATTTTAATAACGGCTGTCTCGCGACTTTGACAAATGCACTCAATGCTAATTCCATTTCTATTTATTTTCACACTGAATTCATACAACAGACTGCTATAAAAACTTTTAATCGAAATGTGTTTATCGTTCATATCACTTAACCTTGGCTAATTGTGCATGCGTTGCACATGCTCCCATGCAAGTAGACCGGGCAAACAAATAAGGATAGAATTCATACATTGCCAATAGTGCCGATTCAGTGTGCTGCCTCTTTTGAGCTGACATAGTTGTTTCTACCAGATTAACAGCACAATATCCCTAGAACTCGGACATATAATCAAGCACTCGCGCGACCAGACCATCAGGTTTCTTTTGCAGAGGGTACGGTTTGCTTGTCATGCGGTAGTTTCATCAGTACGATGTATCACATTTCAACGCCAGCAAAACCAATTGTACTTTTTGCTAAATGCTTGAAATGGTTGCCAAGCCAGTGTATATTCTCGCCGTGCAGTGAACATGGTTCATCAGTAATGTGGACTACCAATGTACTAAGGGCGATGAAACCTGTTTTATTCTATCCCACAGGCGTAATATATAATAGAACAGAGGTATTATGGGGATAAACAATCGATTTAGGTCCTATGGCACACAGAGACGGAATAATTGAATCCTCGTCTACTGACACCAATCTGCGCAGATAGAACATCATTATCATAAGCATCCTTTTACACATTTATTTTTCCTAAGTAGTGCAAACAAAAAACTCTATCATGTGAAATAATAGCAGTTGTAGCATTATCCGGCAATGCCTTGTCAAATTTATCATCCCCATATATTAATATACTTCCTTATAAGCAGTCATATCGAATTCTTATACATAAGTTTGTCACTGGTTGTATTTCAAATATCGAGGACTTAACAGTAGAGCAATTAATGAGTGATGTGACAGATTATAAGGTGCTTACTTATGCTTGCGTCTTCCTAGTCAAAACAACTTGTCGGGTCAAAGGTGGGGCTCATTAGGGATAGGAATAAATCATTGCAGAGGTTATGGGTTCGGGCCACGTTGGGGTCTCGTCATGGATTGAATTGTAGTCACAGTTTGGATTAAGTCATGGTGAGGACTAGGGCGAGGTCACTGGAGAGTTAAATGTAGGGATTAGAAGGGGGTCAACGCCTGCATAAAATTGGCATACCTTGCTATGGTACGGGGAATTGGAACTTGCATGTTGGTATCAAGCAACGAATTAACAGATAGGTTACAAATCGCAAGCTTACCATGGTAAGAAATAAGGTGGAGGTATTGCAAGATGAGTGATTTAGGGCGTAATGGTTGCGTTATTATGTGTAATTTTTTTCCAATTAAGATTTCCATATCACAGACGTTGATAGTTCGACCATAGTGAGCTTTTTCATGACGTTATGTACTAAAGCAGTAGCTGCTTATGTGAGTTGCACACTTTCTGTCCCTTTATCTGGACAATACTTGTGGCTTTGCGGTCCTCAATATTTCCTAAGCGTATCGTTTGCGAGTGAGTAGGGGGCATAACATCAGAACAATAAAGACATAGTTCAGCACTTTTATATGCTACTTAATAGCACAAAATTCAAAAGGTCAGGCAATTTCATACGCCGAAGACAGCAAGCAATAGTATGAAGGGCTTCTTGTGAACCCCACAAATCACGACTCTGTTAACATTAATATTAGTTATGGCGTTGCCGATCTGCGTCTTATCAGTAGCTACTTTAACCGTATGCGATTGGAGACATGTTTCATGCATAAAAAGTTCAGATGCCCTTTGATAATACAAATGAATTCGCCAGGTTGAATACTAAAGACATATCGTGAGGCAGTTTTACTAAGTGCCAGCTAGATTTATCAGGCCAAAAGACAATTATTCGTAACCAATGAATGCTTGAATATTCCTTTTGCGAATCATTCCCTGCAAGAGCACAACCACCGGTCATTTATAACTAATAAGCTGAGGTATGGGTGAGGTTAGTAGCCACGAATCAATTGAAATTATTTCTAGCATTTATTGTGTGAGAATCTTAACTCACAGAAAAATTAACCACAATTTTGATAGTTGTCTGGAGCGTCATTAGCATAGGATGAGACCCTGGCAACATAAACTTAAAAAACGAGTTTCATTCCTACTGTAGGTTTGCTGTCTATGATTATGAGGATATGGCGGCGGTAAATAATGAAATACCTCAGGGTTCAAACCCTTTGATATAAGAATTACAACTGCACCTTTGTGTGATCTAAAAAGCAGTAATGGCTTATTTGGGTACCATATAACATTCACGACAATTCCAATAGATGCACGCGAAGTCGGTTTGTTTTGCACTTTTTTCCACCTAATGTTATGAATGAAATGTCCTGACTTGGGTAAACCGTATTTTTTGCGCAACTTATACCCGCTAATATTCTGAATAATCTGAGATCTGATAACCATATCATACAGCACCTTGATGTTCACTACATTGATAACCACTGTCCACATTATCCATTACTTATATCAATCGGTGATTAGCATGACGTCAATATTTGGCATATAGGGAAATATGCGAAGATATGTTCCTGTTGAATCTGAACTTATGCTTATTGCTTTAATGAAACATCCGTTTTTATTCACTTTACATTCACACCAGGAACAACGCTATAATTAATGGATGATCAGCTTCGAATGCTGCTACAGTGGATTGCGGGATGTCACACCATTTACGCTATATTCTGTACCGCCTGCACAGCAGATGACATTTCTAAATCATGTTGAGTGAATTACAATGACCCACTGAAAATGTCACGTGGGTTCAAACTATGCATATCTTAAGTGACTGCATCTCTTTTTGAAAATTGCAAGCGTGAAAATCGTTCGTAGTCAAACGCAAGAAACGAGAATCATTAACTCAACTGAATAGAGGTATGGACGTGTGTGACACGTGGTACTGCGGTCACTGCTTACACTCGGGCAGCACTACCAATTCGTTTACGCGGCACAGCACATGGCTTGTTGTAAGAGCAAGAAACGACAAGTTTGTACGAACTAATCGCCTACAAATCAACATTTGCTACGGCATGATATAGGTTATATAATTTACGATTCTGTTTTTAAATAAGCACTGTTCAGAACATGTATCAATTCTTTTTGTTCATTATACAACAGCATGTGCTAACTGTCTTAAATATAGAGAGTTGCTTATTTGGAGGGAAATAAATGAGATATAACTTGAAATGAAGTAATGTATCGCAACTGTACGGCAATTGCAACAGCAGATGACATTTCGAAGGTTGATGAGGATAATTATAAGGTTTCGGCAGCTTCCCTTGAGATCCATTGCCCACTTAGTGCATGGGATAGACGTCAGCTGTACGATATGGCGCAGGTGAGTCAATCAAAGGTGCGCATTTTGAATTGAAATAAGTTTCATTGACAACATAAGCCCCTTCTTGGATCTTACTATTTCAATCCTCGTGATAACACCAACGGGCCGTTTTGAGCATACGGTTAAACTGTACGCTATGTCGCTGTCTTACTGAATAGTCGTGTGCCGATGAGAGCACTTCTATGGAACATTGGTTGACTGTACAGAGTGTACTACAATGACGAACCCTGCAAACGTTGCCTCTCCAATTCTGGATCCATCAAGCTTTTCAGATGAGAAAAGCTGTATATGGACATCAAAGTTATTTACAAAGGTCAAATGTTTGCAATGGCATTTCGATCGCGTTTGCTGATATATTTTGCACTTTAATAGACGACATCTAGAATCAAACCATCGCCTGCGAGGTTACATAAGTTTTTATTTACTCAACATTATACGATTATAATTGAGATTTACGAATCTGCATTTAAACTTTAACCATATAATAAGTTGTATCAAACAATTTAACATGTTTCAAACCACATTTAGCAACCGGTTTATGCTTGAAACAGCTGAGATTTAGAGAAGGGACAATACAGAGCCATTTGAATTGTAAATTCATACTTAAAATGTGTGTCCCTCTGTTGCCAAGGATGCCTCTTTATCAGGTAGAGCAATGCATTGATTGGGCTTGCTTTCATTTGCAGGGCGCTAGAATTATCTACGACAGCAAAGGTAGTTGTAATTTGAGCTATATGGCTAAATTGTTTGCTAAGCGCCTGTAAGCGCCCGTAAATCCTCGATTTGCGACGCTTTCTGTTACCAGGGTCGTATACAACTGAGCGAACGAAATTGAGAACATATCTTAATACGGGCGAGCACTGTTCATTATTAGTTTGGTATGTTATTAGGCAAATGACAATAAAATGTGATATAAACTAATCTAATGTACACAATACAAATTCTGATTCAGGCACTACGGAGGTGTTCGATTGGGTCCATTGCCTACGATAACATATTTGGATCCTCGTGTTTGAAGATGTAGCTTAGTTAAACTAATCATTAATTGAAGTAAATCTAATTTAGGCTAAATCATTAATTCTTTAATATTTTCGTGTTTCATTCCCAGATATTAATGCGATTTCCCGATACAATCATATATCTTTCGAATGCTGTCATACAAATTATATTGTTCTAGATTGGATTTGAAATATCGAAAATGTCATATCTTGGACGTCTTTTGTCAATATCACACGTTCATGACGTATTCTTCTTGAATCCTGCGCCAAATTGAAGCGTGTTTGCATTGTCAATTTGACTTCGACGTGCACAACAAACTGTGGTTACATCTTTGAATACTAGCTTTATGCTGGTTGATGAGCTGTAACCTTGTCTTTGCGCACCCATGTCGTGTTGATTAGTAATTTTCTATATTGTCCATTACTTGCACAGAAAACCGCTATGATAGACATGACTGATATCTTCTTTATGAAATGTATGTTGACTGTCTATCAATTACGCTGAAATATGGTTCATTTATCCGATAATGTACGGAATACAACAGGCGCTCTTTCCTTTTGTATAAATAACTAGCATCCGGTTGAGAGGATACCATGGGCACTATGCCATATTGTACAATAAATAAACAGGTTGGAGATAACATTTTAAACATGAATATACAGTCTCTTGTTGGGTCTCGTTACATCGGTAAATCGGCCCAAAGGTCATTATCACTTTCAGACGTGGTGTCTACCTTAAATGAAGTGATGACTCCCTATGGCGAGAAGCCATGATAGTGATTCATGGTAAGTCAAATATTCCAGGAACCATGCATTGTTTAGGAACTATATTCGCGTGAGATTCCTCCTTGAATTAATTAGGCACACATCGTGTTACACCGCATGGAATTAGAATAAATGCAGATTGACTCGAGCAATCAAGATACGCATATACAGAGAGGTTACACAATACCCTATACACTGCAAATGTCGTGGTAAGTATCAATAAAGCCGTTAGAGGTTCTGCACGATAGCCGATTGGCGGCATTATGTGTGACAGACAGTGTCAGCATATGAACAAAAATATAGCATCTCAATATGTATTAGGGGCAACAATATGTCATAAGTTCAAGGTGCTTATAATATGACCATATTAGAACCATTAATATATAATGATGAAGTATGAACTTGGCAAAAATACTCATGAATTTAATCCTTTAGAGTATCCTGTAAGGATACACGTACATTCGTCAATATCCGTGCCAATTGTACTTCTTAAGTCCCATACGAGGACCATTCATTTGGCTTGAGGCAATTGTCTTATTGGTTTCGGAACGTCAATAACATGAACGGCTGCATTTGAGACCACGTACCCAATAGACGACATGTTCGTCAGCTTCCTGATCGCCTCGTCATAAACCTTCACAACCTCTGGGGATAGGGTGAATACAATACCACTTTCTATAACTCAGTTTTAATGGTAATGATTTGTGGGGTGGGGGGCAATGTCTGCATAAAATAGGCATCCCCTGCTATTCTGTGGGGAATTAAAACAAATATGAATTGTCTTTGGCATCAAGCATCGAATTTACAAAATGCCATTGTAAGTACGAAAGTAGAGGTATTGCGGGATGACTGTGTGAGACGTAATTGTTGCATCTCATCATTGGTAAATGAACAGAATATCCATTAATATGTTAGATATTTTCACAAATGCGCTGAAGAGAGTTCTTATGAATGAGGTTTGTTAATCATGTCCTTCATATGACATTCATATACTCATCAAATGTCGCCTTGATGTCCATGGTACGAATGGTATCAATATAACTATCAATTGATGTTAAACATGACTTTAGCGGTTGTCATAAAGGGAAATACGCAATTATATATCACTATTGTGTTGCACTTACACATCATTGATAGTTCAATCAAACGTCCATTTAGGTTTACGATACATTAATCGGGTGATCATACAGTCGGAATATTTTACATACAATACCCTGCACATTGTACTCATTAATTCATATTCAATCATCACGTTATTGGCTTGAAGCGTTTATCATTTTCGTGTACTACTCTATTGGTCGTTTGGATGACAATTCATTGACGGCTATATTTTGTACCGTGTTGTCGTTCTGATCGTCATTACCCCGACATATCAGTTAAAATGCCATGGACAAGATATTGAAATATCGACTGTATCCCCTTCATACATGGATCACCTGTGTTTGAAAGTAAGGCATATCCAGCTGCAAGCCATGATTGATATTCAAGATTAGTCAAATAATCCAGGAATCATTTGGAGAATAATAGCGATGGCTGATATATTGCATTTAGCATTAACGTATTTCCTGTAACATCCCGGCGTTAAACAATACATCCAAATTCCTACAATCCAACATCTGTAATTTGAGATAGTACAGTTGATTTACTAATGATTATCATTGTGATTTACACAACCACACGGAGACTACACCTTTATCATTATTTTTATCAAATGGGTCCGTTTCCTATGAAGTTATATTTGGATAATATTTGCAGATGTAGCGATGGTAAAGTAAAGATGCATAGATGTACTTATTAACAAAAGAAAATCTAGCAACGTCATGTCAGGCAAAATCTTTCATTATATAATTTTAACAGAGCATTATTTTTTCTCGCGTTGACGTGCTTATTCGAACGCAATAATTGAGTAGAATGTTGGTATAGAATAATACTTTGGTTTT
>CM067348.1:18720563-18741645 GCA_034190875.2 Urechis unicinctus
GTGTTGATCGAGATACTGACGTTAATTACACCTAAGAATGATGTGGAATAAGCTGTCATTGGTGGTGAAATAACTCAAGGCACACTACGCTGCTTAAAACATTTTGTGTGGACGAAAGAATGAAATTTGGTTTATTGAGCGCATGTTCAACGGTGGATTATGCATATGAAAATTAATTTTCGTATGTTACGTCTTGTATTGACTACTTTACTGTTTCGGATAATATGTTTCACTGCATTACCTATTGGCATTGCTTACATGAAGGACATAACCCGTCAGACCTTAGTCCATTAATTTTAGAACTTGATATTCCTGTTGAATATGTCCCATGCAGGGCAAAGTATTGCATACTATGCCATCTTAAAAATGTGCTAATGCATCTAACATTGAGGCGTTTAAAGGTCAACATAATGATTTACTACCTGTTCTAGAGTTGCCATACGAAGCCCTGCAATGTAATGACGTACACTGTACTGACCATACCGACGCCATTATTTATTATCATGAAGCAATGCTTAATGCATGTTTATTAGCAGCGCAAAAGACAATTCCTTCTGTAAGACGAACGTCAAAGACAGGTTTGAAAACCCTTGTCCATCCTTATAAGGAGCAGTCAATATGTTGGTGTCGCTTATGGGCCGACAACGGAAGGCCAATTGTGGTTTTGGTGAAGGAGATAATGATAAAGACCAAACGCGAATGTAAAGGAATTTGAGATGGGTTGTCAGGAATCAGGACAAGATATCGGTAGAACGCATGGCGGAAGCTTTAACAGCCGATAGAAGCCGTGATTTCTGGTCTGAGGTTTAGAAAAAGTGGTATGTCAAGTGCTGTGCCAGCAGTTGTAACAGGTGAGATTGGTATTCCTGAATTGTTCTCTGCCAAATACAAAGAATTGTATAATAGAGTGTCGTATAATGTTGATGATTATAAGCGCTTAAAAATGGAACTGAATCACCAAGTTAGGCAAAGATGCAATTCAGGCAAATGCAAATCTGATCATTATGTTTCAGTTAGTGACGCAATGGCAGCTGTGGTGAAAATGAAGGGCCAGAAAGCTGACATTAATGAAAACGTTAATTCGGACCATATTATAAATTGGCATTTGTGAATTGTTTACTCTTTCATCTTTGCTGTTTAATTCAATGAATGTGCGTTCATTTACCCCAGTTGAAATGACTAGATCGGTGATTGTTCCATTACTGAAAAACAAAAAGTAATTGACAAGTGACAGCAATAGCTATCGGTCGATAGGGCTGAGTAGTGTTGTGGGCAAGGTTTTAGATAACGTTATTTTGTCAGAGTATTCTAATGTTTTAAACACCAGTCACCCCCAGTTTGGTTTTAAACCAGACCATTCCATTTATCAGTGTACCTATGTAGTTCAAGAACTTATTGATTTCTTATGCCAATCAAAAAGCTCCATATTATGTTGTGATGCTTGAACGTAGTAACGTTGGTTGTCATTTGGGTCATCAGTTTTTGGGTGCATTTGGATATGCTGACGACTTAACACTCCTCGCTCCCTTAGTCACTGCTGCCGAGCTCATGGTTACAATATGCGACGCATACGCACAAGATTACGATGTAATGCTCAATAGTGAAAAAAGTATGTTGCTGTGCTACAATATTCCACAATGTTATACAAATCTCGAATTACGGCTGAAAAGAGCCATTTAAATATTTTAAGGCTGTTCACCTAGGAAGCTATATTGGTTTTGCAAATCACGATGCGAAAAGGCTGTAGGATAATTATTTTATCGTACTAACATTTTGATGTCCAGATTCGGCTTTTGCCGCACCGACATCCGTACAGAACTCTTTGATACCTTTTGTAATGCTTCTATGGCAGCCCTTATGGAGATTGGATTTTAAGTCACTTGAAAAAATAAGTGTATAAGGAGAGTTCTTAAGCTTAAAAGAAGAACGAGGTCTCTTTTTTTCCGCTGCTGGTCGGCAGACCAGATATATGCCCTCAGCTACTGTTACGATTTGTTAATTTTGGGGTAAAATGCACTGTCAGTAATAACCCTTAAGTTCGGCTTGCCACTATTCTCGCAAATGTTAGCTCGTCTGTCGTATCAAATAATGTAAGAACATGTTTGTCTTTCCTTAAGTTGGACTACCAACAATTAAGTTTAGTTAAGGAAGGTAGCCTGAATCATGTACGTGAAATGTTTTTAAAGTTAAAGTGCAAGTAATGGGTAAAATATGAATTTTCGGGATCTTATAGAACGCGATTTTCTGATCAATAATTTGCTGTTCTTTTTTCGATCCGACGCGTAGTAAACAAGAAATAAGCAAAAACAAACAACAGATTCCGGAACTTCCCGACCACACACCGAAGATGAACGAAGGCGCTGTGACGTCATATGTCACCAGAAGATCTATGTTACCACGGACGCCGTTTCTATTCGCGAACTAGCAGTCGTACTAATTTATCGCTATTTACAGAAACTCATCAGCGTTTTTGTATCCATGGTTTCTTGAGAATCTGTAAGTATACTCATCCTTACATTTCCCATATGAAAGTCGAATTAGAATTCATTAGTTATGTTTCCGTACTGATTTTGAAAACAGAATTTGCACTTGCCCGTTGACAAAATTGACATGGCCGGTAGTGATCAGTGTGGGGCGGCTCAAGTTTTATAAGGCTGTTTCACAGATAACATATAGATTTGTCTCGTCAGGCTGCATTATGTAGATGTATGCTAGCCTGACAGTAGCTTACACTTGTCCTAAACAATCCTCGGACGATGCCCAGTGCTCAGTGAGTCAGTTCTGGCCTACTGTCAAATTTGCTTCATATAACTTTACCCTTATGTCTTCCAGTCTGTATCATCATTGTGCGAATATGTGAGTACCAGTACTGCAATAATTCGCATCTAGGGCCTCAAACGAAGCATGTCATTTCGTTTGGATGACCAAGGACGCCAGTTGGACTGCATCATTACCGATAGGCACACGAGTATCAATAAGTACATCCGTGATGACCAATGAACCAGGTGCACTTGCTGAAATGTATGACTACCCTGACAAGGAGGAGGCTGAGAGGCAGCATATGGAGAGGTTTCTTCTTTAGATGAGTCATGTAGTAAGGTATCTAAAGGTGATGATGAATGATGGTGGTGGTAGTGATGGGGTAGGGGAGGGGTGGTGATGGAGTTGATGGTGGTGGCCTAAGCATTATATTGGTGGTTGGCCGATTGATATTTGCTTGTTTACAAGTAATATCTAAGCTCTGTTTATTTTTCAGCTTTGGCTTCAGCTAAGTCAAGCTTGTAACATTTAATTTTACCTATCTGTTAACAAGTGCACAAGGACATAACTATTTCTTATCATCATACTTACAAAATAAATGGTAAATATTGGGGTTAAAATTCACTTTGAACATCAAAGGTCATTTCAAACTGGTGGTGTAAGATGACGAACAAACATTGGAGTTTAAGATCCTATCGCCCAAATGGCACCACCGTGCATAGCACACAGTGGGATTTGAACTTGCCACATTTGGGAAACTAGACAAACACCCACCCTGCTAGACCACAGTTGTGGACCTATCATCTTAAACATCATTGGTGAGGTAACCGCCACAATATGACCTCTGATGTTGAAAGTGATGTTAAACAACAATATTAACCATTTTTATTTTCAAATCATCCAGCATGTGTATGGCTTTATGACTTAATTTGAATGTTAAATGGGTCTAAGGTAAGCTAAGCTGTGGTGAAACTCAAACACTGTTATATGATTCCTCTTTGTGGCTTGCTGAGAATTAATTTTGTAAATATATATGTTGGACTGGTGTATATATTTTGCCATTTCTATTATCACAGACAAGTGAATAAGAACCAGACATTGTTGGTATTTGTGAGCAGAATTGCATAAGCATTATTTGTATAATGTGCCCGCGAAATTTAATCATGATGATTGATGTGCAATGGCACAGGATATATAAAATAGCCTGCAAAAATTATTAAACGACTGTTAACATACTGTTATTTGAGTGATAAAATATCTTTTGTACGAGATACAGGATACAGGAACAAGATGCCCTGCAGGTATGTCATGATTTTGGAATTGATACTTCCTATCATTTTATGCATATGGTATAATAAATTAGGTGGACTGGCCTTAACTAAATTTTGTTGCTGGTTGTCATCAGCGTGTAGTATCATCATAGCTTAATGTAAATAACGGAATAAGACACATAATGCTTTTTTGTCCCTTTATTATTGTAATGCTGGCAGTTTGAAACCAACATAAACTGATTCACCCTTGGGAAATCATCTCTAATTTTAAGTACAGCACAAGCTGGCAGTGGCACTCTATGATGTCTGCCTAGATTACCCCATCACCACTGTACCAACTGCCGATATGCAGTGAATCGGAATAACCTGCAATAAAAAGAGTACATGAATATTTTTCATCAGTTATCATCTGAACCAGACCATTTTTAAGTATATTCACTCATGCTGAGTAGTAACTTTCTTCTTGTACCTCTGGATATAAGCACTATATGCTATTTCTAGTGTCGAGGGACGCAGGAACCCTGAGACAAATCCTGGGTGTTCTGTAATACAGGACGCACCCATAGATTTTACTTTCTCGAGAACTTGTGGAATTTCCTGGCAGCATTTACTCTCTGCTACTGTAATCATTGGCCCACATGAGCACCTAGTACAGAACATAATTACAATTAATAACTAGCTTTTTAGCAAACAAAAAATTGACATAAAACATGAATAAGAAGATGACTTGAAGCAAGACTTAAGGACAACTGTAAAGTAAAGAGAAAAATATCTGCAAAGATTGTTTGGACTGAAATGTGCCAATACCAAGTGCTGTTACCCAGTCGGCTCAAGTCCTCTTCTTTTTGAAGAGAATTTGCAGGCCTTGTCTTAGCTGGAGGTTCAAATCTGCATGTCTGTATGCCCCCCCTAGGTTCCTAGTTCCTCTTCTTGGTGAGACAAACACTCACTGCTGTAATCCAGCTCATCGCTTCCGGAGTTGTCTGTATATGAGGAAGATGAGGACATTTTGCTCCCTTGACATATAATAAAAGCAAAGTATAATGGCAGTTATGCACTGTACTAGGTGTAAGTAATAAATATAGAACTAATAAGGACAAGATAAAGTATGTATTATTGAGGTTGGTACCCCAGGTAATTCAAAGAACTAGTGTAAGGCCTTGAACTCTTTAAAGGCCTATGATATATGTAGTCATAAACATGTCACTGAACTTGGATCCTGTACAATTCACTGGAGAGGTATATTCAATTGTAACCGCTTATCCCTGATAGGTCTCGGTTCCCAAAACCAGTGCCAATATTTAAAATAAAATTGATATTTTGTGTTGTCAAGGAGAATATAAATTATGAAATTATTGAAATTTTATTCAATTTATAGCAAAAACGAAATATCGAGTGAAATCCCCATTTAATGTAGTATCAGTTTTCATTTGCGATTAAATCAAATAAAAGCACAAGAAAAGATATTCTCCGTAACAGGACAGACAAATGGTGAATCAATCATTGATAACCATTAAACGGGCCTGAAATCGAAGTGCAGACCTCTGTTCTAGTACTGCCTGTATTATCGCTCGGTCCCCTTTGGTTGACGTTTTCACCCAACATAATAGAAGTTTATCACAATTTAATGTATTCTAGGCGAACAAGTACTCCATGCCACATTAAATGATGTGATTCGTTGCGGTATATGATGTACATGATGACGGTATAAAATACGATTATGCTCACACCTACCACAGTTCCCATGTAAACAAACGAGGAAATGACTGCGCTATCCGGCTGGACGGTGACATATGACGTCACAAACTCAGGAGCCAATGGCCGTCGTTTTTTTGCGCATATGCCAAAACGGTCCGAAAAATCGATGGAAATATTGAAAAAAAACCCCACAAAACGACATCTATGGACGAAAATATTGTCGGAAACGTCTTTCACAGGCTGAAATACACCTTATTCAACTTTGATTAGGGATTCGAAAATAGACGTTACTTGCACTTTAAGTTGAGTATCCGCTGAAGACAGGGCGACAATATACGCTTTGCAAGTACTGTGTCAGCAACGCGGAGGCCGTATGTTTACTTCTCTAACAATGCAAGAGGCCGTGAGCTTCATGTGTTTCTATGTATCAATTAATTGCAACTCATGTATTTCATATTTATATTGCTTAATAATTATCACTTTGTGTAAACTTCAATTTGCGAATAAATACTATATATAAAATGAAGCGCGTGTAGTATCAAGTATTGCAGGATATATGTGGGTTTAATTATAAAGATAGCTTGAAAAAGATATCAAGGAGTAATCTTACTCAATGCTTCTGACCTTGATTCGAGCTTACCTGGCAGTTTGTGTAGCTTGATGCCACCGAGCAATTGACATATATTATGATTCCCTGCTGTGTAGAACGATCGCAAGTAATCAATAATTTGCTGATGCGATGACCTACTTGTAGTTGTTGAGCCGCAATCATGGTCTCTGGCATTAACATATAATGCCATAGTTGAAGTAAAATGTCGTCCTTGCCTGAAAGCAATATCGATGCCTTGCATGTCTATCTTAGTTTGAAAAGCCGTTTCATTGTACTGATAACCCACCTGTAATACCCTGTAGTTATTTTCAGTATGAAGGCAAAGCAAAGGCACCCAGTAAAACTTAGTTTGTAACTCGACTTATTATATTTGTAATTAAACTTTAGGATCGTTGTATGATAGCACCCCCCGAAAACAAGTCAATTCAATGAAGAATGCCCAGTTACTTGTCTATAAGTAAAGGGTTAACGGCACAGCAACACTAACGTGCTATATGATGCCTATGGCCACTTGTCTTCACAATGGGAATGTCATTTGATCCGTTTGTCATTAATGTCACTCAATTGATGCGATTGATATATTCGTAAGAAAGATCGCCTACCTTACATCAGGAAGAAATCAAATACTTTCCGTTAAATATGTCGCATAAGTGATGCTATGGCTAACATGAAAATTCCTATTTCTATACAAAGTATGTTCTACATGTTCATTCAGAAGCCAAAGGTAACACTCCCTCAACTGTTATTAATATTATCATGTAAATATTAACAAATGTATGTTGTATTATATACCACAAGCGTCGTTAGCGATTGTTTTCCTTTATATCACAAGTCATTATGAGACAAGTATAGTAAATACCAGAAGTTGGCCTTCAATACTAGGTAGTAATACCCATAGAGTGGGCGAAGAATCTGATTTGTCAAAGTTGAGAGAGGCTTTTATTGTAATAGATAGACACCTCTAAGTGATCACTTTAGTCTATCATAGTGATTTTCTCTAAACAATTGATGTGAACTTTCAATCAAGCGACAATATACACAATTACATAATAGCATGAACGCGATGCCAAGGGTTATGAAGGTGTGTTATTGGTTAACGACACGCAAGGTACTTGTTATTTGAAATACAGCCTATCTTCAGAACAAACATACTGGTATGGATATAACGCTATATCAGCTCTACTTTGAGGTACAGCTACTTCACGGACGTGTACTTCCCCACAAGAAAGTGTTGAGGCCGGAATTTTTCTGTATTGACCTTTGGTTTTATATCACTTGCACTTAGCCGAGCAAACTGTCACTGGTGCAATGTATACCAATGTAAAGTCATTCTCAGATGTTAAAATTGATGCGATAAGGTTTATTTGTTCGCTAATCTAAGGTTTGTTTACCTAAAATAACACCAAGACAATTACACTGATTGCATATGTTGCTGAATTTAACAACCTAACATCGAAATACAATCCACGGGTATACCATAAAGTATGCTGCAAAAAGCAAGTAAAAAAAATCTATACAATGTCTAATAGGTATCAGTGACAATCAGTGTCCCAGTCAGATGTACACCACATACAAATAATGTATCTGATACGATGGTTGTAAAGATAATTTATCATAGAGTAAAGTCCTTAATGCATCATGCATTCATCAGTTTGAATAAAACATCAATAACAACAATGGGGTAGCAGAACAGCCCTTAGATTTGGTTGAAAGTGCATCACTTTGTTAACATTGACAAATGTCAACACGTCACGCCCAATGCCTCTTAGCATCTGTACATTGACGTCCTCCCCGTCGACCTATCCTTAAATTACAGCAATTGCATTTTAGGGTGACCTATATATCAGGCACATAATATGACAAGCGGATGTACACCTTCATTTTGATTCTCGTTCGTTCATTAGTCGATACTTTACCAGACGCCTTTCACGGTTATTACTCTTTATGTTCCATGGTAAAGTAAAGCAATACAGAATTCAGCCAGGATAAAGGTTGTGAAAGGTCATTACTCATTGCTAAGCACATAGACTAATTAGTGAGTGAAATTCTGTCCACGTTTATTGCATAAGCGTAGCATTGAAACACGTGCAATCTTTAGCTTAAACTTAATTGTTATCCACGGGATATAACATATTCCAGGAAATTGTCGAATAATTACATAGACATTCCATATTATGCTAAGTTGTAGAAGGAATATAAATGCGTCGTGGAATCAAGCAGTACATTTACAGCTTGGTTCTGTAATTAACAAGGCATCCCAAACAGCCGCGGCTAATATCTATCAAGGTTAAGGTTAAATGCATTGCAAGATAAGGAATTGCACATCAGCATTGGTTAACAAAAGGTACTCGATATGTTTTTAATCAAGCATCATATTATTTAATGATGAATTATAAGCAAAAATTAATATATCATACGCGTCAATGGCTTGATCAAGGAATCGGTATCCACCACCTTCTACTAAAGAAATAGCTGTTCATGTGATTTACATATTTTCTTTTCATTCATTTTTCCAATGCTTTCAGCTATGTGTTTCCAAAATATGCCCTAAGCATACCTCATGCAGCGTATCAACCCAACCATTAGCGGAGTAGATATAAAGGCACCTCAACGTTAAATGAAATCACAGGTTTAGGCGTTCCCGTATCCTGTTGTCTGAGCAAAACCAGATGTTCAAATACGGACATCAGTAATGCAATAATCAATTTACTGTAAGAAAGATATTGATGGCTGATGGTAAGCTCATACTGGCTGGCTAATGTCTCATGATGACTGGTCCTCAAGGTTACGAGTAGCGGAGAAAAACCTGACCCCACAAGACTATTTAGCTCGTTTCTTTTATATTTCAAGAGACAAGTATGGAGTCTTTCATATCGATGAGAAGCCATCAATAAATTGTGCAAGGCATCTATGCCAAAACTATAGTAGCTCTGCTTGCCATGCATACTGACAATTACAAATATCCCCTTTCCTTCACCTAAAACTATGCTGTCTATGATCTGATTTGTATCTCATCAATCACTTGATTGGACCAATGGATGTGGGTTAATTCACAGGGGTCTTGCAACTACTACCACCGAATATCGTTAAGAAGCTAACGGCTTATATCTAACCTTACCCTATTTGTAAAATAGCGATTGTCCGGTTATTCAAACCATGATGACCGTTTGATTAAAAACTACCAGGTATCGTGAATGAACATGATGAAGACGGCTTGTAAAGGCATCTAACTCTTGGATCTCACCCATACATTATATATCATCCAATCAGCAGTCACTTGAGGTTCACGATTCTAAAGGTTGCGCTGCATTCAATAGAATCGTTCATACACACACACACACACACACACACACACACACACACACACACACACACACACACACACAACACACACACACACCACACACACACACACACACATGAACACACGCACACACACATGTACGCGCGCGCACACAAACAAACAAACACACAAACACACGAAAACACATACAAACACCCCAACACACATACACACACACACGCACACACAAAACACACACACACACATACGCACACACACACACACACACATAAACGTCAAATGTAGCTAGCATGTTAAATATAATCGCAGTTTACAATCAGCTTTTATCATATGTTACGTCTTCACATACGTGTCTTCCTCCTGGAATGAAGGTGACTTTTATCATTAATATATTTCTTCCATCACTCGGATAACATATATGATTGATACACAAAATGACACGTAGATGACATCAACGGTTTAACTTTTATCCATTTGTTTCTCTTTGCAATAACCGCAAGACACGAAACCAAGGCATTAGTTGTTGATACTCGAAACCATGATTCTTATTGATGGTAAGGCATCTTAATTGTCTATTGCTTTGTGGAATCGGGCAAGACATATTCAATTAGTTTAAAATTGCAAACTGCAGTGGGATGTAAAAGTTGGCGTTAGAGGCATCGCAAGCTGAGGGACACAAAGTTGCAACAACGCATTAGTTAACGAGCACTACGTATTACTTCTTGATATGTATTGCAAGCGGTATCTTTTTACTTAACCCGTATAAATGCTGTATATCATATTTATTGCTTGGTTTGTTGGTATGTGATTGCTCAGCTGCTGTATAGTTATGGAATGTAGCAACAGTGTACCCAGGCTAGGCTTTCTAGCACACCGCAGTTATACGTTTAAATAAATTAACAAATATATATAAATCTGGTAAAATTTATTTTCACTATAGTTAAATTGTTTTATTCTAAACCATGAAAGCTACTTCAACATACTACATTGATGCAGATGATAGTAATAACACAGCTCAGCCAAATAGTACCCATTATGTATTCATTGCGAAGCCTGTAATGATTAACAACTGTTTGCGTTAGTTGAATCACTGTTTATGAGCGCAGACATTCTCGATATCGTAGTCACTAAAAGCTAAATTTTAGAATGATTGAAAATGACATCATTTATGTCTAATTTGTTCGTCTTGTTTTGTACAACCTCGCGTCGCTATGGCCTAGACGAACCAATTTGCAGAATGTATGTAGACTTCCAGCCATTATAGTTTAACTTACTTGAAATATCACTCTACTTAATCAATGTCTTGTTTTGTCAGACTTAGTCCGACATCAACCCGCACGGACCACACCGACACCGTTATGTAATCCCGACCCTTTCATGAATTCGTCAGAGTTGCTGCTGCCTGTATTAGCTGTAACATCTCTGCTTACCTTGTCCCGTTCGCTGGGCAAGTACTCTGGGTCAAAAGAATAACCTTGGATCTGCCTGGATATTTTAATCTCTTATTTTGTATTGACGATGATTAAACGCTCATCAGATATGTCTGGTGTAACACTGGACCACGCACATACCAAGCACAGACGACGGGGCGTGCTGTGATTGGCTGACGGATATCACGACCAAGGGCAAGCCAATATGGCCGTCGGTGACGAGTGGGGCAGTATTTGTGAAGAGAAAGTTCTTCATCTGTCGGTCTGATTCATTGAATTGCAACAGTTGAGACCGAAACGGTCTTTGTGTTCATAGAACAGGAGCCATAATTCAACGTTGTGGAATTTTGACCAAAATCCACCTTTTATGCCGGTTAGGAAATATACAAAATTTGTACCAACAGAATACTAGCATGACGCTTCAGATTCCACGACTACATTCACGATAACACATCCCATTTCTCTCTCAAAACACAAGGAAGCGGCAGCATAATCAATATATCGATCAGCCAATAGTACATACACCATGCTTTTGCACCATGGTTTCTTAATACAACTGCTCAGTCTCTAATTTAGCCACACGGACATAACATTGGATGCCATTCATCTATGTCGACCATAAATATGCTGATGAGAGGCTTTTTGAGAGGTTTATGTTGTTGGGGTAACGCATGGGAGCAATACAACCTTCCTGATAATGATAGAGCTGATAATCAGCTTAATTATGATGGCAATAGCGATAAGAATATCACCGTCGTTGATCAATCTCAAAAACATGACAGGATGTTAATTATCCGGTCAAAACATGACAGGATGTTAACTTGCCCTTATAAATCCGACGTCAACTACTTTTGTCGTGACCTTTACATACTTATGTCTGACTCAGCATATGATACATTTAGCCCTTGTGATTCCTACACCATAATTCTTGTGTCTATACATTGCATCTTTCGCATAAAATATATGAGTAACAAAATTCTAAAAAAATCAAATCACTCGCATTCAATGTGATATAACTCGTCTCTCCCTGTCGTTTGCCTCTGTAGCGTTTTGTTGTCCAATAATTTACAGAATCCATCACACAACGTGACGGATTGTCTGATGTTACAATTGAAGATCATACACCACGTCCAAAGCATGAAATCTGATAATGTCCTTAATGTATAATACATCATGTAGACAATACTATCATATGGCAACCAGTCATGCATTGTTTGAATTGGTAGCTTAGAAAGTAAGCTTGCACATGCAATTGTCCACTTTGTTTCTCTTGAATATTGTATCGTATTGCTGAGTGGAATATTCCATCATCATAAAACATGCCTGCTTTGTTAGCTTTGTTTGACTAATTGCCAATTGTATTTAAATCTGAATCCGCTGAAACTTTCTCTAGAGCAGTGTCGTTCTTTTTGAATTCAACATTTGAGCAGAACTTTGGAGAGAATTGGCGGATCAGTTTCCCTATATATTGCGGTAAGCAAACAGTGCTCAAGGTATCAATCTATGAGTTGCTTCTACTCTTATAAGTCTGCAATGTTTTTCATGACATCAACTAATTTGCATCGTTTGTAGAGATTGTGGATAGAACAGGGCCCCAAAACTGTTATTGTCTGTATTATATTAGAAATCACAATTCGGGCGGTTACGATAAACCGAGGGTATAAGCGAGGCGCGAGTTATATGCTCCCAAAGCATCAAAGGTTATTGTGGCAGGGAATGTACCATGGTTTATTTTTTCACATGTATATTGTGTCCAATGGATAGTTATAGATCACGTATCTTTGGCAACGGTGTCTATGGCCTAAAAATTCTCTGGTACAACAACACAATCGTTCCTTTAATTAAACCGATGTGTCTGCCATAGCTCTCCCTGTATTCTGAAATGTATGGTCGTCAATTAATCTATAGAACAGGTCCTGCATGGAAAGGTGTTATTCACATCTTCCCTACATTAACGCTTCGAACAGACAATTAGGTATATCGAGGAAATGTGGCATAATTACAAAGCTAACCAGATAGAACGGCCCTTATATAAACATTTCAGCTATTACTTTCTACATCACCATGCACAAGCCTCAACACCATGTTCAATTGGATCATCATAACTCTATACGCATAATCAAACATGAACCCATCGACAAATCGTAGTTCTTGGATATAATTATGCAGTCAAATATGGTATTTACCAATAAAGAAATAAAACTGGTGCGCCTATGACTGCAAGCCTTAAACTGTTTGACTTAGCAGTACTGTCTTATAGACATCATCTACATACGCTACAGTGTTAGTCTCGTTTTAACATGTAGTCATTCACATAAAGTGATAAGCCAGCCATTCACAAACAATTTAAAATGTGTCTAGAGAGTGAAATGTTTGCTTTGTATAGATATAATCTTGTCCCCAAGGTCATAGGGAACCGTAAATTGTCATACTCTATCCGGCCTGCTGCAATGAGAAACCAATTTGAATACAAAGTACTCCTTATATCTTCCGAATGTGGGCTTGCTAGATGATACAAATTCTCTTTGTAGTCATTTAAACAATAAATTTGGCTTAATACCCATGAGAAATAGTACACAAATTGGGTTCGAAACGTATATATCAAATTGCTGTATTTGTACGGAAAACAAAGTGACAATGTTAATGTTGCTTTTGCGCTCAAGTGTTTTGACTGTTGCTGCTGTCAAAATATTGTACCACAAATGTTATGTATTATGTAATATGAATTTGAAATATAAATTGGAGATATGTGGCATTAAATTAAGGGTTTTTTGTGGTTGCTCGCGGAGACGTATTTTCATAAAAGCCTATGTTCAGTTATAAATAATGTCAGCCCTAGACGAATTATAAATCTTAAGTCAACAGCTACCAATAACTGCAGTTATACTGCAATAATTAACTTGAATGACCCAGAGTCTTAAAGGGGTAAATATAACTGATTACATTACAGTGACTGATATACATGCAATGCCGTTTCATGTTACAATTTGTGAGATGTGCTCTCATTTCTAGACTAGATTTACCGCATCTGAGTGATGCAGGACATAATTTAGTGCAGTTTAAAGTACTTGAATCAGTCAATTTGGTGATGAAGTATTGGCACAATATGTACATAAGAAGCGATTGTTCCTTAGTTCCAAGTCACTGAAAACTGTGAGCCTGAAATTAATATGTTTTTGCTTGATTTACAACTTCGCCTACATTATGAATATGTAATTACTTGATACGATCCACATTGATTTATCACAGTTATCCAATAACCTTTTAAAACACCTCCTCCCCAGACGGAAACCGAAACTCATTATGGCAAACTTTTATGGTCGATTTTGTAGTACAATGCCTGAAGTGTCCGAAATGCCAACGACGATTGAATGCTTTTTACCACAAAGTGGCAATCAGCACGTTTGAGAAATGTTGGCGTTGATTAGCGCAGGTAATTGGAACACGGACTCTGACATTACGTAAAGCAAATGACGAATGTAATACGATGCCTTGCTTTGTTTCAAACCATTTATATTCAATTGTTGTTCATATTGCGAATACAGCGTAGGATGCTATATGATTGTTTTCAGACAAAAGACTAACACGCATCTTAGAGCTCTTTTGTCAAGTTTTGTGATATCTGCGATTTTGTGTTTTTACAAGTGCGTCTACAGCAATACAGGTGACTTGTTAAAATGATTGTAAAAAAACAAATCTTAGTCAGCGCAGTGATGACCACATATAATGTCTTTTTCTTTCTCAATTTACCCATATTTAATCTCACCGATACTTTGTGCTATGTTAGTCTGCATAATCTTTAATGAACAGCACACAAAATCCCAGTACTGCCTAAATGATAAATGGACAAAAGTGTACATGAAGGTACGCGTTCTTTGTGGTTTGTACTAGCGATGATTCGATAGGGTGATTAATACAAGGTTATATTTGAGGCGTAGCGCTGCAAAGCGCATTTGTTGCATATTGCCATGCGGTTGGTCGGGTACAAGAAGAAATATAGAGTTGTGGAATTGTCTATGGAATATCATATTATCTTGCCAAATTAATCAGTAAGTTTATTGCAAGGACGCGTCTCGTCTGGAATGCAGTTATACATTGAAAGGGTTGATTGTCGTACTGGTATGCTTTAATATCTTATTAATATCACGTTAATTTACAACTCATAGATTGAACAGGCACACCGTATTTGAAACACAGAGCAGGCTTTAGGTAACCAAAGACCTTTCTGTTGACAACGGTCGCAAACCGAACTACCGATGTCCTCCCCTGTCCTAATCCTAAACCTGGTCATCACCGATACTCTTGCTCTCATCGAAAGGTCATCAGCCACTTATGTGACCACATTCATGATTATTCGAATAATGGGTGAATATTTATCGCAAGATAGTCAAACTCATCTATAAAACGATTATGTGAGCACTGGTTATTTTGGGCTACGTCCCAGTAATGCATGTTATTACAAAAATTATACATGATTTGGCTTGTTAGCCTCAATAAATACTCTTTTGTTACGTAGTCTTTTTTTTCAATTTGCAATGGAACGCATGCTTCTCGGCCAAAGATTACATAATCAATGAAAATGCTTTCGGGACGATTGTGTGAATAAGAATGGAGCACAATTAGTGCTATGCAATACAAGTGCCGTTTTTTTGGGTGATACATTTCACTTTGCAGCAGCCATTATACATCAATGTGTAGAGCTCTTAGCATTGATCCCCATCAAAGCATATAGACATAACAGGTACCATGTTGTATGATAGGGGGAGTAGTCATATAGCCGGGGTAAACGTGCCGGGATCGCCTGGGTATCGTATTCATTTTGCTTGGGGAGCAATGGTGGCGTAATTTCGGATGCACCAAACTGCAGTGCGACAACAAAATAGTCATTGATCGCTCACTGTTGCTGCTGTGTGTCAGACAAACGATATACAAAAGAAAAACTGTTATCTGTAATGTCCTTTGAAATAGACATTTTGTTTTTTATTGCCGCCATACAAACGCACTTAGATTTGTGTCTGCTGTGAGTTTCCAAACATAACGATGCTATCATGTGAATAAATATGGTATATAGAACCAAACATTACGCCTTGTCCCATCTGATGGAACATCCAATGAGAGCCTTATCGAAAAGGTCCATAGAGATTGTTAATTATTTGCATTGGTTTACACTAGCCCGTTTTGCCATTTTATTCGCATATTATTGGTTTTGGGTATTAAGTATGGAGGAAGGCACTTTTAAAATCTTGGTTTCGCATTTGCAACCCTTTAATACAAGTATTTGGGTGGAACGTGGCAGTAGAGACTTTATAAAGCATTGCAATTTATGTACGGAGCTACTATTTATTCTTGCCGCCCGTTCTGAATGACCCCCACTAGGGAAACATTTCCTTTTGCATATTCCGGCGACATTTATCAATGCTTTGCCGCAAATATCGATTCACGGGTCAAATGGCAATACTGATCAACCACAGCCTTCTGATCTATTCCGAAGATATCCAATGTAAAATTGACCCAGACGTGATTATTTCAGACATCCGTTTTTATTGGTAAAGCTGGTTAGCATAACATTTATTCATCAACATGATCATATATATCTACATGCTTCTTACTTATTCAGGCCCGTAGCCAGGATGGGGGGTTCTTTTCCCCTCAATAGTGGACCTTTCTCCTGGCTCATACTGATGCGGCTATAAGACCATAATTAAAGGCACCATCGACACATGATATATCTATATATACACAAATGTGCTAGTGTAAGGCGGACCTTTCTGGGCAAAGTGGGCGGTTCGTTCGAACCCCTCGAACTCCCCCTGGCTACGGGCCTGTTATTGTTAATATTTAAAGTTTGTAATTTGTGTTCAAGAAAATATTTGATTTAACATAACCATTTCAATGCGATCGGCGTTGAAAATTCCTGCATTTAACTGTATATCGTTAGCTTGGATCTCACAGGCAGCATACCTGTCTTTAAATGCCCTCAGTGTTACATGCCACTGAATATCACCTTTTTTTACCGAAAACATTCTGTCATGGCTAAGCGTTACATAATTTTGACGCTGTCATCGGGCTTTTGACGACAAAAGTTTAATAATTGAGGCGCTATATCCCTCCCCTCTCTACGTCGACCTCTTAATGATAATTTGGTTATCTTCGCTGCGCGGAATACAGCTTAATTCACAGGAGTTGCGGTATTAGTTCTCCGCTTTCAATGTAAAAGAGATTGCTGAAATATACTATTATGCTACTAGAATTTACTGCACAGATTTACAGGTGATTTGGTCCTATGCGCAGCCATATAATGTATTTTGTATCAGTATTTACCCCTTTGCAAAATATAAGGTTAAATTCCACGTGATCAGTAAGATAGCTGCATTATTCAAGAATTAGACTTTTCCAGACCACTCCATCAGTATTATCTATTTCTATCAATAGTTATGATGGATTGGTTAGTGGCCATACATGAGTGTGATCTATGCGGTGTATTGGGCATCAAGTACACCATGACATATACCGCTAAGGACTGCATTGTGCAATGGATACTGTGGTTTATTGAGAATTAGAACCAATATAGAAACAAATCACTGAGAGACCTGATACAAACGTACCCGATATGTAAACCAAAATATACATATTTCGGTACAAACTAAAAAAGCTCATTGTGAACTGAGTAGAATATACTTTAAAGCTACAGTCTATTTTCTCTCTGTAGATGATGATATATACGATTGTGTTGGACGGAGGAGGCACCAATAATGCGGGATATAACAGTAAACCACAGAACCGATGCAATCTGAACACGATCTCTGGCCTCTTTCCTGATCTAATTGATTCTGTACAAGCAATGAAAACCAAAACAAACATAGGGGTAAAAGCTACTTTTCCCCATAGAAAACGGTGGTTAATGGTATATTAATCACATATTGATCAACCTATTTGTACACTAGGTTGCGATTAATTATATCGTGTACACTTACCTCCCGAAAATTCCAACCTGCATTGACATCGGATGCACAACAATGCGTCTGCACCAAATGGATGTGATTTGTAAAATTGCAAGTAAAATCAAGGTAACTTATAATTATTTTTAAGGTAATACAGTGGTCCTCATGTATCCAGGCTCTCTCTTGACATGCTACCCCTAGATACATAGATACCCTCAAATGTAACCCTACTATCCGGCCGCTTCGTGATATATTTGCTAACGGATCACATTGGCGGATCCTAGAGGCGTTGGGGACGCATTCGGCGAGCGCCACTTATTTGTGGCACAATTAAACATTTGGAATCGAATTAATCTCGAAATACGTATTTTATGCAGCAAATGAAAAGCGTATTCACTATCGGTAAACATAAAGGATTTTCGGTCACGAATATAACATTTGACCCTGGTGCGTATATGTGAGGTGGTGCAAATATTAAGCATAAGCTGCAAACACAAGAGGGTGTATGATTTATCCATCTAGGCGTGTGAAAACCAAGCCTTAGCGGCCATATGAACCATGAGATATTTTCAAATGCATTTATTATTCTTTATCGTCATGTAGATAATGGTATTGACTAAAACAAGTCCCATTGAATTGGGCCAGGTTCAATTTGTAAACGTGTTTTGAGGCAGACCAGCACTTCAAAAAGGATCCCATTACGCCGTTCAATAAGCTAGATGTCTTCATTGAAAACCGTTTTTAAGATATTCGAATGATCACTCGACCCAAATATTGTTTTGAAAGCATTTACTCAATCTCATTTCAGAGACCTTAAACAGAGAACCCACAGATTTTATTAACAGAAATTTCATGTGATCATTTAAACTGATTGTTGATTGTCAGTAGTTCTTCTCAAGACTGTCGAATTTTCTGAAATCGATGTTTGCCAAATAACTGATCTCACGCTAGACACACGCACACTCACTCTCGCACACACATCACACGCACGCGTGCACAAAAAAAACCACTCATACACACGCGCACACACACTCATTATCACACATACATACATATTTATATATGAGTATATGAATATATGCTTACATGCTAATGTTTGTAAATATGTATGTAATAACCATCGCTGGAACCAGTGGTATGTTGCTATAGCAAAGACAACACTATGCGAGAATGAGAGCTTTTGGCTCGCATAGAAGCGGGAAAAGGATTTTATAACGTCACGTCCCAGCTATCGTACACACACACACACACACACACACACACACACACACACACAAACACACACACACACACAAACACATACACACAGACGCCAGCACACACAAACACACACATACACACACCTGCACACACCTGCACACACACACACACACACACATATATATATATATATATATATATATATATATATATATATATATATATATATATATATATATATAGATATATATATATATATATATATATATATATATATATATATATATATATATATATATATATATATATATATATATATATATATATATATATATATATATATATATATATATATGCGTCTGTGTACCCTTCACAGTGGTTCATTGTTAAACTGACTCATGAGGTTGTTCATTATTACAGTTTGTGCTTCAGCTAAAGAAGGATAAGATGGTCGTCTGATCGTATTTTATAGGTAATTTTGCGAGGGCTTTATAACATTGGCTCGGATAGGCTTATCATTTCACTGACAAATGCCGTAGTACTGTGCACATGTGAATGTTACGAAAGTTAATAAAACACGTACTTTATAGTGTTTCTAAGAGTCTTAATTAATGCCGTCCCGATTTCAATTAACTCTGTCCTGTCCTATCTTTGTTCTACCTACTTGTCCTTTTAGCACACGGCTAATACAATTATTCCTGACTTAATGCGCATCGACATCGTGAAGAAACAAAACTCAGTAATAGGATAATCCATTTAGAATATTCATTAACTATGAGAGCCTTTCAATGTCTAGTGCATGCAGTAACAACCATAGCAGCATCTGTGGCTGCATAAAGAATACACTGTTTGTTATATGCTCATTGGAATGTGCCATTTGTGCTAATGATTGCCCTCCGCAATGCCCCATTTCCAGCATGAATAACGAGTAAATGGTATGATTATCTGGTTTTTATTAGTGCCTGATTTGGTTCTATGTATGATTCGTACGTTTGGATTACATGTACCTAAGCAGCTGAAAACGTCCTAATGGCTGTTATGCAGACATGCAATCCACATTCGTTAGCATTAAGTGATGTGTATGGTCGATCGATATATAAAAAAGCTTCTGGGTATGCAGCCGCCAATTATCTGTTCATTATCGCTCTGTTGCACGAGTTGTGGCAGTTGAGTGTGTGTTTGTGCAAATCGCTCTCTTTGCCCTCTGAGCTGGATACCACCACCTAATGTATAAATGAACAAATCAAATTATGATATTTGCTTGAAACATATAGGAAACAAGACAATATCGCAATTAGGTAGCATACCACTTTACGTCGCATTTATTTGACCTGTGGCTTACACAAATGAATTCAATGAACGTAGAACAAGAAAGACATTTTTAGACGAAAACATATGGTAAGCAATTATATATCAGAATTTATAAATAAGTGCTTTGTATCTGGTCTTTTTAGGCCAAGTCGATCCAGTATGACATCTCAGAATTCAAGGACGAAGATTTTAAACAGTTTCCGGCTACTATTATCGGCTTTGAAAGTGGCAATAAAAAACACAACAAACCAGCTTTAAATGGCGTTAATGTCCCCATCATTATCAATTAACCATTCCTGGTCTATATTGTATGATCAATTCATTATATTGTACGGTATTGCTTAATCAAATAATCGCTGAAAAATGAGCCGTTTGTTGATTTTGGATTTATACTGGATGAAGTATTTTAACTAGCGCAATAAAATGATCAATTTACGAGTGTAGAATTTGGGAACAAACACCCTGTGATAGATGACGACCAATTTCCCACCAAGGACATATCTCAGTAAGATATTATCTCGCTGTTTAATTGCACACCTTAGGAAATGGGTTATTAT
>CM067348.1:18741745-18764864 GCA_034190875.2 Urechis unicinctus
GTGACAACCCCGTCAAACCACTCAAACTGAACCGACAAACGCTTTGGTTGCACTGACTTCACATTTTTCTGGCGTATTTGCTGGAATCGTTATTTGTTTGGTGCTTACTATGTAGATTCTTAGACATATTGTAACGTGATTGGCGCCGTTGTAAACCGGGTTCATAGGGGTGTGTGTGGGTTTTGTGTGTCTGTGTTGGGGGGGGGGGTGTGGGTATGGAATATGTGTTAACCAGGTTATAACCCCGGTCATTCTGATTTATATTGTACTTATGGTGCTTTTTGGACCAAATAAATTGCATTATTAATTCATTCTGATGTGACTCATTGTATCCTGATGGTCTGTGTGCAAACAGTGATTGCATTGTTGTCTGGTGTGTTGGCCTTCGTTGTCATCATGGCCTCGATTATTACAATTGCTGCTGTGTATAACCGACGTAAGAGGTTGGTACTTCATCATTTTACCTGTTCGATAATTAAGTTTAAGCTGAGGTAACGACTGATTGAAATGACTTTTGTTGCAACTGGTGTTTCAGGAAGCAAGAGTCTGACATTACTGCACCACCACAAGCAGTCCGTCATTCTCATCAATTGCCAAGCGATGGTGCAATTAACCGATATATTACATCTGCGCTTCATGATGGAAATATTTCCAATAACATAAATTGTTGGACGCCGGCGCCGGCAGGCAGGACCGACAGGTACGAATGCATGGATGGCAGCATTGCTGGTCTATCTACTTCACACGGAGATAGCGGCATTTCGGTAACGTCTACTTCACACGGAGAAAGCGACAGTTACGGGACACTTGGCAGGTCACGTGACATGAAAACAACTACGGACTCTTACGAGGTGTTTACATATGTATGCGAATATGAAGGCCGTACATGGTTCGAGAAAAATTTCTTCTGCTTAATGCCTTGACCATATCATGCGTTTCACTATACACAGTGGAAAAATACACATATTTAGAAAGTATTTATCATAAATTCAACAATTCCTTTATTTGTTAAGTGGATTCTTTACTCGTAATACAAAGAAACATCCAATGAAGATTGTGCTTTACTTTAAAAAGCCACCATGAGCTCCAAACACGTGCTGATGTTAATATTATTTGCGTTTCTATATAAGAATTGTTCAAATAACGCAGGGGCGTGGCAAGCTCTTATGCTTATGTTCTACCTGAATGCAGATGGGTCACTGGAACAACTAATAAAACGTAATGAGACAAGCCTCTCATATGTAACGGCAAAGTTAGTGTTTTTTTCCACTCAATCACTTGGGTATGTTTGGTGTTTGGCAGTTGTCTGAATGGATTCGTTTTCAGAGAAAGTAAGACGTCTACTCAGACGTCTTTTAGGGCTAGTAACGGGATAGTCTGATCATGTTACAGAGACGTAACTCAGACAGACCACTCGAACAAAACGAGTGTTATTCGATTGTAGGTGGGCGGGGTAACACAAGCCGGCCGTGGGGAAGGACGTTGAGGCCAGGCGCATTGTGCGCGCTGGACTACAAGAGTCAGCTGATTCGATACTCGTGCAGCAGGCTAAATCACTTCCGGTGCAGTACAGACCGAGGTTTGCGTTGAATTTAACCGAATGTGCCATGTAGATTAAGCGAACGCATACACAATGAATATATACCACGAACTGTTTTGTTATCACTATATATCACCATGAACTGTTTGTTATCACCATTTATCACCACGAATTGTTTGTTATCACCATATATCACAATGATCCGTTTGTTATCACCATATATAACTCGTTATTCATTATCAAGTGTTGTATGAAATGAAGCTGTATCATTTTCAGACGTTGGTACAACTGTCACGTGGTTTTGAGGGTGAGGGCGATAGTAATTGCCATGAACAAGGGGGGCGTCTGTCTGGCGGCTGGGCGGACGTGAAAGCTTGGAGATGGCAAAGCGGTGAAAGCGTGTCATAAATGATCACTCATCACTATTAACAACTATATGCAATGTCGAGTAAGTGATATTTACAGTATGGACGAGTACATGGTATGTCCAACAGAGACCGGGTCTGGAGATATCTACTACACGTCTTGGGCGCCTCATCATCCGGACTTCTCGGCGGGGACATGCGTTACTATCTCAGCGGACGGCTCATGGCGTACGGCTGACTGCTCTATGACGCATTATGGAGTGTGTAGCATTACCCCGCGGGCCCGGAGCCCAGCAGTCATCCCAGGTAACTGAAACCTCAGAAATTTACATGTATGTGTTAGGTATCGCGTGGTCAAACCATAGGCACTCGAGTTGTAAACCGCCATGCCTGTGGTAAAAACAAGGTTAGCATCGAAGCCGCGATTTCAACCCGAGGTGGTATGTCGGGTGGGGCTTTAACATCGAGGGACGTGTATTTTGCTCACCTATGACTCAGCGTTTCGTTCTTCACACTGACAGTTATATCGAGATTTGTTAGTGTGTATTTAGTATTCAATAGATAATTAGGTTATAAAATCTGTTCTGCCGAATCAAGTAATGTTTGGGACGTGAAAGGCGTGTAAAAAGCCCTGGAATGTACGCTCCGGACGTGCAGCGGAGATATATGCCACCACAAAACAATGTGAAATGGTCAAATAGGTTGGCTTGTTCCGATTCCCATCTATTGCAACACCCATAGCACTATCGTAAATCACAGCCAATAAGTGCTCCTATTAAAAAGAGATCTATACACGTACACAATCTACGTACCTTTGCTTCATGGCGGAATTCATGCTCCAAAAAACGGCACTCTAAGACTTAAAAGCGCAACCTCGTCCCAACCAGCCCAAATCGATGGATGTAAGTGATGTGGCGAGTGTTAGTGTTGTGGCGAGTGTTAATGATGTGGCGAGTGTAAGTGATGTGGCAAGTGTAATTGATGTAACGAGTGTAAGTGATGTGGCGATCGTAAGTGATGTGGCGATCGTATGTGATGTGACGAGTGTAAGTGATATGGCGAGTGTAAGTGATGTGGCAAGTGAAAGTGGTGTAACGAGTGTTAGTGATGCGGCGATCGTAAGTGATGTGGTGATGTGGCGATCGTAGGTGATGTGGCGATCGTATGTGATGTGACGAGTGTAAGTGATGTGGCGAGTGTCAGTGATGTGGCGAGTTTTAGAGATGTTACGAGTGCAAGTGATGTTGCGAGTGTAAGTGATGTGGCGAGTGTATGTGATGTAGCGAGATAAAGTGATGTAGCTAGTGGTAATGATTTGTCGGGTGTAAGTGATGTGGCGAGATTAAGTGATGTGACGAGCGTTAGTGATGCCACGAGTGTAAGTGATGTGGTGAGTGTGAGTGATTTAACTAATGTAAGTGTTGTGGCGAGTGTTAGTGATGTGGCGAGTGTATGTGATGTGGCGAGTGTAAGTTTATTACACAAAAACTCGATGCTACCATCAACAGATATCTTGGTACATCCTTTAACTCGCTCGTACACATACATGGCCTTCCAGCCGCAGACACTTCGAAACAAAATGCAGAACAAAACAGACGTAGACAGCAAGGCGCTTTATAATGGACCACTACTTGACAGCCCTTGTCCTCATAGTTACTATACACGGTAAGTCATCAAGCACTTAAGTGACAATGGGTGTATTTTTATTACAAATGAATTGCCAATAACTGGTTTACAATGCCAAAATTTGATGTGCTTATATATGTAATATGATTCTCGCGGTGCCAGGTGCCTGTAGTTACCTCAATGTCCACACGAGCGCGCCACTGAGCAGGGAAGCGGCGAGGCAGAAGTGCGGGGAACGCGGAGGAACATTGGCGCTGCCGCGTAATCAGACCACCAACGACGATATCACACGCCATCTGGTGGATAACAACATCACACTTTCCTGGATTGGTGTGCAGATCATCCCCTCATACTGGCATCGGGCGGCAGGTAGTTAGGTAGTTTATCTGGGTATTGTGGAAGATATAAAAACAGGGGCTAGTGCAGTCCATTGGAGACATAGTGCACGGGGTTAATTACAACCCGAGCAGACTCCATTGATGGTAGCCTGGTGGTAGATGAATAGATACACCGGTTTTCGCCCGATGATATATGTCAATTGAATATGCCATACATGCAATACATCAACTCATTCTTGATCTTCTCTCCTGTTATAACTTAAAGGCCAGGCCGGTTAAATTGTTGTCCGACACATATGAAGGGCCACATCAGGCGAATCAATCACTATAACTCCTTTAAGGAGTCTACAATGTCTCTCTACAGATGGTGAGCCTATCTACGATCAGGGTTGTTATGGGCTTCGTGACGTAGAATACGGTCGAGTTCGTCGTTCATCAGTCGTGACGTCATCAGAAGAGTGCGTCACGTATTGTACGCGTCATGACTACGACTTTGCCACCATTCAGGTAAATTCTCGCACTTATATATTCCTCCTTTAATCAATATGTAAGCATGTAGTTGTTGGATCTATTATAGCTTTCATGGACATAACCCCATCGTCACGTTCAAGTCATGACATTGTAAGAGTTTATTGTTGCTCATGGTATTGGCAGATAGTGCCTTTTCTATAAAATTAGCTATCCACCGTAATGTTATTGTCAAGACAAGGAGATATGACGATCATAATGTCACTTGTATCCCTTATAACGGGATTGTCTGATCATGTTACAGAGACGCTCAGCTCGGCAAGTTAATTGTAACTGTGCACATCAAATGAAAGTGACGTCACAGTTGGATGAGAGTCAATGCCAGGCATTCTGCCTGGGTGTTGGCTCCAGATGCGGCTTTATGGCAACGAACACTACGAGGGTCTTAGCAACAGGTAAATTATTGCACCGTATCTTTAGACGATTTTAAACAGTTGGTTTTAAGCCGCTTGCTCTCCTTTGACAGACCGCGCGAACCTAACGAGTGTGATTCGGTTGTAGGTGGGCGGGGTAACACAAGCCGGCCGTGGGGAACGACGTTTACACCAGGCGCATTGTGCGCGCTGGACTACAACAGTCAGCTATCGCGATACTCGTGCAGCAGGCAAAGATACTTTCGGTGCAGTTCAGACCGAGGTTTGTGTTGAATTTAACCGAAACTACTGGAATGGGTACTGTAGCTCAGGCGAACGCATACACAATGAATATACACCATGAACTTTTTATTATCACCATGTATCACAATGAGCTGTTTGTTATCACCATATATAACTCGTTATTCATTATCAAGTGTTGTATGAAATGAAGCTGTATCATTTTCAGACGTTGGTACATCTGTCACGTGGTTTGAGGGAGCTAGTAATTGCCATGAAAAAGGGGGGCGTCTGTCTGGCGGCTGGGCGGACCTGAAAGCTTGGAGATGGCAAAGCGGTGAAAGCGTGTCATAAATGATCACTTATCACTATTAAGAACCATATACAATGTCGAGTTAGTGATATTTACAGCATGGACGAGTACATGGTATGTCCAACAGAGACCGGGTCTGGAGATATCTACTACACGTCTTGGGCGCCTCATCATCCGGACTTCTCGGCGGGGACATGCGTTACTATCACAGCGGACGGCTCATGGCGTACGGCTGACTGCTCTATGACGCATTATGGAGTGTGTAGCATTACCCCGCGGGCCCGGAGCCCAGCAGCCATCCCAGGTAACTGAAACCTCAGAAATTTACATGTATGTGTAGGTATCGCGTGGTCAAACCATAGGCACTCGAGTTGTAAACCGCCATGCCTGTGGTTAAAACAAGGTTAGCATCGAGGCCTCGATTTCAAACCGAGGCAGTATGTCGGGTGGGGATTTAACATCGAGGGACGTGTATTTTGCTCACCTATGACTCAGCGTTTCGTTCTTCACGCTTTCAGTTATATTAATATTTCTAGTGTATAATTTTGTATTCAATAGATAATAGGGGTATTAATTTTGTTCGGTCGAATCAAGTAATGTTTGAGGCGAAAAAATGGTGTAAAGCGCCTGGAATGTTGGCTGCGGACGGACAGCGAGGGGATACATGCCACAGCATAACAATGTGAAATAGTCAAATAGGTTGGCTTGTTCCGAGTTTCATCTATTGCAACGCCCATTGCACTATCATAAATCACAGCCAATAAGTGCTCCTATCAAAAAGAGATCTATACACGTACACAATCTACGTACCTTCGATTCATGGCGGAATTCATGCTCCAATGAACGGCACCCCAACGCCTAAAAAGTGCAGCCTCGTCCCCAACCAGTTAAAAGCTTCATGCTCAAATCGATGGATGCTGAAGTATACTCATTCTATTAAAAATCCATTTGAATTTAAGCATTTCATCAACCTAGCTCCTCCCTCTGGTCTTTCGGAATATGATGTTGCTAATATGTTCGTTTTAGGAGAAGCAATGACCCAACTGAAAGTATTAACAACCTGCATCAATCGACAATTAAAACAGTGATATCAGTGGGGTTGACTGCCGGAAGTTGCGACCGTAGTTCCCAGTCAATATAGTAGTCATGTTGAACATTCGATGAATATGGACGCGATTGTGACAGCTCATGCGTGACTTTATGTGACTAACGTAACTATGTCATGTTTACCAAGGCATGTCGAGTCTGCTGTGTAGGTTTGGCGGGAACTGACACAGGAAATGTTAACGATGGAGAGGAAACGATGTCAAGCGGTAACCATGACAATGTTAACAAGACCGGAACAGACGTCACAGGTAAATTTATCACACTTTCGTGGTGTATATTCAAATTGAGTTTTCGCAGACTTTTCAGATTACAAAACAAAAAATATTACTTCGTGACATTTCAGATTACAAAACAAAATATATTATTCCGTGAGGTCAGACAGTTTGAGGCGCATCTTTGTCATGGGTTGGTCGTCTTCCAGGCCATGGGCATTTATGTCTAAAGCACCATTACGTAGCTGTCAAAGATTAAATAAGTTTATTGCTTACATCAAACGCATGTTGTTTTAAGAAGTTCTGTTTTCATTTGTACAATCAAGCAATTAAGTGACAATGGGTATATTTTTATTACAAATGAATTGCCAATAACTGATTTACAATGCCAAAATTTGATGTGCTTATATATGTAATATGATTCTCGCGGCGCCAGGTGCCTGTAGTTACCTCAATGTCCACACGAGCGCGCCACTGAGCAGGGAAGCGGCGAGGCAGAAGTGCGGGGAACGCGGAGGAACATTGGCGCTGCCGCGTAATCAGACCACCAACGACGATATCACACGCCATCTGGTGGATAACAACATCACACTTTCCTGGATTGGTGTGCAGATCATCCCCTCATACTGGCATCGGGCGGCAGGTAGTTAGGTAGTTTATCTGGGTATTGTGGAAGATATAAAAACAGGGGCTAGTGCAGTCCATTGGAGACATAGTGCACGGGGTTTAATTACAACCCGAGCAGACTCCATTGATGGTAGCCTGGTGGTAGATGAATAGATACACCGGTTCTCGCCCGATGATATATGTCAATTGAATATGCCATACATGCAATACATCAACTCATTCTTGATCTTCTCTCCTGTTATAACTTAAAGGCCAGGCCGGTTAAATTGTTGTCCGACACATATGAAGGGCCACATCAGGCAATCAATCACTATAACTCCATTAAGGAGTCTACAATGTCTCTCACAGATAGCGAGCCTATCTACGATCAGGGTTGTTATGGGCTTCGTGACGTAGAATACGGTCGAGTTCGTCGTTCATCAGTCGTGACGTCATCAGAAGACTGCGTCACGTATTGTACGCGTCATGACTACGACTTTGCCACCATTCAGGTAAATTCTCGCACTTATATATTCCTCCTTTAATTAATATGTAAGCATGTAGTTGTTGGATCTATTATAGCTTTTCATGGACATAACCCCATCGTCACGTTCAAGTCATGACATTGTAAGAGTTTATTGTTGCTCATGGTATCGGCAAATAGTGCCTTTTCTATAAAATTAGCTATCCACCGTAATGTTATTGTCAAGACAAGGAGATATGACGATCATAATGTCACTTGTATCCCTTATAACGGGATTGTCTGATCATGTTACAGAGACGCTCAGCTCGGCAAGTTAATTGTAACTGTGCACATCAAATGAAAGTGACGTCACAGTTGGATGAGAGTCAATGCCGGACACGCTGCTGGGGTGTTGGCTCCAGATGCGGCTCTATGGCAACGAACACTACGAGGGTCTTAGCAACAGGTAAATTATTGCACCGTATCTTTAGACATTTTAAAAACAGTTGGTTTTAAGCCGCTTGCTCTCCTTTGACAGACCGCGCGAACCTAACGAGTGTGATTCGGTTGTAGGTGGGCGGGGGGTAACACAAGCCGGCCGTGGGGAACGACGTTTACACCAGGCGCATTGTGCGCGCTGGACTACAACAGTCAGCTATCGCGATACTCGTGCAGCAGGCAAAGATACTTCCGGTGCAGTTCAGACCGAGGTTTGTGTTGAATTTAACCGAAACTACTGGAATGGGTACTGTAGCTCAGGCGAACGCATACACAATGAATATACACCATGAACTTTTTATTATCACCATGTATCACAATGAGCTGTTGTGTATCACCATATATAACTCGTTATTCATTATCAAGTGTTGTATGAAATGAAGCTGTATCATTTTCAGACGTTGGTACAACTGTCACGTGGTTTGAGGGAGCTAGTAATTGCCATGAAAAAGGGGGGCGTCTGTCTGGCGGCTGGGCGGACGTGAAAGCTTGGAGATGGCAAAGCGGTGAGAGCGTGTCATAAATGATCACTCATCACTATTAAGAACCATATACAATGTCGAGTTAGTGATATTTACAGCATGGACGAGTACATGGTATGTCCAACAGAGACCGGGTCAGGAGATATCTACTACACGTCTTGGGCGCCTCATCATCCGGACTTCTCGGCGGGGACATGCGTTACTATCTCAGCGGACGGTTCATGGCGTACGGCTGACTGCTCTATGACTCATTATGGAGTGTGTAGCATTACCCCGCGGGCCCGGAGCCCAGCAGCCACCCCAGGTAACTGAAACCTCAGAAATTTACATGTATGTGTTAGGTATCGCGTGGTCAAACCATAGGCACTCGAGTTGTAAACCGCCATGCCTGTGGTAAAAACAAAGGTTAGCATCGAAGCCGCGATTTCAACCCGAGGTGGTATGTCGGGTGGGGCTTTAACATCGAGGGACGTGTATGTTGCTCACCTATGACTCAGCGTTTCGTTCTTCACGCTTTCAGTTATATTAGAATTTCAAGTGTATAATTTTGTATTCAATAGATAATAGGGGTATTAATTTTGTTCTGTCGAATCAAGTAATGTTTGAGGCGAAAATGGTGTAAAGCCCCTGGAATGTTGGCTGCGGACGAACAGCGAGGGGATATATGCCACAGCATAACAATGTGAAATAGTCAAATAGGTTGGCTTGTTCCGAGTCTCATCTATTGCAACGCCCATTGCACTATCATAAATCACAGCCAATAAGTGCTCCTATCAAAAAGAGATCTATACACGTACACAATCTACGTACCTTTGATTCATGGCGGAATTCATGCTCCAATGAACGGCACCCCAACGCCTAAAAATGAATATGGACGCGATTGTGACAGCTCATGCGTGACTTTATGTGACTAACGTAACTATGTCATGTTTACCAAGGCATGTCGAGTCTTCTGTGTAGGTTTGGCGGGAACTGACAAAGGAAATGTTAACGATGGAGAGGAAACGATGTCAAGCAGTAACCATGACAATGTAAACAAGACCGGAACAGACGTCACAAGTAAATTTATCACACTTTCGTGGTGTATATTCAAATTGAGTTTTCGCATATAAACTTTTCATATTACAAAACAAAATTTTTTATTTCGTGAGCTCAGACAGTTTGAGGGGCATCGTTAACATGGGTGTGTCGTCTTTCCCCGTCGTGGGTATTAATGTATGAAGGACCATTCAGTAGCTGTCAAAGATTAATTTGATGTCTTGTATCAGTAGCGTCATATATTGACAGTTGCAAAAATAAGTTTATTGCTTACATCAAACACATGTTGTTTTATTAAGTTTTGTTTTCATTTGTACAATCTGATAATCTCCAAACTCTACATTCATCATGTATGATTTCAGCCGTTGCAGTTGGTGTCGCTGTTGGTATGATGGTAATTGCTGGTCTGGTTGCTGGAGCTGTGATCTACAGGTAATCGTTTATATTAACATATGAAGGTTGTATTCTTCATCATGTTGTTGGATGAAAATTTCCTTTGTTTTCTTATGCTAGTGGAGGACGTCAAAGATTTCGTAACGCATTTTTGACCGATTTTGGACACCCCTTCCCCCATGTGATACTTTATAACACTAGTGCATGCATTACCATAATAAACCGTAACCCAAACCCACAACCCCGTCAACCGCGTTCAGAAGTTATGAATGGCCCCTTTACAATGCCTTTGTTATGTTGTTAAGTCGCAGGAAACCGTGGTATAAGAGGAAGCGACCTGTTCTCACATACAGAGAGAACCCGCGTTACTCCAAGAATGATATCCACGTTGTGTGTACGTCAGCTCACGGTGTCACCAACAAAACCTACGACATTATCCCTGCTGACGTTACAGGCGGCCACGCACCTGTCATCATCCATGATGAGTCGCACGTCAGAGAAACCCATGAAGCAATTGCCATGGTAACTGCTCAAGGCCGGTCAGATGTGACCGTATGCTGCTATGAAAACCTTCCCAACCGGGCAGGAGATAGTCCGCAGGTCGATTTCAATACATACCAAGATATTCCCTTTGATTCCACCGAACGTCAGACCATTGTCACAGAACAGTCACGTGATGATGCTGGTGACGGCACCTATGTAGCGTATGACAGAGTTGACAGGTCGGGCGACGTGGGTTGCACCACTGCATCCGGCGATGTGGGTTGCACCACAGCATCTGGCGACGTTGATTGTACCATAGCATCCGGCGACGTGGGTTGTACCACAGCATCCGGCGACGTGGGTTGCACCTCAGCATCCGGTGACGACAAGATGGCGGAAGTGACGTCAGAGGTTGGGGAAGTTAGTGCGGTGTATGCATTGCCACTTCCAAAAAACAAACGCCCTATGACGTCAGCTCATGGTGGATTGACGTCGGCATCTGGCGAGGAATCCCAACCAGTGTCTGCAGTCTGTGAGGCAGCGCGTGATGCTGATGCTGACCATGTGTACGCTATGCCAGTGCCGAAGCATCGCAGAAGAGCGGAAAGCAGGGTTAATTCTTCCATTGTGGCATCTGATGGGCTGGCCTCTAATGACGAGCAGACATCCATTAACAATGAAGCAATGCCTATACCAAAGCTGAGAAGAAATTGAAACCGAGCGACGCTGATGACGTGTTTAAGCCGACTTAATCACTGATGTAACTTTTATTCACATTAGCAAGGCGCGCGTGTGTTCGACCAGGTGCAGAAGAGATGCCAAAGCTTGATGAAGTCTTATCACCTGTGACCACAATGAACTGATGTAATGTGATATGCCATGTTTTGTATGGGAATACGAGAAACAATCGTTAGCCGTTATGATCTGATGTGACTTATTATACACTAGCAATATAGGATTATGATCGAGAGTGTAAATAGCATATGGTTCACAAGGAGCAAAAGGCAGACAACCATGCTGTATGCGAACATATTAGTGTAAGGATACGGCATTAGACAGCATAGGAGGCTGTTAAGCTATAGTTAAGTAAGATAGGTGGGGGGTTGAGTCCAATTGCTTGACTGGATAAATGATTGATCTTATTTGGACTACTTAATAGATGTTTGGGAACATGTCTATCAGTGTGGTATGGTGGTCACGTGTCAGACCGACTACAGGAGACATAGAAACCAATCCTCTATCATTCTTGATCCTTTCTCATCTGTGTAAGCTTGATAAACGAAGGCGGGCTCGATCGTTATGCTTAAGTTGGAATATGGGTTTCTGTCTAACTCTCTTGTTGAATAAACCCGCGTGTAAAACGCATATTAGCTTCTTGGAACCTGATGCACTTTCTCGAGATATGCTTTTAGGGTGTTTATCAATAGAGGGCGTTCCATATTACATGACATCATTATAACCAATGACCCTAACGCACCAAACCCGATAGCTGCTGCCCCTGGGCTGCCCCTGTGCTTACGCAAATCTGTAATATTAGGGTTTGCAAAGAGGTCTTTACTGATAAAAAACCCGTCTCGGTTCAATCCAGTTAAGGAAGTATGGTATAGTATACTGAAGAGTTGTTCTGGAACACTCCCCACCCGCCCCTGTGTGAGTATTTGTTCTGTACGTTCCCGTCTCGTGACGTCTCCTGACGTGACCACCAATGATAGGAAGCTTGTATGTTGCTGACTGGTATGTCCACTTGTGTGTCATCATGCTTTGATTTTTCTCTCTTCGATTTTTTATCCTTATCCTCCTGTGGTCCACCGCCTTGATAGCTGTTATCTAGTGTATTGGCCTCTAACACGAGCCTTTGTGTGTACCTCTAACACTGCAAACATTTTATTTACTTTTGAAGTTGTACTGAAAGTTTGAACCCATGTAACGCAGAACTTCCCTCTTGATAATGTTTAAATGGTTCGTTGGTATGCCTCTTGGCAGATTTCTCTTTCTGTGGAGCAGCACATATTCTTTATTGAAGCAGATTTTCATCAAGCTCTTTTGCCAATATGAAAAACATATATATTTCTTAAAGGATTTTTGGAGGGCAGAATTTCATGCGTGTTATAACTTTTCTTTTTCTGCCTGTATTCGAATGGCAAATTATTTGTCTTCGTCTGGTAAATGGAGATGAGAGGGTTGCTTATATCTGGAGAAGAGAGTGAAATTATTACGAAAAGTGTCCCAGAATCATTATAATATATACTACTACAAGAAAATGTTCATTTGCGAAAAATCTCCAAACATTCTTCAGTTCTTATGGCGAGATGGTGATGCTAGTATTGACACGAGGCCGTGAGTGCTAGTTCATCCACAAGCCGGCTTTAATGACGTTTTTTTGTGGATTTACCTTACACAGTCTCCAGCATTTGACAAACCATAACATGTACAGGCCATTAGCTGCCATTCACTGAGGCACGTATCGCAATATTGCAATATTAAGAAGGGTGTTGACCTGCTTTTGGACAGCTGCCAGGTGGACGCCAAATGTGGAAAAATCAAATAAGGGGAAGGCCCGTTGCATATTCATCAACATTACGACTACACATCGACTGATATGGGACGGGAGTCGTGCTTCTAAGAGAATACTTGCCCGGAATCAGTAAGAACAATCAACAGCACGTGTACCAATCAACAGCACGTGTACCAATCAACAGCACGTGTACCAATCAACTAAGGTCATTCATTATCAATAGCAAATATGGCAACCGCCAGTCATGAAGTGACAACACCGTCAAACACACTCAAACAGAACCGACAAACGGGTGAGCTTTGGTTGCACAGACTTCACATTTTTCTGGCGTATTTGCTGGAATCGTTATTTGTTTGGTGCTTACTATGTAGATTCTTAGACATATGGTAACGTGATTGGCGCCGTTGTAACCGGTTCATAGGGGTGTGTGTGGGTTGTGTGTCTGTGTTGGGGGGGGGGGGGTGGGTATGGAATATGTGTTAACCAGGTTATAACCCCGGTCATTCTGATTTATATTGTACTTATGGTGCTTTTTGGACCAAATAAATTGCATTATTAATTCATTCTGATGTGACTCATTGTATCCTGATGGTCTGTGTGCAAACAGTGATTGCATTGTTGTCTGGTGTGTTGGCCTTCGTTGTCATCATGGCCTCGATTATTACAATTGCTGCTGTGTATAACCGACGTAAGAGGTTGGTACTTCATCATTTTACCTGTTCGATAATTAAGTCTAAGCTGAGGTAACGACTGATTGAAATGACTTTTGTTGCAACTGGTGTTTCAGGAAGCAAGAGTCTGACATTACTGCACCACCACAAGCAGTCCGTCATTCTCATCAATTGCCAAGCGATGGTGCAATTAACCGATATATTACATCTGCGCTTCATGATGGAAATATTTCCAATAACATAAATTGTGGGACGCCGGCGCCGGCAGTCAGGACCGACAGGTACGAATGCATGGATGGCAGCATTGCTGGTCTATCTACTTCACACGGAGATAGCGGCATTTCGGTAACGTCTACTTCACACGGAGAAAGCGACAGTTACGGGACACTTGGCAGGTCACGTGACATGAAAACAACTACGGACTCTTACGAGGTGTTACATATGTATGCGAATATGAAGGCCGTACATGGTTCGAGAAAAATTTCTTCTGCTTAATGCCTTGACCATATCATGCGTTTCACTATACACAGTGGAAAAATACACATATTTGGAAAGTATTTATCATAAATTCAACAATTCCTTTATTTGTTAAGTGGATTCTTTACTCGTAATACAAAGAAACATCCAATGAAGATTGTGCTTTACTTTAAAAAGCCACCATGAGCTCCAAACACGTGCTGATGTTAATATTATTTGCGTTTCTATATAAGAATTGTTCAAATAACGCGGGGGCGTGGCAAGCTCTTATGCTTATGTTCTACCTGAATGCAGATGGGTCACTGGAACAACTAATAAAACGTAATGAGACAAGCCTCTCATATGTAACGGCAAAGTTAGTGTTTTTTTCCACTCAATCACTTGGGTATGTTTGGTGTTTGGCAGTTGTCTGAATGGATTCGTTTTCAGAGAAAGTAAGACGTCTACTCAGACGTCTTTTAGGGCTAGTAACGGGATAGTCTGATCATGTTACAGAGACGTAACTCAGACGATTTCAAACAGCTGGTCTAATTCCGCTTGCTCTCCTTTGCTCTCCTTTGACAGACCACTCGAACAAAACGAGTGTTATTCGATTGTAGGTGGGCGGGGTAACACAAGCCGGCCGTGGGGAAGGACGTTGAGGCCAGGCGCATTGTGCGCGCTGGACTACAACAGTCAGCTGATTCGATACTCGTGCAGCAGGCTAAATCACTTCCGGTGCAGTACAGACCGAGGTTTGCGTTGAATTTAACCGAATGTGCCATGTAGATTAAGCGAACGCATACACAATGAATATATACCACGAACTGTTTGTTATCACTATATATCACCATGAACTGTTTGTTATCACCATTTATCACCACGAATTGTTTGTTATCACCATATATCACAATGATCCGTTTGTTATCACCATATATAACTCGTTATTCATTATCAAGTGTTGTATGAAATGAAGCTGTATCATTTTCAGACGTTGGTACAACTGTCACGTGGTTTGAGGGCGATAGTAATTGCCATGAACAAGGGGGGCGTCTGTCTGGCGGCTGGGCGGACGTGAAAGCTTGGAGATGGCAAAGCGGTGAAAGCGTGTCATAAATGATCACTCATCACTATTAACAACTATATGCAATGTCGAGTAAGTGATATTTACAGTATGGACGAGTACATGGTATGTCCAACAGAGACCGGGTCTGGAGATATCTACTACACGTCTTGGGCGCCTCATCATCCGGACTTCTCGGCGGGGACATGCGTTACTATCTCAGCGGACGGCTCATGGCGTACGGCTGACTGCTCTATGACGCATTATGGAGTGTGTAGCATTACCCCGCGGGCCCGGAGCCCAGCAGCCACCCCAGGTAACTGAAACCCCAGTAGTGAAATTTACATGTATGTGTTGAGTATCGCGTGGTCAAACCATAGGCACTCGAGTTGTAAACCGCCATGCCTGTGGTAAAAACAAGGTTAGCATCGAAGCCGCGATTTCAACCCGAGGTGGTATGTCGGGTGGGGCTTTAACATCGAGGGACGTGTATTTTGCTCACCTATGACTCAGCGTTTCGTTCTTCACACTGACAGTTATATCGAGATTTGTTAGTGTGTATTTAGTATTCAATAGATAATTAGGTTATAAAATCTGTTCTGCCGAATCAAGTAATGTTTGGGACGTGAAAGGCGTGTAAAGCCCCTGGAATGTACGCTCCGGACGTGCAGCGGAGATATATGCCACCACAAAACAATGTGAAATGGTCAAATAGGTTGGCTTGTTCCGATTCCCATCTATTGCAACACCCATAGCACTACCGTAAATCACAGCCAATAAGTGCTCCTATTAAAAAGAGATCTATACACGTACACAATCTACGTACCTTTGCTTCATGGCGGAATTCATGCTCCAAAAAACGGCACTCTAAGACTTAAAAGCGCAACCTCGTCCCAACCAGCCCAAATCGATGGATGTAAGTGATGTGGCGAGTGTTAGTGTTGTGGCGAGTGTTAATGATGTGGCGAGTGTAAGTGATGTGGCAAGTGTAATTGATGTAACGAGTGTAAGTGATGTGGCGATCGTAAGTGATGTGGCGATCGTATGTGATGTGACGAGTGTAAGTGATATGGCGAGTGTAAGTGATGTGGCAAGTGAAAGTGGTGTAACGAGTGTTAGTGATGCGGCGATCGTAAGTGATGTGGCGAGTGTAAGTGATGTGGCGATCGTAAGTGATGTGGCGATCGTATGTGATGTGACGAGTGTAAGTGATGTGGCGAGTGTCAGTGATGTGGCGAGTTTTAGAGATGTTACGAGTGCAAGTGATGTTGCGAGTGTAAGTGATGTGGCGAGTGTATGTGATGTAGCGAGATAAAGTGATGTAGCTAGTGGTAATGATTTGTCGGGTGTAAGTGATGTGGCGAGATTAAGTGATGTGACGAGCGTTAGTGATGCCACGAGTGTAAGTGATGTGGTGAGTGTGAGTGATTTAACTAATGTAAGTGTTGTGGCGAGTGTTAGTGATGTGGCGAGTGTATGTGATGTGGCGAGTGTAAGTGATGTGGCGAGTGTATGTGATGTGGCGAGTGTAAGTTTATTACACAAAAACTCGATGCTACCATCAACAGATATCTTGGTTACATCCTTTAACTCGCTCGTACACATACATGGCCTTCCAGCCGCAGACACTTCGAAACAAAATGCAGAACAAAACAGACGTAGACAGCAAGGCGCTTTATAATGGACCACTACTTGACAGCCCTTGTCCTCATAGTTACTATACACGGTAAGTCATCAAGCACTTAAGTGACAATGGGTGTATTTTTATTACTAAGGAATTGCCAATAACTGATTTACAACGCCAAAATTTGATTTGCTTATATATGTAATATGATTCTCGCGGTGCCAGGTGCCTGTAGTTACCTAAATGTCCACACGAGCGCGCCACTGAGTAGGGAAAACGCTAGGCGGAAGTGCAGGGAACGCGGAGGAACATTGGCGCTGCCGCGTAATCAGACCACCAACGACGATATCACACGCCATCTGGTGGATAACAACATCACGCTTTCCTGGATTGGTGTGCAGATCATCCCCTCATACTGGCATCGGGCGGCAGGTAGTTAGGTAGTTTATCTGGGTATTGTGGAAGATATAAAAACAGGGGTCAGTGCAGTTCATTGGAGACATAGTGCATGGGGTTTAATTACAACCCGAGCAGACTCCATTGATGGTAGCCTGATGGTAGATGAATAGATACACCGGTTTTCGCCCGATGATATATGTCAATTGAATATGCCATACATGCAATACATCAACTCATTCTTGATCTTCTCTCCTGTTATAACTTAAAGGCCAGGCCGGTTAAACTGTTGTCCGGCACATATAAAGGGCCACTTCAGGCGATCAATCACTATAACTGCTTTAAGGAGTCGACAATGTCTCCTACAGATGCGAGCCTATCTACGATCAGGGTTGTTATGGGCTTCGTGACGTAGAATACGGTCGAGTTCGTCGTTCATCAGTCGTGACGTCATCAGAAGAGTGCGTCACGTATTGTACGCGTCATGACTTCGACTTTGCCACCATTCAGGTAAATTCTCGCACTTATATATTCCTCCTTTAATCAATATGTAAGCATGTAGTTGTTGGATCTATTATAGCCTTTCATGGACATAACCCCATCGTCACGTTCAAGTCATGACATTGTAAGAGTTTATTGTTGCTCATGGTATTGGCAGATAGTGCCTTTTCTATAAAATTAGCTATCCACCGTAATGTTATTGTCAAGACAAGGAGATATGACGATCATAATGTCACTTGTATCCCTTATAACGGGATTGTCTGATCATGTTACAGAGACGCTCAGCTCGGCAAGTTAATTGTAACTGTGCACATCAAATGAAAGTGACGTCACAGTTGGATGAGAGTCAATGCCGGACACGCTGCTGGGGTGTTGGCTCCAGATGCGGCTCTATGGCAACGAACACTACGAGGGTCTTAGCAACAGGTAAATTATTGCACCGTATCTTTAGACGATTTTAAACAGTTGGTTTTAAGCCGCTTGCTCACCTTTGACAGACCGCGCGAACCTAACGAGTGTGATTCGGTTGTAGGTGGGCGGGGTAACACAAGCCGGCCGTGGGGAAGGACGTTTACACCAGGCGCATTGTGCGCGCTGGACTACAACAGTCAGCTATCGCGATACTCGTGGCGGTTGGGCGGAAGTGAGAGCTTGGAAATGGCAAAGCGGTGAGAACTCTCAGTATAATAAATGATCACACATCAACATTAAGAACCATATGCAATGTCGAGTTAGTGATATTTACAGTAGGGACGAGTGCATGGTATGTCCAACAGAGACCGGGTCAGGAGATATCTACTACACATCTTGGGCGCCTCGTCATCCGAACTTCTCGGCGGGGACATGCGTTACTATCTCAGCGGACGGTTCATGGCGTACGGCTGACTGCTCTATGACTCATTATGGAGTTTGCAGCATTACCCCGCGGGCCCAGAGCCCAACAGCCATCCCAGGTAACTGAAACCCCTGTCGAGAAATTTACATATGTATGTTAGTTATCGTGTGGTCAAACCATAGGCTACGAGATGTAAACCGCCCTGCCTATGGTAAAAACAAGGTTAGCATCGAAGCCGCGTTTTCAACCCGAGGCAGTATGTTGGGTGGGGCTTTAACATCGAGGGACGTGTATTTTGCTCACCTATGACTCAGCGTTTCGTTCTTCACGCTTTCAGTTATATTAGAATTTCTAGTGTATATTTTTGTATTCAATAAATAATAGTGGTATTAATTTTGTTCTGTCGAATCAAGTAATGTTTGAGGCGAAAAAATGGTGTAAAGCCCCTGGAATGTTGGCTGCGGACGGGCAGCGAGGGATATATGCCACCGCATAACAATGTGAAATAGTCAAATAGGTTGGCTTGTTCCGAGTCTCATCTATTGCAACGCCCATTGCACTATCATAAATCACAGCCAATAAGTGCTCCTATCAAAAAGAGATCTATACACGTACACAATCTACGTACCTTTGATTCATGGCGGAATTCATGCTCCAATGAACGGCACCCCAACGCCTAAAAAGTGCAGCCTCGTCCCCAACCAGTTAAAAGCTTCATGCCCAAATCGATGGATGCTGAAGTATACTCATTCTATTAAAAATCCATTTGAATTTAAGCATTTCATCAACCTAGCTCCTCCCTCTGGTCTTTCGGAATATGATGTTGCTAATATGTTCGTTTTAGGAGAAGCAATGACCCAACTGAAAGTATTAACAACCTGCATCAATCGACAATTAAAACAGTGATATCAGTGGAGTTGACTGCCGGAAGTTGTGACCGTAGTTCCCAGTCAATATAAATCAACATGTTGAACATTCGATGAATATGGACGCAATTGTGACAGCTCATGCGTGACTTTATGTGACTAACGTAACTTTGTCATGTTTACCAAGGCATGTCGAGTCTGCTGTGTAGGTTTGACGGGAACTGACACAGGAAATGTTAACTATGGAGAGGAAACGATGTCAAGCGGTAACCATGACAATGTAAACAAGACCGGAACTGACGTCACAAGTAAATTTATCACACTTTCGTGGTGTATATTCAAATTGAGTTTTCGCAGATAAACTTACAAAACAGATAACAAAACAAATTGTTTTATTTCGTGAGCTCAGACAGTTTGAGGGGTATCGTTAACATGGGTGTGTTGTCTTTCCCCGCCGTGGGTATTAATGTATGAAGGACCATTCCGTAGCTGTCAAAGATTAATTTGATGTCTTGTATCAGTAGCTTCATATATTGACAGTTGCAAAAATAAGTTTATTGCTTACATCAAACACATGTTGTTTTATTAAGTTCTGTTTTCATTTGTACAATCTGACAATCTCCAAACTCTACATTGGTCCTGTATGATTTCAGCCGTTGCAGTTGGTGTCGCTGTTGGTATGATGGTAATTGCTGGTCTGGTTGCTGGAGCTGTGCTCTACAGGTAATCGTTTATATTAACATATGAAGGTTGTATTCTTCATCATGTTGTTGGATGAAAAATTCCTTTGTTTTCTTATGCTATTGTAGGACGTCAAAGACTTGGTAACGCATTTTTGACCGATTTTGGACACCCCTTCCCCCATGTGATACTTTATAACACTAGAGCATGCATTACCATAATAAACCGTAACCCAACCCACAACCCCGTCAACCGCGTTCAGAAGTTATAAATGGCCCCTTTACAAAGCCTTTGTTATGTTGTTAAGTCGCAGGAAACCGTGGTATAAGAGGAAGCGACCTGTGCTCATACACAGAGAGAACCCCCGCTACTCCAAGAATGATATCCGCGTCGTGTCGACGTCAGCTCACGGTGTCACCAACAAAACCTACGACATCATCCCTGCTGACATTACAGGCGGCCACGCACCTGTCATCATCCATGATGAGTCGCACGTCAGAGAAACCAATGAAGCAATTGCCATGGTAACTGCTCAAGGCCGGTCAGATGTGACCGTATGCTGCTATGAAAACCTTCCCAACCGGGCAGGAGATAGTCCGCAGGTCGATTTCAATACATACCAAGATATTCCCTTTGATTCCACCGAACGTCAGACCATTGTCACAGATCAGTCACATGATGATGCTGGTAATGGCACCTATGTAGCGTATGACGGAGTTGACAGGTCGGGCGACGTGGGTTGTACCACAGCATCCGGCGACGTGGATTGTACCACAGCATCTGGCGACGTGGGTTTTACAACAGCATCCGGTGACGTGGATTGTAGCACAGCATCCGGCGACGTGGGTTGTACAACAGCATCCGGTGACGTAGATTGTAGCACAGCATTCGGTGACGTGGATTGTAGCACAGCATCCGGTGACGACATGATGGCGAAAGTGACGACAGAGGATGGGGAAGTTAGTGCGGTGTATGCATTGCCACTTCCAAAAAACAAACGCCTTATGACGTCAGCTCATGGTGGATTGACGTCGGCATCTGGCGAGGAATCCCCACCAGCGTCTGCAGTCTGTGAGGCCGCGCGTGATGCTGATGCTGACCATGTGTACGCTATGCCAGTGCCGAAGCGCAATAGAAAAGTATAAATCAGGGATGATTCTTCCATTGTGGCATCTGATGGGCAGGCATCTAATGACGAGCAGACATTCATCAACAATAAAGCAATGTCCATACCAAAGCCGAGAAGAAATTGAAACCGAGCGACGCTGATGATGTGTTTAAGCCGACATAATCACTGTTGTAACTTTCATTCACATTAGCAAGGCGCGTGTGTTCGACCAGGTGCAGAAGAGATGCCAAAGCTTGATGAAGTCTTATCACCTGTGACCACAATGAACAGATGTAATGAGATATGCCATGTTTTGTATGGGAATACGAGAAACCATCGTTAGCCGTTATGATCTGATGTGACTTATTATACACTAGCAATATAGGATTATGATCGAGAGTGTAAATAGCATATGGTTCACAAGGAGCAACAGGCAGACAGCCATGCTGTATGCGAACATATTAATGTAAGGATACGGCATTAGACAGCATAGGAGGCTGTTAAGCTATAGTTAAGTAAGATAGGTGGGGTTTTGAGTCCAATTGCTAGACTGGATAAATGATTGATCTTATTTGGACTGCTTAATAGATGTTTGGGAACATCTCTACCAGTGTGGTATCGTCGTCACGTATCAGACCGACCACATGTCTATCAGTGTGGTAACGTCGTCACAAGTCAGACCGACCACATGTCTATCAGTGTGGTAACGTCGTCACGTGTCAGACCGACCACAGGAGACCAAACTGCTATCATTCTTGATCCTTTCCCGATAAACGAAGGCGGGCTCGATCGTTATACTTAAGTTGGAATATGGGTTTCTGTCTAACTCTCTTGTTGAATAAACCCGCGTGTAAAGCGCTTATTAGCTTCTTGGAACCTGATGCACTTTCTCGAGATATGCTTTTAGGGTGTTTATCAATAGAGGGCGTTCCATATTACATGACATCATTATAACCAATGACCCTAACGCACCAAACCCGATAGCTGCTGCCCCTGGGCCACCCCTGTGCTTACGCAAATCTGTAATATTAGGGTTTGCAAAGAGGTCTTTACTGATAAAAAACCCGTCTCGGTTCAATCCAGTTAAGGAAGTATGGTATCGTATACTGAAGAGTTGTTCTGGAACACTCCCCACCCGCCCCTGTGTGAGTATTTGTTCTGTACGTTCCCGTCTCGTGACGTCTCCTGACGTGACCACCAATGATAGGAAGCTTGTATGTTGCTGACTGGTATGTCCACTTGTGTGTCATCATGCTTTGATTTTTCTCTCTTCGATTTTTTATCCTTATCCTCCTGTGGTCCACCGCCTTGATAGCTGTTATCTAGTGTATTGGCCTCTAACACGAGCCTTTGTGTGTACCTCTAACACTGCAAACATTTTATTTACTTTTGAAGTTGTACTGAAAGTTTGAACCCATGTAACGCAGAACTTCCCTCTTGATAATGTTTAAATGGTTCGTTGGTATGCCTCTTGGCAGATTTCTCTTTCTGTGGAGCAGCACATATTCTTTATTGAAGCAGATTTTCATCAAGCTCTTTTGCCAATATGAAACACATATATATTTCTTAAAGGATTTTTGGAGGGCAGAATTTCATGCGTGTTATAACTTTTCTTTTTCTGCCTGTATTCGAATGGCAAATTATTTGTCTTCGTCTGGTAAATGGAGATGAGAGGGTTGCTTATATCTGGAGAAGAGAGTGAAATTATTACGGAAAGTGTCCCAGAATCATTATAATATATACTACTACAAGAAAATGTTCATTTGCGAAAAATCTCCAAACATTCTTCAGTTCTTATGGCGAGATGGTGATGCTAGT
>CM067348.1:18764964-18780457 GCA_034190875.2 Urechis unicinctus
CGCGTATGAGTCAGTATAGCTCTTTCATTTGCAGCCAACACAGCTTCTGTCGACATAATCATCGATAATCTGTCAATATAAATATCAACCAATGTCATAAAGATTTCCGTCATTCCTCAATTCTACCCCGTAATAGACCTACCCTGTAATAGACCTACCCTTAGCGTTGTCGACTGCAGCGCCATTTCCAGTTTGTGTTGGGGGGGTGTTTTGAACTTGGTTTAACGAATCCAGCACTGCATTGGCCTGTTCGATTTCATACGCGTCCATGGCTGTATGTAAAATATCTTCGTCTCCCGTCAACACTAAAACACACACGCGTAACAAAAATAAATAAATTAAAAAAAATGACGTATACCTGGTAATTCTATAATTCAGATATAGAAAATAAAATCATACTTACTGTTTTCTGATTCAATCTGTTCCACGGCTTTTAACAAGTCCGCATCGCTCATCTGTCTACTGCGTTTGTTCACATCATTGATAGCACCGAGCTGTCTCTTCTCAGCCATGGTTATAACTGAACTGAGACACTCTCGCGTTTTATATACACCCTCTATCCCATCACTTAGCTTAGGTCAGCAAACCATGACGACATATCCGAGGACATTGTGAAATCACTTTATAAAAATAGAATGACCTCACCCAAATAGCACACAGCTCAATGTATTACCAAGGTCGCAAAGCTCAGCAGTCGGAAACACTTTCCCAAAATAGAATGATGTCACCACAATATCTGAGGTGAATGCGAAATCGACTGACACCCAGATTTGACAATGATATACGCTTGAGTAATTTTTAGCGCTAAGTGGAGGCAACTCACAATGACTAATTTATCAAATCGTTTGACACGAGTCGTTATCTAATGACCATAGAAGCGCGTCATGAATTCGACAATAAGCAAATCACATTACCAACTTGTGTAATTATACCACAGATTCATCAAGTCTGATTAATAACACAAACACCAGTATAACATTTATATATATTTATTTAAATTTTAAAAATATTTAATTCTAACTAATTTATTCTATCTTCATCCTAGAAACAAAACAAATTATTTTTGTTTTAATCTCTAAGAATAAACCAAACTAAAATTCCAGAGAATCTTAATCATTTGCGGTACTCACTGTTTTGTAAAAGATGTTTAGGGTCCCTGCATACAAAAATAAAAAAAATATATAGACTTATAACAGATACAAAAGTCAACGAATCTATACAGCCATATAGCGTGTTTTAAGCGAATACTCACAGTACAGGATAATCCGTTATGAGAGAGCCACCCTTCTTGATGACTTTCACCCAACGGGTGGGTGCCGATATATACCCAGGGTACGCCCCTGTAACTCAAACTGTATATTCGAATCGCTTATAATATACCTTTTTATTGATTCCAAATTGCTCTGCTAAATCTGGGTTTGCAGACGTTTGTTCCACTAAACTAGAATAGTTGGAATGGTACAATCTCGACTTCGTTGGATCAGTAGAAATATGATGATTGGCGTAAATGTGCTCCATCTTTGATATTTCAGATGAAAACTATTTGGAAGTAAAGTTACCATCCGCTATTTGTAACCCATAACTCCACCCCCCATTTTGAGAAATATCCAATGGTCAAGTTTTAACCACCTGGCGTTATATTCTCAATGAGAGTTAGAACACACTTCAAATTAAAGTCACCTGTCATTTTCCCTCATATGTAATTGAATTCTCATATGCTAGTAAGATTCATTCACGTGAAAACTCCAGTCGACCGACATACTACGCAAATTGACTTTTAACCTTTTCACCACCAATTCCCGGTTTACCGGGAACCATGCCCTTTCACCACCAATTCCCGGTATACCGGGAACCATGCCCTTTCACTTCTATTTACGTTTAACTGATCCGAAAACGTGTACGCGTGAGCGATAAGTACGAATTGTTTACAAAATGACATCCAAAAATCGTTTTCAAACACTATTGGTCGTTGCTGGGGGATTCCATGGATACATCACGGATCATTATAATAAATTGTTTGTTTTTTACCGGCTGCGCATGTGGCCGCGCACTTAGTTACGCTTCTGCGTCCACGTTATGATGGCGAATGTAAATAAACGCGCTGATTACTCAGAGGGTTACGAAGATGAAGCGGTGTTTTCTGATGCGTCTAGTGCTGAGAGTGATGATGAAATAGGCGATGTTTTTATGGACGAACTGGCCCTAGAGGCTGACTTCGGTAGCGAAGACGAGGAATGTTATGGATTTGACGACATCGGCGCTGGTGATGGCAATCAACCTGATCTAGCGGCAGGTAGCGAATTTACCTGGATCAAGCAGTATGAAGGCATTGAAGCAACAGGAGAACAGACGCCATTCATTGCCACTCCTGGGCCAACGATGGCAAATGCACCTGGCACAGGTCGTGCCATCGATTTCTTCGGGCTCTTCTTTGATTTGTACCTGATGACAATGATCCGAGATTGGACCAACACAAACGCCAATCGCAAGAGAGCAGCCAACCCACAGCAACACAAAAGGAAGTGGTACCCAGTCACCGTTGATGAACTAAAAGCCTTCTTTGGAGTCCTCATGTTTATCGAGCGATACCTGAGCTGCAGATTGGAGGACGTTTGGTCGACAAGCAAGGATCACTTTATGATGGCATTTCCAGGTGTATCCAAGGTGTTTTGCCGCAATCACTTCACACAAATACTGCGCTATCTGCACTTCTGTGACGAACAGCAAGCCCATGTGAGACCAAGTAAAATGGCAAAGGTGAAGCCACTTCTCTCTTATTTGCGACAGAAGTTTAAGGATGCATACATTCCGCGGAAACAGGTATCTGTTGATGAATGTATGGTGCCATTCAAGGGGAGGCTTGGTATCAAGCAATACCATAAAGAGAAACCGACCAAATGGGGAATCAAGATATGGATGCTAGCTGAAAGTCTCTCAGGATATTGTTTTAACTTCCAAGTCTATCTAGGAAAAGAGGACAATGATGTTATTCGTCAAAATGTTGGATTGGGAGGCAGGGTTTTCCTCAAATTGACCGAACCGTTGATCAACAAGGGGTATCATGTTTACATGGATCGTTTTTTTACCAGCCCTCTTCTCTTCCATCGTCTTTTGACCAGGGGAATATTTGCTTGTGGGACTGCCTTGACAAGTCGCAAGCATTTTCCTAAAGAGCTTGTGAGAGATGACAGGAGTTTGAACCAGCGTGATAGTGATTGGATTGCTGAGTGGACTGGCACTGGTGTTATCGCCACAGTGTGGAAAGACAAACATTTAGTTTATCACTTGTCGACAATACATCCTCCACAGCAACAGGACTCCCATGTAGTAAGACATGATCGAAGCGGAAATGCCGTGATTGTTCCTTGCCCCCCTGCTGTAGCTGACTACAACAAGAACAAGGGTGGTGTTGACCTAAATGATAGAATGGCCTCGATCTCAAGTCCACGCAAGACTTACCATTGGTATATGCGTCTTGTAAGGAAGGCATTGTTCCTGTCAGCTTACAATGCATTCACATTGGAAAGTTTTTTCACCCATCACCGATCTGCAGGCCATCGAAACAGAGACTTTGATGGCTTTCTGACAGATCTGATACATCAGTTATGTGGGGAATTTAGCTTCCGAAAATATGACTGCAGCGCATGTCAAGGTCACTCAAATGGGAGGTTGGATGGTGTCAGCCATGAACCCCTCATCCCTAGCAACACAGGCACTGACCACCTATGTTGTGTGTGCTATGAAAAGTACACAAGATGCATAGCAAGGAATCCAGGGGTACCATACAAAGATTTGCCACAGCGAAAAGTTAAAACTGCCATCAAGTGCTCGAAGTGTGATGTGTGGCTATGCATCAAGCGCGGTAGCTCCTGTTGGCAGGATTACCACCACAAATTAGAATTTTGGAGATGAACTTATAATGAATATTGCTTGTTACATTATTGTTACAGAGCAACCACTTGTCAGTATTATGTTATATTCTATTGTTGATGTTATATTATATTGATGATAATATTATATTCTATTGTTGATAATGTTATATTCTATTGTTGATAATGTTATATTCTATTGTTGATAATGTTATGCATCTTTTAAACAGTTACTACACTCATTCGTGAAGTGTAGAATAAATTATTCTTCTACTTTCCAATTTGCCTCATGTTTGTTATGTTAACTTACCAATACAACAATCATATCACATATAGATGCTGACAATCCATACAAAATGAGTTAAATATCAACAATATATATCACGCAAATACTAAGCCAAGCTGCTGATAAAAACATATCACCCCACTCTAAAAGGTATCAATTCTGTGGGCAGGATTCCAAAAAGCATCAGGATAGATTGAATATTAGCCAAGATATTGCTCTAAGAAAAATCACCAAATTTCCAAACAATGCCATCCAGGAGGCTGGTGTACAAAGGAAGTGGTTGCTAGGCACCTGGTGTGTTCAGGTTTGTGAACACAGGGAACTGGTGGTGAAAAGGTTAATAGCCATTTACAAAGTCCTCAATAAAACTGTCAAAAATGACCTCACCCAAATACCGCCCGTTCATCACATCAGGTTTCTAAGGTCACTAACCTCCCTAAGGACATAACCCGACGATTCTAAGGTCACCAATTCAATTTATCACCACATGTCATGGGATAAAGGAAGTTAATAACCTCGTAAAGACAGTCTTCATATTAAGAGCAACAGGTGAATACTCACGCCAACAATAACGCTATCCTTGACTTACCAATCTTTCAACACCATTACCGCTTTTTGACTTTTAATAGCCATTTACAAACTTCTTAATAAAACTGCCAAAAATGACCTCACCCAAATACCGCCCGTTCATCACATCAGCTCACAAAGCTCAGCAGTCGGAAACACTTTCCAAAAATAGAATGATGTCATCAAAATATCGCACCGAATCCGTTGTCAGCGAAAAGCGTCAGCAGAATAAGGGACCTAATTTGCATAAAAAACGATGCGACTTCGGGTACATACACCCAAATCATACACGATATAATTTGCATCAAAAACGATGCGAGTACGGGTACGTCTTCTTACTACTCAGGTTGGTGTAATTGAATCGTCAAATCTTCAGAGAGTGAAATTTCGCTATAGTCTGATGGCATATACTCTATCTATCAAAGTTCTGCTCCAAGTTTTGACAATAGTGAGATCATCATAGGAATGTAACCATTCTCATTCCTCGTCACTCTCTTAGAAGTGCCCTATGCTCAATGAAACTATGTAAAATATCGCCCAGCACGCGATTATCGGCATATTTAATGCATTTTTGCCAGTTTCAATTGCAGGGAGATTGGTTTCGAATTTCGGCTCGAGTTCAGTATTTAGAGTGCGTCGTATACCAATAAACAGATACCGATACAAATGCATCAACTGGGCTGATGATATACCTAATGTCAACTAGTAACGGCAGCATAATGATTTCCTTAGAGGATATGGGAGTTCGCTGATTTATAAATATCCTTCTACGCGCATTATTCGAGTTGTAAATGAACTGTTTTAACGGATTTAGGTTTATTTGCACAATGTATAAATATTTTTGCATTCGCTTTATAAGGCTTTGTCGGAGATTGCTACTCAGTATGGTTTGCACCCTTTATTGTGTTCGTATGAGGGGAATTGATGAGATTCAAACTACACTGTTGGGAAAGAGTAAAAGCGCTGGCTTTATATTTAACGAATATAATAAACCCTCAACATAACGATCCTTACCTCATTCAATTTGGAGACAAAACATCTGCTGCATGCACAATATGGGATGTATCGCTTATGGCTCTCAAGTGTTACGATTCATCATTGATGTAACAAGATATACATCATTTGATCCTGAAGTGATATAACAAACCCTGTGTACGCACGCTTCGTGGAGTATTGCATTCGAAAGCCATATGTCAAGAATCTTTATTAGATATGGTGATGGTATTTCATGTCTGCGACATCTAAAGATGCATAACGTTGTTTACAAAACAATTTTTGGGATAATGCACATATGCCTCCGCGTGAAAATATCGGTTATATGCTACAGCTAGTATGATTGCCAAGAAAAATATTTTACCAAAGGCAGCAATGCAAATATTCTCGACCATCAAAATTGTATGTGCGCTGTAGAGATGCATGTATCCCTAAATCGGTAAACAATGGCGGTTGAGTTATAAGTCAGTAATGTCAGGAATGGTAAGTGCTCAATTAGAGCTCAATTTGATTGTCTTTCGTTCTATCCACGTTATTTTCACATTGATATTATGTTGCGTAGGATTGTGAAGCACGGTAAGATAGTTGTAGCATACGCTGCCACAGCATAAACTCAATTTCCACCGCAACTACCATAACTGCCATTTACGCCGATCATAAATTGCGATTTACCTGCAAACCTATGTTATCCTTAGATAGACACTATTAATAAAGCATATGCGTTTGATCGATGGTGTGATGCTATGTCATTAGGTGTTAAAGATTTATCTGAATTAAGCCTCACTTTATCCATCGACTTATTTACCGCCGAAGGCGACTATTAGCTCCAAGGCAGAACACATAAAGCGTCGCGAATGCAGCCTACGCATAAGCGTTATCATGACGGAACATTCGCTTGCTTATTGCCTATAACTTTTTTATTGAAACATACTACCTCCCCGCAGCAAGCTTTGTAATGAAATGTTTTATGGTGATCCTCTGATGCAGTTAACGGGCTGCAATATAAACAAATTCAATTGACATATACACATACATATATAAATATTTCTATGTATATATATCAATATATTTGTACATATATATATATATTTATATATATTTATACATATATATATATATATACATATATATATATATATATATATATATATATATATATATATATATATATATATCTCTATATATATATATATATATATATATATATATATATATATATATATATATTTATCTGCGCATATATTAATATAAACGAATCAAGCTCTGGGTGGCGACACAGAAAGCCAATCGGCGTGTGATCAATCGAATGTAAACGAGACACTAATTAAAAACTGTCATGTGTAAGATAATCCCGGGCCGTTAGTGACATTTGTCCCCGTTAGGGTTTGTAATATTGTGTAAAATCCAGAACAAACCAAACGCTGGCCTTAAGAGGCTTTGGACTTTGCATGGAAAGCATGACACGTTGTAATGTTTGTTAGACATATATTTGCATATGCACATATGGGTTTCGTTTTAACACCATGTTACACAAAGGACGGGAGACGTTTATTACAGCAGTAATAGTGAAACAATAGTTAATCAATTCTTCAGCGTCCCACAGTATGGACAAGTAAGTTACATCTTGAAAGCTTCAACAAAGTTCGGTCGAGCAAGGCACTTGAAATGCTCTCTAGGGGCTTACTTTATATTCTTGTTATCATAATTGGGGATATCATTTATAGCAATTAATATGTAACATATATTATAGCAGCGGAATGTCAAGTTTGGCGATTGGTTGTAAAGGATCTTGCCACCACCAGATAGTGCAGGGGAATGGCCGATGTCATTTCTCACTATACTATGTGGCGGCCCGAGTGCAGCAGCAAAATTTACCCTGCGCTTGATAGAGACAGTATTCCTCTGTGTACATAACTATTGTATTTTCTCAGTGACACATGAGCAACGGAAGGAGGCTATCACAATCAATGGTGGCTGTGATGTTATTGGTGCTGTAATTCAAGTGCATTCTCCCATCATCTAAAAAACCCTATATGCCTGATAGAGATGTTGGATTTCGGATGTTTATCGTCTAAGCCAATCATCGCATCCGACAAGAGCTCCTGGTGAATGTCTATAACCTGCATTGGGCGAACACGTGAACCATTACACCAAACACCGGATAATATTCGATCATACGTATGGATATGGTGTACATGTTGTAGACAATTAAACCAATCCATCTATACATTAGCAATTGGATATAGGGCGGTTTCGATGAATAATTTCAACTGCTCCAAGATTTTTTCCTTAGACATTCGCTGCAACGAACAAAAACGCAATTCAATATTACGCTATACTAATCGTACCCTCTGCATTAAAGGATATCGTGTTGGCCTCGTTCATTTGTTTAGACATGCTAGTGAAAGTTTCAATTTATCATCATGAACGCCGAGCGTTGTTCCTATGCTGCGACCGCTTTATCATACGTAGCCAGTTTAATAGCTGTTCAAAATTGCCCAAACTCCAATGACCCTTGCTTCAGTAACGTGTCTGCCTTCTTACTCTCTGATCGATAAAGCATTCTTTCAGTCGCTTAGCTATATAAGTACAGGAAGCTTTCTGTAAATCACTCTCGTTATGTTAAGGTAAAATCTCTACAAACAGCTTGCTTCGGGATGCTGAAATAATAAATCAATGAAAACACTATATTTATGATTTTGGAGCAGGAAAATGTAATTGTTGGCCAAGGCAAAGCGCCTTTCGCCCAATCGACACCATTAACTTTGACCAGTTAATGCTGACACCCTCAATAGAAACAGGCGTGCTTTATTCTATAGACAGACACCTTTTTGAAGGCATAGTAAGCATCAAACAAACTTAAGCCAATATAATATTTACAGACTCTATATATGTTAGTTAGTTGTTTCGATAGCGCAAACGGTTAAAGCTTGAATGAAATGAGTTATTATAAATAAGCACGATACTCATTGAATGGTCAACATAGGCCACATGAGTAACATGTAAATACGCCTGGACAAATATTAATGCCGACGTTGTAATGAAATGTTCCTGATGTGCATTGTTTTTGTTTTTCAAAGTTCTTTGAAGTCTCATTTTTACGTACGGTTTAATGGCATGTAGAATGTACATTGTTAAACGACCTAACCCTTGTAATATCGCAAATTATTATAATCAACGGCAATAGCTGTAAGACATTTGTCAATCGGTTTCATACTGTGAAATTAGATAATTCATTGTCGCATTAAAGCGTTTGTGCAAGATTATTAAGCGAATTCGCACTCAGTTACGTTAAGCAGCATTGGTGGCCTAATCCACTGGCATTTTTGTATATAATACGCAACGTCCTGCGACAGTTTGAACATAAATTCCATTCATTGTATTTTGTTTTGTTTTGAGTTCACCTCATACAATCTGCTGGCGAAATGCATTCTTAACGAAGAAAATACTACAATCTATGAACTTGGTTGACGTCCGTGCGAAAATCAGTATGATTAAAAATAATCCACCAACTAACTCGGAATCCGAATCAGGTTCGCATCCACAACTCAATCAAATGCTTCTCAGTAAGTAATCAATCATCCCATGGAGTTACAACATAAGGCAATTAATACTTTTTGTTATCCAAAGATATTAATAAACGTCGCCTTAACTGTATACGCAAAACATACAGCATGGCGGGAAAACCTGCCATTAAGTCAGTGACGGCTCATATATCACTTTTCATATCGGCCAAATGTTGCATTAAGCTGTAACATATGGTGGTGATCAATGCGCTAGATGCGTCTGCGTTGTGTGACTAATAGGGCAGTACAAGTGCAACAAAAAGATTACGGCTAAGTGCTTCCGCAGCCGATAGCCTCTTTAATAACAGCCTATGGTCCGACGAGGATAGAAGGTCGCAACACAAATGAACGATATTCCAATGCCATTGAGACCTGTCATTGACTCAGCGTATTAATTTGTTTTAGGGAAGCAGCAGCCAGTGTTGAATCACTTGGGATATTGTGAATTATAAGGCCGATATATCCGTGAATGGGCAATGTGATTGTAGATCGAGTTTTTAATTATACAAATACTGTCGTATCGTGCTTTGCGAATCTATAGGCGTCTTGATGACTACTACCGTAATAATAGTCTGTAATCCATTTCAAGTAGCCATGTTTAAAATAAATTATAAAGCTCGGCGATACACATAAATCTATACCTCCTATATCTAACATTCGCTTGGTCTAGGCAGAGTTCCAATTGTAATGAGACTGAAAAGAGTAATACATTAAAGTGACACCAAATAGCACGCCAGTCCAAGCAATTCGGAACCACCGAACGCAAACATTTGAGTCCCTTGGTTACATGGTTGTTCATCGTCCAAAACAGCGTACATTCCATGGTCTTCATGTCTCTCCTATTAATATGCATGATGCCATGAGGTCTGTATTACGGACAAGAATCAGGTAGACGAATGCCTGAATATAGCTACCATTGTACGTTGTAAATCGGCAAATATGTTTGAATATGCAATCATGTATATTGTTAAATGGACCACATTACGAGTCCGGTTTGTGGCATAAAGTAATTAAAAAAGGGTTTTAGTTATATGTATTTGATTTACAATTAGATTGAAAGGAATATGTCGTTCTGCCGGAGGCATGTACAAGTCACGATGTTTATTGTTCTTGATTGATCTTATTTAATGGGCGCCGTTAAACATTATAATTCCTTTTGCCTGAAGAATCTGGCCGGCTCTTACTCTATCGTCGTAACAACCACGTAACTCGGGAAGCTACGCGACGATTATCTGGTATTGGGTTCATCACAATAGATGGGTGGTTATATGTTGTGATGCCCATGTCCATGAACGACATTGCCATGTTGAACAGGCATTGCGATTGGACATTGATTTAGTTCGCTGCAAATTGTAATTTATATCATAGCAGGTCTTAAACACTTTGCTGCATGATCGAGTATGTATTCAAGGTTGTACCACAATTACTTTTAGCATGTGCCTTAATTCAAAATATTCGTACGCTTTATGCTTTTGCTGATTTGGCCCAGATCGAATATGACACAACTTTTCGATATAAACATTAATGGACTGTCACGGGTTCTTAATGGCACTGTACCCTATTGACAATGACATAAACAGCACTATATATTGTTCAAAGTTTCATGTAATGGAAATGCAAACTATACTTATATTTAAGAAGGGCAAAAAAGTCAGTAATTTTGATAGATCGCATATAAAGTCAGGCTGTGAAATGACGTAATAAAGAATGGATCGCCTACCCAACAACCTCATTTCAAAATAATATGTTATCATGTGACAGTGTAGGCTTAGCTGCCAAAATATAACATATATGCGTCATATGAACCCTTATGAAGCCTCTAGAAAGTCAAAAAAAGCACGCACAAAAAAACCGACCATATTACACCATACAACAAATCGACCGTCTCTACTATTCTGTTGCATTATAAACATGAATGTAAATAAGTCTCAAATCAGCAGCAGCTTATATCATTACAAATTTCATCTAGAGTGGGCACCAGCAGGCAGCACACGTCTTGGTTTTAGCGCAAATCCTCAACGTATGGCTAACTTCAGATACGTTTGTTGAAATACACATCGTCCAGCTATATATCGAAATTCTATGGCGTAGTGCATTTCAATGGTAGTGTTACTTGTAGTATTTGGAACTATTCATACACACCTCTATCTTTAATAGATGTACAGTTTAAACAAGTTCATTAATTTTATGCTTCCATTTAAGAATTTGTATATTTCACACAATCAGACACATAAAAGAAACATATGCAAACATCTCGGGTAGTACGGCCATGCAATCCTTAACACAAAGCAATTTGTATATGATTTCTATGAATACATGTGCTAATCAAATCGTGATCAACGAGAAATATCGAAATGCTATAATGAACCAAATGCACCATGCCGGTGTGTTCACCCAACTGAGCGAAATTAGATCTAGTGACATTTTTTAAATACGTTCTGATTCCCTCACAGCCTTCCCTTTTAGTGCAATTTGAACTCTTAACGTTGAGCTGCTTCTTCCAGAGCATCAATCCGATAGGCCAACTAGCTAGTGCTTGTAAAATTGCCATACCACATAGAAAAATATGCGCATGCACACTTGGCATTTGCAATAGATGAAGCCATTCAGCTCAGCATTATTTTCATTTATCGTAGGTTGGGTATTGAAATAAAAACTGCCAACCTCTGATTTCAGATGGTGTTTTTTATGTTTAGCATAAAAACTCGTCACTGAATGACCACCTGATAATGTTTTCACCCCTCGCGAGACATTGGCTATGCAACAATTGTATCGAAAACGTAGAATTATCCATCGAAAGAACAATGTTGTGTAGTTATTTCGCTAGATGATTGATTGACCTCGCATGATAAATGTATAATCCTTAGCGAAATAATATAAAGATGTATTTCAACCCGAATCACCCGCCACAGTGCTGCAATACTTATCGCTAAAGTATATTTGTCAAACAAAGCTAATGTTAAGACAAAATTGGACTAGAATATAAGTTGCCTATTGTATAGAGAAAACTGAGTGGTTTTGAGTTTGGGTCGCTCACAATTAGTAGAATGACATGGATGTGCTAACCTAGGCGAGCCCCACCCAAATGATCCTCCTTAAATTTACTTGTGGGAGCCGCGCAGTAAAGAATATCATGAATAACTAAGATATCAAAGTTGACTGAGGACACAGACAGCCAGACACCTGTCTGTCAATGTTACACATGGATGAGTTAAATAACGCAGACAAACAGGCAGACACCTGTCTTCCACTGCTTGATGCGCTGGATAAGAGGTATTGCCTAACAATTACAGCCAGACCCCTGTCTGACACTGTCAAATGGATGAGATAAGTTAAATAACCAAAACAGCGCTACAATTTATGTGGAATTGAGGAATACGAATATATCTTTTATAAGCATTTGACTCGAACGCCCCAGTCTTTGAATTTTTTGATCAGGGATCCCCTTAGAGAAAGCGAATGTTGCTGCACCAATACAAAAGGAATGTGCTTTGATGTTAGGAATGTTAACCTATGCATGTAACAAAGAATTCTGAAGTTGTTTGCGGAAACTGCTGCGAGAAACTGGTTCCCCATCTGGAAGCACAAATAGGGGATCTGGCACGGAACCTCTCAGCTTGAAAATGCTTGCATAGTTCGCACTGGGCAATACATGAAAGCGTCAGAGGATGATATGATGATTGAGAAAGGTTGTCTGGACACATTGCCTTTGAAATGACGGAGCATCAGTTTTAAACAAAATGGAAAGGATGACAGAGTGTCAGATGTATTAACCATGATAGAACAGTCCCCTAACTGTACAACAGAAGATGCCTGAATTAAAGTCCTCGTGGTTAACTCTCCAATACGCAAGAAAACATGAACAGTGATGAGAAACTACGAAAAAGAGTGTAATTGTAATTATCCAAAGTGATGACGTGTGAATCTACCAATTTATGTAAAATGGGAAGTAAAATTGGTGCCTACGGCTATTTTGGGGATACCTGTCTTTGCACGCCAACCAGTACTTTCTGGATGACAAAAGATGTGATGTTGTGGTGAAAGCCTAGACATTTATTTAAGAAACAGACTGAAGCAACATAAGTTTGGATAGAGTCTGGTGCAAAACCCTGTGAAATTAGGTAGGAGATGAAAGTTACTATTTTGTCAATGGTGTCTGGGAAAAATACTGCAGTTTTATGAACATCAGAACAAAAGGAAGCATACTTCACCACAGCTCTGCGGTATACCTGATTAGAAGAAGGGGTTGAAAAAGACACTAGAAGTTGACTTTCCTGGAGTCTGAGTTTAGAGAGAAGAGATGAGGAGGAATCTTGGTGGGTTGAGGGACTAGCCAAGGGACTATGGCTTTGGCCTCCTGGAAATGGAAACGAGAAATCTTGTCAGGAATTTTGTTTGAATAGCCGGGGATGTGCTGAGCCTGGCCTAACCACTCTGCATGCAATATTGAGTCCTACCAACGACTGAATTTCTCTGAGCGTTAAGCGTTTGCGAACTTTGAATTGAGATAACATGGCAACACAACTGTGCAGTTTGTCCTGTGTCAAACGTAGCATCATGTTTACAGAATCGACCTCTATACCGTGAGCTATTAAAATTGGAGATGGGAGAATTGTTTTGCTATGTTTAATTGGTATGTATCATTTTTGACAAAAAGACAAGAAGTTGTTTAAATCTAATTGCACCTTTGTGGAATTTGATCGACCAACAAACATGAAATCATCCAGTATATGAGTTATTCCGGACACTTCTAGTTTTTTATTGCCACCCACTGCAAAGCTTGACAGAATGATTCATAAATAGAGCAAAAGGTGCGGCATCCCATCGGAAGGCATTTATCAAAATAGCACTTGGAGACAACGTTCAGAGGGGCGGATGGGAAGTATTCTAAATGCTTCATGAATGTCACATTTGGCCATAAGACAACCCTGACCAAAGGACTGAACCAAGTGCACAACGTTATCCAGGGTCTCACGTTACACAGCAGCATTGTCCGGGTGTATAAATGAATTAACGGAATTGTCCAAAGGAAAGGAAAGATCGTGAAATAATCGGAATGGTGGTGGCATCATAACGGGAATATCTGGAGAGGTGTCGTTTGATTCGTCAACCCCTAGCGTGGGAAAAAATGCGCTTCTGGATGCAGGTGAGCGGGACCTTGCTGTAGCAGAGCCGGCCGCAGCACTCCTGGTTGACTTTCGTGTACGCCTTCCATTAATCTACGGGGGCATGCTGTAAACATACGTCACATGGGGCAGTATCCAAGTAACGACAGCATGATCCCACAACCTAGACAAATGTCATTACTGCCAGAGGCACAACAACTGGCGGCGGAAACTGACCAGCGGGAGGATTCACCAATTGGAATATAGGCGAGACTACTCACACGACGCGGGTTCACAGGGACTATTTGTGGCACGAAGCTAAAAGCTAAAATGACCTTGTAGAAAAGGCCACTAACATTCACTGTCGCACAAATATCACACCGAATCACGAAGAAAGCAACGAAAACCTGGGGAAAAGGCGACAGGAATTATCAGCTATAGTTTTTGCCTATGTTCTCACCCCCTTGGGATATCGTCCTCCGCGCTTGTATTTCGGAAGAAAATATCACCGGTAAACTTGGAAAGTTATCGAAAATATAGTTTTCCGCAGACGATAGGAATATGAAAAATTATCTCGATCCGAATTAGATAATAACTTTCGACACTGATCGCCCGAAACTCGTCAGAACATGCATATTTCGTGTAAAGAGGTGAGTTCTGGGTTGATCGAATGCATCGACCAATAAATTTAGCTTAAACTGTTGGACCGACAGGGTGATAAATGTCATACAATCGTACTAAAGGCGGCTAACTTGATACTCCTCGGTCGGTTGCGCTCCGTCTCCCTGTCACATTTGTATTATAAGTATTGTGGTCAATGTAATTTGATAATTACACATTGATGCAAGTAAATAAATAATAATAGATTATAATATGAAGTGAATTCGCAGGACTGTGAAGGCAAAATTGCATGTCTGGTTTGAGAAATATCTGTCGAATTACCAATGATCAAGCTCTAATCGTATTAACAACCCGACGATTTTCCGCCATATCAACAAATTATTCCAATTACACCAGTAAAGCCCATTGCATCAGTGGAGGGGCGCTCGACGGATACGGTTAGGGCGAACAAAGTCCGTGTGATATTTCGTAATATATTATTAGTAA
>CM067348.1:18780557-18833057 GCA_034190875.2 Urechis unicinctus
AAATTGCCTGCTCATGTCTAATGGTCGCATGTTTGGGGCACACTTTGCAAGTATATCAAATTCAGTCTCGCATTTTGTAAGTATATCTCGACACACCATAGGTAATCAATCTAGAGCAAGCTTACTTGTCGCAAACGTTTAAAAAGTATTGAATTTGCTATTGCATGCAGCAAGCAATCATTGATATTGCGGGTGTAAAAACATTAAACTTAACTGCAATCGAAGCTACTGGTATGTAGTCTGTCGCATGGAGACATTTTGTTTATTCGGTATTTACAAATAGATAGAAAATGTCAAGTGTGACTTTATTGACAATTTTAAAACTCAAAGTATAATATAATTTTACATAACGCCCCTATGATAATTTTGTTATTTTGGCTTAAGAGATTTAACGTTTATTCTTCTTTTCTTATAATCAAGAGAGTTTATGACTCAGCACGGACGACCAGTTGTGGCTGGCATCCGAGGTTTAGTATTTTCACCGTGAACGTCGTAGTCTTTATGGTCGCAGTGATGAAGATGAGACGTCAATTGAATGGTAACGAGAAAAAGGAGGTTTATTTCAGAATGTTGGGGTACGGATTCCGTATCCTGTAAGTCCGAATATATATATATATATACAAAACTGTGGTATAGAGTAACTCTGGTAATGTCCAGAGGCTACTGCTGAGCTGGAATTTCAAACTACTATGTGCCGTACGGAGTTGGCCTTCCAACTTGGTCCGTACGACGTTGACGGTATCGTTGCCCCAATGCTGAATGTGTTTTTAACTTCTGGGGACGGAGGTATTTATACAAATGTGTGGCGTCGTCAGCAAGTGTGGAGGTACAATCACCTTTAGCTTTAATAAAGATCAAACGGTCTGATGTTAATTGTTATGGGAATTGACGGGTTGTGAATTTTTACTTCAAAGGGCTCTACTTGCTACACCGGGACTATTTAATTTGAATAGTGGCCGTTTACTTCAGATATCACGGTTAGGTATTTAGGGGGGGGGGGGGGGGGTGGTGTTGCATTATGACTCCACACTGGTTGACGAAGCTTTCTGCAGTTATTACATAATATCTAATTGATAAGGACGGTCACATAGTAGACTTCCTGGAATCATAAACACGGATTGTAATTTCCGGTGACATTGGCTCAGTCGTCATAGTTCTTTCAGATCTCTCCTAAAAAGGATTCACGCATTGTGATTGCGAGCCAATGTTGATATTGCCTCGTGCACTAAACCAGGCACTGCCATGGAACTTTATGATACAACCAATTTATATTTCACAGTCAGAAAAACATCCTATCTATTGTAAACAGGTGTCAATAACATGTTCTGAAATATTATAGGAGTGCTTTCCATTACGATCGCTGATTGTTCACAAAACCTACATTACAAGCCGACATGTATTGCTTCACCCCCCTAAGCATACAGGGCATTCAATCTGTGTTAGAAACAGTCATATGCATTTTGTATTGCAAGTATGTACTCACAACGACCACGATTGGCTTGCTCCATATAAATGGATATTTACCAGAATCAGTTTTGCAGCAGTGCATGACGTCTTATTGCAGCTCAATAAGCGTTTTTCACTAAAGTCAATGAATTGCATGATACGGGTTCTTGTAATTGACTACCCGTTCATATGACTGGGGTGCTTTCATTGCGAATGATAGACGTATTTAAACGAGCACCACATTTCGCATGCATTTGGTTTTAGCCTTGCTCAATTTAGGTCATCATCCAGATAAAGAGTGTAGTGAGACACTAACATCATTGATGCGTCTGGTTCTTGCGTAGTTACAAAAGAGACACAGAGGAATGCGTCATAATCAACAAAGCAAACGGTTTAGCAGCAAACATTTGGTTCATGGTTTCAGTGGTATAGCATGTGTTGAGAGAACGGATGACTCGCTCGTGGACGATACGTGATCGTGATAAGTGCCATAGAATCTGATCCGATAACTGTTCTTGGCGCTGTACCACTATTTTCGGTTCTTCTCAACCTACACAAATGATCTAAATAGGACTGTGCACGTAATGTTACATCTGCAGATAACACTAAATCTTACCCCGAACTGAAGACAGGGTAATAGCTTACAACAAATCGCATAGAGAGTTAGAAAAACGGGATAGGTGGTTTATCTGTAGTGGATGCGTCAGATGAGTGAAGTTTAGGCGTGTTATATGATCAATCGATCAAATTCAGTAAATAACGCAATGCAGCAGCTGATATGGTAACATAGTTCATTGGATGGTCTGGCAAACGTTAACCAGTCACTCCAAATGCGTTTTAATCAAATTATTGAGGGCATTTATAGGGTGGCATAAAGATACAACTCACGCCTGATGGCCATACCTTTTACGTGACATAGAAATATGAGAAATTGATAAAAAGAGAGCTACAAAGTTCGTAACCGGTATGCCTGATACAATGTACGCAAACCAATATTACATGTTAGGGCTGATATTTCTTATACGCATTAAAAATCTTCGTCTATTCGCAATAAGAGGCCTATGGCAAACCCAGTTTTTTTTTGCGTGTCTTATGTGTTGTAAGAATTACCGGTCGCTTTGGTGGTGCCCATGTAATGTAGAATATTAGGTAAGGAGTATCACGGTAACAGAATCTAATTTCCGCATCGCGGTGTCACACATCATTTAGGTTTACAACTACGCAATATAAAGACAAACTAAAATGAGCGCAATTAGCGCTGTAGTCTCTGGTTAAGCTGTTCAGGGACCGACTCTCCGAATGATCTTTAAACATTCTCATTAAATGTCATTAAATGGATCTGACACTGGTTATGTATTGCGGCGTAGTCACATCTCTTGACTTTCTTCTGGGGATTCATTGACGGGATCAATCGTGAGACATTACTATACAAAGGCCTTTCTGCTTATTGATCGTTGCTCATTTATCTGCCCCGGTTGGCTTATAATATATAAATAGCCTAACAAATCTTGACTCCAGCTTCAATATAGACTATTCATTGTAATAGAAGCAGATCTGCCCATTTTATGAGCATTATCATTTTCGAATATAATTAACTCGGCCTTTACTATCAAGCATTAAAGCATGGCTTGTTTAAGTATACTTGTATCGATAGTGCTTACCAATTGCACTAGAACGTTGCACAATGACCTTTCTTTGAAATAATGGTAAACGTTTTACGAGAGCTACGCGTTACACGTATTTGTGGTGCATAATGAGATGTCTGGCATATTCAAGATATGTTCCTTTTTGTTATTGCATTACTATATGTAAAAATTGCATTGTGTACCCAGTTTAAGATATTTGCAAAGCTCTTCAAGGTAAACGATTCCTTAAATTAGTTGTGAGATAAATGAATATCTATTTAGAATTGAAAGTTGCACACCATGTACTTCTATCATTACCTAAGTACATCCGACTCCATCCAGTTATGGTAGATGTTTTGTGAGTTATTTTGGTGTAATAAACTAAATAGAGATATGCTAGCACATGAGATTATTGATAAGAATTCGCTAAGAATTGTAATTTAATACATCTTATATAGAGCTTACGCTGCTCAGCATACGATAACCTCCTACAACTCCACACAACAGAGCCAGGCATAACACTCGTGTATCATATTTTGTTACTCTCAGTTGAATGAAATACTAGCAGATTATCTGTTATAGGTCCCCAGCCCAATCAGACTGGCGACATAATAATTAAATCTACCTTCGTCTATTAGTTGATTTGATATATGCATGCAATGTCTGCGGATTGCTTAACTCATAACCAGACTAATTTGACAATTTTAGAAAGAATTAGATATGTTATATGTCGAAAGGCATCTGTCACACACTGCCATTAAATAATTTACTTATGTTAGACTGCTTTTCGAGTCTGTTAATAGGCCTTCGTATTCACCCATCGCAACAATCACTGCATCTATGTTCTTGCTAAGATGTTAATTAATCACCACAGCCGACATATTACATGTGAATGACCAACATTCCTGTCATCCAGTGCTGTGGTTGACGATGTTTGATTAAGGAACTAGCAATCATCATAGCCGTTTATGCTAGTATGCTTGGTTGACATGCCGCGATTTGGGTCTTTTACGATGGCAATTATCGTTGAGAAGTATATGCAAAGCCCCGATGTATTTGACCATATCGTATCCGGTACTTCGTAGCCAGGTGAAAATCGGGTCCGGCAACAATACATTACGCATTTGCGTTCTCTGTTGATGTTTGCAAATAAATTATGGGTACATGCAATGTATCAAAAAAAATAAGACAACACTTGCCGGTTATACGGAGAAATACGGTCTCCAAGCACGATAACTAAATACAATAAGACCATTACTAACAGTTATGTGCAATCTTTCACGTAAGAGGAATGAGACTTATATCAGAGTTCTTCTAAAGAGACTTCTTGCGCCTTTCTAAACTCCATACACGAAATGAGTCTTCCTAGTGCATTCACAATTCATGTTACAACAACAACAGATCCATTTATTTCTATATGCTCTGCCTTAAAAAAAACATGAATCCTAATTAACGCATAGATATTTTGCACCGTGTGCACATGTCTTTTTTGATAGATACGATCTCACTCTTCTTTGATTGCAAGTTTTACTCTCAACAGACGCACGCATATGTATGTGTATATATATATGTATATATGTATATGTCAATTTATATTTATATATATAAAAATGTATTTATATATATACACAAGTATATATATATGTTTATACAATAAATATATATATATTAATGTATTTATATTATATATACATATTTATACATGTATATATATATAGATATATATATATATATATATATTGTTTATATATATATACATATATATATATACATATATAGCAAATATTTATATATAATATATTTTACATATACACATTTCACATATATATATATATATATATATATATATATATATTTATATATATATATATATATGTGTATATATAAAAAAATATACATATATAAATATAAATATATATATACATGATATTGGATATATACTTAATACCTAACAAATTAATGTGGTTGAATCATTCGATTTTTTTTTCATAATAAAATGAAGAATTCGATCCCGATCTTAATAGTAAGCTTACATTTGAACGATTGAAAAAGTACGCTTGCACTTGTCCAATCATCTCAATCTTTTAAGATGCTCTACAAGCCTGCGAGTTATATATTATTGCGAACGCAATCTATCGCAGCGTTTTGTAATGTTATTTCTGAGTTTGTTCATCTGTATTCACTACCTTTCAGTTGTCTGTGTTTAAACTCCAGTGTGAATATTTATCAAATGATAGAACCGAATAAAAAATGTTCCGTTTGTCTCGTTTTAGTGTTCAATGCGGTCGCGTTACTGAGGGTCTTGGGTTCATTGTCATCAAACCGTCTTAATCCACTTTCAGTTGGCTAGAGAAAGTTTGATTGCTTATTTTTTTCTTTGAGTTTATTTAGTTCTATGGCTGTAATGGAAATCAAAATGCAGATTTATTACTGTTTGTGATAACGTTAGCGGTAGCCATTGCATGCACAATATATAGATGCTTCAGCCAAGAACCTGATCACGTTCAAAATATGTTACGGGAGGGGAAATCGTAATTCAGCAAGCCACTATTCATATGTCGGCGTTTAATAATAACCTTAAAAAACGGACGTCATCAATGTCTACATGGAAAGTTTGTGATTTATTGGATAAAGATGCTATTAGAAAAAAAGGTTAGGAGCTCCTTGGAATCCATTGCTCCCTCAACAGCAGTATATTATAAAGGCGATTTGCCGCAGCAATTATCAAAAGGCCTCTGTCACATATCTGGTTTTGACTTGCAATTGTTGCAATTAAGGTTGATCACCTATGTACCCAAATTTCTTGTCTTTAAACAAGTAATTAATCACCCACTGAGAGAACGATGAAGCTCTGTGTTGTTTTGCTTTAGGCTGATGCTGTACTGTTGACCAATTGATGAGCGTTTCCAAAATTATATGAATCGTTTATGTGAGCACTGGCAATTTTGAACGACACCTTGCATGTAACTACAAAGATTATACCTGATTTTGCTGGTTTGCCTCAATAGACCCAATTTTGTTATGCAAGCTAAAGTCTTGGAGAAACGAATCAGGTACTATCGGCTAGACATAAAAAGAAATACTTGTCACCGAGAAAAACAGATGAAATAAAGCACGATCCAAGTAAGTAGGTAATTGCCCTGCAAAATTATTTGGGAAATGAACTCTAGGGAGCTTCGTCCCTTGAATAAATAGGAATATAATATTACACCTCGGGGATAAGAACGAATATAAACTGCTTCGTGGAATCATGCGACGCACGTTTGGTAAACAACAAAGGGACAATTGCCATGAATCGTGACGTATACTAGCCTAATGGGCACAATACATGTTGATATCTAGCCATTACGAGGTATGTTAATGGGTTCTCGTCCTATGCTAAGCAGCGGCGCATGCTTGAAACATCGCCCCCGTGAGGTCTACACAAATGTTTACATTTATTATATAAGTTGCTGCGACACTAATGGACAGCTTTCACCGGCCAAGTACGCAAATGTTCAAACAAAAGCACAGCCATGCACATATATACATACACATACACAAAAACAGACAAAAGCACACGCACACACACTCACACACCCAACCAAACTAACACACACTTGCATGTATATATAGATATATATTTGTATATCAATATATATACATATACATATGTTTATATGTATTTATGCAGATAGATATTCATATATATATATACATATATATATATATATATATATATATATATATATATTCATATATATATATATATATATATATATATATATATATATATATATATATATATATATATATATATATATATATATATATATATATATATATATATATATATATATATATATATATATATATATATATATATATGTATGCGAAGTGCTCACAACGACAATTGGTAACTAGATATCCAAAACAACTTTAATCGGTGAATATATCATTGATTTTGGTCGGACGAAAATTCTGGCCTTTCAACTGCAAATCAACGATATTAACCGTATTAAGATATTCGAAGAATAATTATGGAAAATCCGAATTTAGCTCTCTTTCATTTGTTTTTCTTTTACCAGCGTTCACAAATCATAACATGTATATTACTAACTTGCGGCCTGATTGACGGATCCCTTCATTCAATAACAAGCCTCAATGCTTTCAAGAAGGATAATTTTGATGGGGCAATTATTCAACACGCCACATAGAGTATCTTATAACTCTGTACATTAGTGTCTTCCTCGTCAGAATATAGCCACATCGTTACTTGGAAGATCCATAAATGGACAAGTGATATGAGTCGATATCGAATTTTACCTTAATGCTGCTCAATTGACAAAAAAGTCATTCTCAGTTCATTAATGGTATTGCCAGGAGAGTCCAAATTGAAACACATATTATGATATTTAGATACACAGGCCGAATAGTACCGCCAAAACGGTCAATATATAGTGCGGGGAATTGGAATAAATATGCCTGTTGGTATCAAGCAACGAATTAAAAGATGAATTGCAAAACAACCATGGAAAGAACTAAATGGAGGCATTGCCAGATGAGTGATTTAGGGCGTAATAGTTGCGTTATTATGCGTAATATTTTCCGATAAAGATTTTCATATCACAGACGTCAATAGTGTGACCTTAGTAAGCTTTCTTATGACGTTATATACCAAAGCAGTAGCTACTTATGTGGGTTGCATATTTTGTGACCCTTAATTTGGACAATAGTTGTGGCTTTGTGGGTTATAATATTTCCTTAGCGTATCGCTTGCGAGTGAGTATAGGCCACAACATCCGAACAATATATACAAAGTTCAGCACTTTTATATGCTACGTTATAGCACAAAATTAAAAGGTCAAGCAATTTCATAATCCGGAGACAGCGAGCAATAGTATGAAGGGCTTATTGTGAGCCGTCTAAACAAGCCTCTGTTAACATTAATATGGGCATCGGAATGTTATGAGTTATGGCGTTGTCGATCTGGGTTTGATCAGCAGCTACTTTAACCGTATGCGATTGGAGTAATGTTTCATGCGTTAAAAGTTCATTTGTTAGAATCATGAGTCACCGGAAGCGGTGAAATGCGTGATGAGATCAAATGTTACAGATGCCTCTTGATAATACAAATGAATACGTCGCCAGGTTGAACACCAAAGATATATCACAAGGCTGGTCTACTAAGTGCCTACCAGATTTATCAGGCCAAAAGACAATTATTCGTAATCAATGAATGTTTGAATAGTCCTTTTGCGAATCATTCCCTGCAAGGGCACAACCACCGGTCATTTATAACTGATAGGCTGAGGCAAGGGCGAGTTCAGTAGCCAGGAATGGATTCAAGCGACATTATTTCTAGCATATATTGTGTGAGAATCTAAACTCACATCTAAAAATTCACCACAATTTCGATAGATGATGGTCTGAGTTATAAAAATTCTCTGGAGGGTCATTAGCATAGGATGAGACCCTGGCACCATAAACCTGATAAACGGGTTGTATAGATGGCATTTCTTCAAGTATCGCATCGATCGGTGGTAAGCCTTTGGTGCGATGGGACATATTTTTTCACAGGCTCTTGATATATTTTGTTTTCTAGATGCCAAACCCAGCGATATAGCCAAACGCATGTTTTAATGTGCGCCCAAAATGTCCCACAGGAGGACCATTTCGGGTTGAGGCATTCGTCTTATTGGTGTCGGAAACGACAATCACATGAACGGCTGCATTTTGGACCACGTACCCAATAGACGACATGTTCGTCAGCTTCCTGATCGCCTCGTCATAAATCGTCACAACCTGTGGGGATAGGGTGAATACAATACCACTCTCTATGACTCAGTTTTAGCGCCAGTGATTTGTGGGGTGGGGGCAATGTCTGCATAAAATAGGCATCCCATGCTGTTCTGCGGGGAATTAGAACAAATATGAATAGTCTTTGTCATCAAACATCAAATTTACAAAGTGCCATTGTAAGTGTGGTTTACTTCCTTTCCCTTCATTTGGACCAAACCTGTGCATATCGCTGGCGGTATTTACCAAGTGAATGGGGGCCATGCCATCCGAACAACATTGACACAGTTCAGCACTTTTATATGGTAAATTATAGCACAAAGCTCAAAGGTCTAGCAAAAACTTTTTCCCCGGACAGCATAGCCAGCATAGAGAGCTTTTGCGAGAACCCACCAAACACGCCTCTGTTAACTTTGACATTGGCATCAGAAAACATGATGCGTATGTTATGTTGATGGCCAATCAGCAGCGGCACAATATTTTATACAATTCAGGATTGATACACGTTACAGGCATAAAAAGAACATATTGTTGAATCATCAGTCATCATAACCAGTCAACCGAGTAATTGAAAAAAATTGAAACAGATGCCCTTTGATTTCTCTACCTCTAGAGGGATGTTCAAAGTGCGCAAGTCGCCAGCTTGGCACCAAAAGGCGATTAATGCGGCTGGTCAAGCAAGTGTTTGCTGGATTTATTATGCGAAAAAAACGTATGATTTACGGCGCCACGGTAGTACAATCAATCAAGTCCATTAAATGTTCTCGAAATGGTCCCTGCACGAGCACACAGTCTGGTCAAATTCGAATGATAATAAAAGACAGAGATTAAGGACAGGGCGACGCAATGGTGTAGTTAAATGTTTCACAGAAGTTATGCGCGCTGTATGCAGCTAGGACATGATTCTAATTCCATTAAAAAGACATCATTTTAATCATTAAGCACGTGATTATCTAAAATCTCCAAGAAATATTAGGCGCAATTCAGATAATTGACGAGAGGCTAAATAACGGCCAGATAAAGTCAAGGGCATTAGCATAGGATGAGACCGTGGCGCCATAAACTTGAAAAACGTGTTACATTACATGCCTTGATAATGAGGAGATGGCTTCGATGACACTTTATGCTGCGCCTTGTAACCAGGCATTGTGTCTCCAAAGGAAAGACAATTACCTTTGCTCTAACGACATGGTGTGATCTAAAATGCAGTAAAGCCACACAACATCTGATGATGGTTTAATTTGAGTCCATATTTCACTCACGACAATGTGAGTAGATGCATATGATTTTTTTTTAACTTTCTTCCGCATAATACTATCAATGATATGTCGGTTGGCTGAAGATATGGGTTAACCATATTAATGGCGCAATTTATACCACATAATGTTCTCCATGTTGTTAGACTGTCGGGATAACTATCGGATCCAGAGGGTTGTTAATCATGTCCTTCAAATGACATTCAGATATTTATCAAACGTCGCCTTGATGTCCATGATACGAATGGACTTTGCCGACGATATCAATATAACTATCAATCGATGATACGTGTAGCGTGCAACCAGAAGGGGTGTTTTAACATCAGCGGTAATGCCAGGCTTTATCAGTAAATGACAACAAGGTTTATGAATTACAATAAGAGTGTTTATTTGCGGCAACCTAAAAACAAGCTAATATAGTATTGAACACATGAATAGTTTAAATGACATCCCCAGCCCGAAATATGGTGGTTAATAACCTGACCTGGCAGGCACAATGCTGAACAGGCAGCAAAATGAGCTGGACAAAGCAGCGGAGAAAGGGATAGAAAGCTGGGCAGAGCAGCGAGCAGAGCTGGGCAGAGCAGCGAGGGGAGCTGGGCAGAGCAGCGAGGAAGAGCTGAGTGCTCGCTGGCTGGCAACGAGTCTTCCTTATCCCATGAAAACATCCCTATATATACCCTTAATAACATCATTGGATTATATATCTCTAACTAGCATGTGTAACCACAACAAACCTTGGCAAAATCCACAATATGTTCAAGAATGACTTTTGAAATGTAGCGCGATTCAAACAACCGGAAGATGATATTTACTAATAATAATATTATCTATATTTTCCATGATGCAGCACGAGAAAATGACTTTAACTAAAAGAAACCCCTAAATATTGTCAAAACCCTTTTTAAATATTGTTTAGCACCCAAAATATACTCAAACACAAAAACATCAAATCAAGACGATAACCAGTAAAAAGAATGATACTAAATAAGTCATAACCAAAACGGATACCCGGGTGTGGTCAGGTACAAGAGTGTAACCTTTAAAACAAAACATGCATACATGGCATTTACATTAAAAGTGCTGTCGCTACATAAGCATGACGTTACTAGATATCCAAAGCAACTTTAATCGGTGATTATATCATTGATTTTGGTCAGACGAAAATTCTGGCCCATCAACTGCAAGTCAACGATATTTTCCGTATTTAGATGTTAGAAGAACACATTGTTGAATCATCAGTCGTCACAACCAGTCAACTGCGTAATAGAAAAAAATGGAGCAGATGCTCTGTGATTTCTTTACCTCCAGAAGGATGTTTAAAGTGCCAGCTTGGCACCCAAAGACGATAAACGTGGCAGGTCAAGCTTGCTCGATTTACCAGGCAAGAAAACATATGATTTACTGTGCCACGGTAGTCCAATCAATCGAGACGGTTGAATGGTGAAATGTTTCATTCTCAAAATGGCTCCTGCACGAGCACATACTCTGGTCAACTATAGATGATAATAAAAGCCCCTTTATACAGGGTAAAACGTTTCACGCATGGCGTGCGTGCTTTATGCAACTAGGAATTGTTTCGTTTTCCATCAAAAGACATTATTTTAATCATTAAGCACGCGATTATCCAAAATTTTCAAGAAATATTAGGCACAATTCTGATGAATGATATGTCGGTCGGCTGCAGATAAGGATTAACCATATTGCTGGCGCAATTTATACCACATAATGTTCTCCATGTTTTGCTTAGACTGTCGGGAGAACTATCGGATCCAGAGGGTTGTAAATCATGTCCTTCATATGACATTCAGATATTCATCAAACGTCGCCTTGATGTCCATGATACGAATGGCCTTTGTCAACGACATCAATATCACTCTCAATCGATGATGAACATGACGTCAACGGTTTTCATAAAGAGAAATTCACAATGACATATCCTTATTGTATTGCACTTACAAAGCATTGATAGTCAAACGTTCATTTAGGTTCCTGATACGGATGATCATGAAGTCGGAATATTTCACATAAACTGCCCTGTATATGTGAACATTGTACCTATTAGTTCATATTCAATAATCATGTAATTGGCTTGAAGCGTTATCATTTTCATGTACTTCTCTATTGGTCGTTAGGATGTCAAATCACTAACGGCTATATTTTGTTCGGTGTTGTCGTCAGATTGCATTTCTAAATATTTTTGCATGAATCACCATGAACCTCTGGAAGTGTCAAATGGGTTCAAACCATACATACCTTTAGGGGCTATATCTCATATTTGAAACGAAAATGCTAGAAACAAGAATCATTATTGGATAAAAGGGTTGACGTCTATGATTATTAGGGGACATTCCGTTGAGATGGCCAAATTAACAGAATTTAGATTAACTGATAAAAGGAACGTATAATTAACCATTTGTGACATCAAATTCAGTCAATAGCGCTCGAGATTCCCTGACGCATCTTAAAGACCTGAGGGCATATCCCTTCTTAGCTGTTTGTATTTTGGTAATCATAATGACAATGCCAAACCTCACAAAAATTAGCACCCGTCGATAATGTTATAAGCAGAGATGAGAAAGCGGATAATGATATGACTTCACTTGGTGTCGCTGCCGCTTGATTTAATGTTTGTTTCTTGGTGATTTACGAGTTACTTCTAGCATTTTCAAGGCATACCGACATGTCTACAACGTCGATTTGTTTACAGGTCATTTAGGGCAGCATCCTCTCTGCGGAAGCAAACGTTGGTTTGCCCTGGAATCATTATAGTTCTTATTGTTATAATGCTACAGTATACAAAGCCCAAACTCAGACCTGATACAATATAAGAATAATCTTTCCTTGCAATGGTATGCACAAGCTTGCTGGTAGCACCGAAAACTGATCGATGAATTGTTTTAATTCAACTCTATTAGCTATAGCTGCATAGAATGTTAAGAGAGTGTATGGTACGGATCATCATTACACCGACATATTAGTTTAAATGCCGTGGAAAATATGGCGACTGCATCGCCTTCAAACATAGATCACCTGTGTTTGAAATTAAGGCATGTCCAGCTGCAAGCCATGATCGATATTCATGATTAGTCAAATAATCCAGGAAACATACACGAACACTATCATACTTTTTATTATTTAGAGAATAATAGCGATGGCTGATATATTTTGCATTTAGCATTGACTTATTTCCTGTAATATCCCGGCGTTAAGCAATACATCCAAATTCTAACAATCTGCGAGTTGAGATAGTACAGTTGATTTACTCAGGATTATCATTGTGATTTACCCGACCACACTGAGACTACACCTATATCATTATTTGTAACAAATGGATCCGTTTCCTATTAATATATATGTTGATCATATTTGCATATGTCGCTTTGTTAAAGTAAACATACAAAGATGTATTCATCAACAAAAACAAAGCTAGAAACGTCTGATTCTGGCGATAACATTCATTATATGATTTTAACTAAGCTTTACTTTTCTCTTTTTATTCTCGTGTTACGTTCTTTCCGATATATTATAACGTTGTTTCTCGAAAGCATTATTTTAACTGAAGAAGTCCTGGAGAATGACCTGGGTTATATCAGTAATAGCATTGATTTTACAGTGCACAGTGTTATATATATAATATAAGTCCTGGACTCTGATAGACATTTCAGCCATTTCATTTCTTGAATAACGCACAAAACGGACGCGACAAAAGACAACCTGCTCTACATCTACATTGAAATCCTCTTTTGTCCGATTATAGATATTTCATCTAACCTTGGCACGTATAAGCATGTGTGAAAGGACAACAATTTCACATCGGTTAACCGCTGTGGGTGAACGTTCCGTAATTATAAATACGCTTGGTAGATCAAATCTAATGTTTAATATCTACTGTCCGGCTTTTGTCAAGGATGATCTGCAAAGAATCGAAAACCAAAGTAAAACCAGAGTGTCATTTATATACTATTATTTAGGTTAATAATTTTAAATGTAACTTGTTTAAACAAGTGTGGCATAAGTATATCTTAAGGACATGATCGACCTTTTGCATCAACTTGTCGGACGAAATGCTCGTCATTTATGAATTTGTGCATTAACTGAACAAATCATGGTATACTGATGGGTTGCAGAACATATATATGTTGTTTCATAGAATGAAGAAACCCACATACACATAAGCTATGCAAATTCTCTCTTACTGCAAAATATCTGTATGTTCAGTATTAATCAAGATAGTAGGTTTGGCTTGTATTGGTTGCACCACAACATTGGTGAATGACCAGATATATTACAATTTGACATGTTTCCTAACCCACATGTTTTTATGTTATGTCCCCGTATTTGATGCAACAATTGATTTGACATTCAAGTTGATAGTTGGACAAATAAATTGTTATGTTGCCACTATTTATCCAACTATTAGTTGAACGTTGTTTTGTGCCCTTCATTTGGTCGATACTTGTAGCTTTGAGGTTCTAAATGTTGCATTTGCGTACTGATTGCAGTGAGAGTAGGAACGACAACATCAAAACCACATAGACAAGGATCAGCTCTTTGTTATGACACGTTTTATGTTCAAGCCATATTGCGCACACAGGACGACACAAAGAGGTATGTTTGCCCACCAGACACGCCCCTGCTAACATGAGTATGTCATTGGGGAATGATGGATTGGGCAACTTACAGCATGGCTGATCCAAAACACTATAACGGGATTATAGAAGAAGACAATGTAATATTTAACGCTACACCAAACCATATAGTAACCCTACGATGCTCAACTGAACTGTTCATTGCTTTTTCTCCACTCGGATATCAGAAATGCATATATTGCCTGCTTAGTTCACTAGGGCAATTCACGTTGCTGCTTGCTGGTCAAGTAAGAGGTTACCATGTTTATCAGCTGAAATTAATATATAGGTATATGGTGCCCCTGTAAAACAATTTGACGTTTGAATGTGCCTATTGTCAACAGACTTATACGATGCTGCTTTTGTTGAGATCGATTGTATTTTTACTCGAATATGCCATAGGTGTATGTTACATGAACTCAAGGGAAACTATTTAGTGGTTTGAGTATGACCTGAGCAAGCCAAAATCCGAGAAGGTATGTTCAAACGACATTTCAGGTGCGCGAATCAATATTCTCTACGAAATCGTAATCCAAGGGATGACGGCGAGCAAAACAGTGTTTGATGATGAGCGCTCCCGCAAATTACCACTTTGGAAAGAACCCTGACTCAATAAGATTTCGTAGCGCGTTGTGCAATTGTTTCAGGAGACAGCCCACCAAGCACGCATCTGCTAGCATTGATTTGCTTCAGAGGAATCGTATAATGCAGGAGTATGGCTAGTCCAACCAGCGCAACAGACCACATGACAGCGTTAGGAATGAATGCATTTTTAAGGTAACGGGGATAAATAGATGAACATGGCTAAAAATATGTGTAAATTGTCATTAAATTGTTCTCGAGAGAGGTGATAAAAATACATTTCTTATTATCTTGGCCGCCCCAGGAATCCTGTCGATATTTATCTCTTAAATCAGAGTAATTCATAAACAACTGTTGGTTTACTAAATTCAATTCACGACTAAAATGTGTAATAAGTTATTTTCGAGTTTGATTTTAAAAAAACCCTTTCTGCCATCAAATATTCAGTTGACTCCTGGCAGGTTTTCATCATATCTCTTTAGGGCATTAAGTTTTGTCAAACTGGCAGAGATTGCACATGACGTCAGAAAGAAAACACATTTTTGAATATATATTTCCGTTACATCGCACAAATGCAAAAGTGTTCTTTTAATGACAATTCCAATCAGATTCACGTCATTCTGTGATCAATTAATTAGAATGTCCGAATTATTATATATCATCACATTTGTTAACCCGCATACCCTTCGCCGTTACATGAGCTAAAACAATGAATACACGTCTGTCAACATTATTAGAGCATTTATTTGGAATCACCGGGATAATGTTCTGAACATATTTTATCCTTCCTGATGGACACAACGACTATTCGATCGGCTTGGAGCATTTGTGAGATTTATGTTTTGCGTGACTCGCCATCAATCTCTGAAAAGGTCAGTTGAGCTCAAATATCATATGCTACAAGTGGTTATTTATGATCTCTGAAAATTGCAACATGTGGAGAATAAATAACATTGATCTTAAAAGGTTTATTAAGTAATATTGCAACTGCGATTGGCACCTACTTGGTGTTATGACAAATACAGCACATGTAGAATAACATTAGTGAATGCAAATTTCATTATAAACTCACACTTATTAACCGGATATTGCAGCAAATGCTGACTCTTATACTACTATGCCGATTACATATTGCTCCACCTAAGTGCCACGTGGCACATTCTGTTGCTCAGACTACCATACAACGTTCACCACATAAATGAAGATCCAACAAGGGTATGGGACTGCAATATATTGTGAATCTTGAAGGCCTGTTTATTTTGATAGGATATATTCAAATGTCAGATGTTTAACGTGCTCCAAGTTACGAATGTGGTAATTATGGAGTGATCCTTTTTAACGATACAGAGAATATATAATTCCGTAATACTGTAGTTTTGTTCAATTGCTTTGAGATGGTCACTTATGTGGCCCTTCCATTCTATATCATCAACGTGGCTTCCACATTAATCGCCTTGTTATTAAAGTTGTATGTATATATGTTGTGTCAAAGCAATGGGTGATACTACAAGAGTATTTATTTGGACCACAATAATATATTTGTGAAAGAAGTCATGCCGCCTGAGAAAGCTGAGGGGTCTCCTGTAAAAATGCGGATTTTCACTTATACATAATCACAAATTACTTGAAACAAGGTGAAGGTTATCGCTGGCGTTAATGTTCGGATATTGATGCCTCAGTTCGGGATTACCTGATACATGTAAAATGAATTGCGGTTGCGTGAATTGCTTTCTCTAACCATATCAATACAATACAGTTACGGGGGATATCTGTCACAGCTGTCGTTGTTGCTGCCATCACTAATAGGATTAGTGATGATTTTCCCCCAAAAGCCCGTGTGCTTGATCGAGCACTCACGGGCACACGTGTTGATATTCTTTCGCAGTAGTGATTAATTCCTAGCCAAGTGTGTGTGTGTTATAAAGGCGGTATAAATCATATTTAAGACAGTAATATCCACTATACGGTTGACAAACATGTCATGCCCGTGTCAATTCCTACCATGCTATTCTTAACGCCCAGCTAACGATAAAACGTGTGTTCTCTCGCCTAATGGGCACGATGCCTGTTAAAATAGAGGCAATAAAGGGAATAACCTTTGAGCTGCTATATTTGAAACCCCGCCCACGATCACTGCTCAAGTGACACGTTCATAAGTCACCACGGCTCGTTTAACCTTGAGCAAACTAAAGTGTGTTTATGCTATTCGCGTCTTCCTTGCTTTTACAACTGTGGAGGCCGCCTTTGTGAATTAGCGATTCGTGCTGAATAATCCGCTGCTGCCTTGGCGACATATCCGCACGTCCAACTGATGGTCGCTTTGTCTTGGTGTTATTTGGATTGTACAGCGATACGCAATTATATACCTATGCGAGATTTACTAAATAGGTTACATTTGCAAGCATTCGATTCCATTACAAACTAAGTATTCTCATTAATGACAAATCATAGCACCTTCGCGCGTGCATATTGCTGTCCCCTGTTTTTGAGGATACTGCATTATTCTGGCCGCATATTGCCTATCGATATTGATAAAAGAAACGTCAATATAACTGCAAGTTATGATTTAAGTATGTCAGTTAGGTTGTCGTTTACCTCCTGACATCAGCCCATTGATATCCTACCTTGTCGTTAGTACAGATATGGATATAATGCTTGAAGCCATCGTCGCAGTCAGGCATGGTTCACTTTTGCTTGAACCCAAAGCATCCTATGCCAAAACAAACAAGTGTTGTCGCCATTCAGTGATTCCAGGAATCTTCAATAAAACCTTGCGATAATCATATCAATAAGTGATTATGTATTAGACTCTCGCGGGATTCGTTCTCCCATTCAATGGGCACATCGTGTTACAATGCATGGGAAGAGAATAATTAAATCTTGCGTCGTGGATTCGAGAAACGCATATACATCTATACTATACCTACGCTTCGACAAACTGTTGTTGTGCGTATCAATGAAGCGTTAATAGACATTGTGCGAATAGGGACACGATTTCCGCCGTACAGTATGGGTATATGAACAGAAACATGGCGAAATACTGATAATACATTGATTGATGGCGGACTCACAACGGATGACAAATGCTTTAACAGGTTACGGGAAATCCAAGACACCTTGACACCACTGACTAGCACGATATATCAGTGTTTCAAGTCCTGTCTATTATCTGGATAATGGCCATTGAGTATGTAGTCACAGACGTTTATTGTCACGCCCCCAACCCTGCCAAGTCTGCTGACAAGAATAAACTTAATGCATGGTTGTACCAGGAAAAGGACCAAAACCCCTAATGTTATTGTTACAATGTTTCTTTGCTAGCCCACAGGTGACCCAGCGACCAACCATACCACGGCAATATTCATTGTTATCTCACCCGTTAATGGATGACGTGTTGTAAGTTTGATCAAACCCAAGATAAATGAAAAGACATGCATATTGATTGGATTATCTTACAGCAAACATTTTGAATGATAAACCTCAATCGATAAAACTGATGAATTTTGCACGGAGGATAAGTATTTTAATTATATTCTAATGTTCTGAATGATATGATGCTTACGAGAGATATATTGTTCCCAGACAGCTCTTAACCATGTCATAATGCAGTCCAATCAATTGCAAGGCATCCTGATATCCAATATATTAACGACCATCATCTTTCATGCATACACAGGTTGACATCGGTTGATGTAAAGCATATTGTGCAGAGATATAATCTGCACTGATACAACATTTTTCACTCAATACAAAATCCGTTTATGTGCAGGTTTAATTCGTGCAACGTGAAGCTCACGTTGCTGGGACGCCGATTTTGAAGGTGACATATTTTGTTGTGTTTCGAGTATCGAAGTAGTATCGCATTTGGTAACTAAATATACGATTTTTGTTATCGACATAGTTGATATTGAGCTTGTTGATCAGTCTTCTCTGGCTATGGCATAACTAGAAACCGAAATATGCATATTTTAATTGCATTGCAAATTCGTCAACACAATATTGTCATGGGATCTAAGCTAGCGTCCAATGTATCTTATGTTACTCCTATGGAGGAAACTTTTGTGTTTGAAACATAGATCAATCCGAATGGTTTTGTGATATGGATCTATTTGACACATATTAACATTGTTCATTCTCCCAATATAATCGGGAAAATAATAAGCAAAATGCATTGTCTTAAAGCCATGCAGATCAGTCGACAAGATCTCCAGAACGGAGTCAAAATTTGACAGTTTCTAGGCTAAAATTAAAGCATCTCATCTAGATACTGTACTCTCCGCAGATTACTGGCCCGAAGGTGTTTGTGTCCGGCGAATTTCCAAGTCTAACCAAGTAAGCAACGTAGATAAAGGTTCGCTTTAATGTTGTGGACTATCATCGGTCCATATTTTGTTACTTATGATCCATACATAAATGACTGCCAAAAACAAATTAACGCTCGCGTCTTTCAATTGTAAAGGACATGCTAGTGATTGTTAAGCATATATCCAGTCATTGCTGCGAAATTGTAATATATAATATTACTCCAAGAACACTGGAGCTTACGAGAAAACCTTTGCTTATTTGAAAATCAATCGGACGATGTAACTTTGATTGGCGTATCAGGGGTCATTGAGGGTCAATTACTAAGCGATGGTGGGCGTGCTATCGCTTTTAAAAGTCGTTTGGTTGTACAATAGAGCCACTGACGTCTGATTGTAACCGACATAGTGCTTGCGTAATAACAGTACTTAACCATGATAAAATGCTTCTTATCTCTGTATACATGCCGTGCGACTCAAACTGTAAAATAAAATAGAATTGTATCGAGATGTGTTGATCGAGATACTGACGTTAATTACACCTAAGAAGGATGTGGAATAAGCTGTCATTGGTGGTGAGATAACTCAAGACACACTACACTTCTTAAAACATTTTGTGGGTACAAATGAATGAAATTTGGTTTATTGAGCGCATGTTCAACGGTGGATTATACATATGAAAATTAATTTTCGTTGTTACGTCTTTTATTGACTACTTTACTTTTTCGGATAATATGTTTCACTGCATTACCGATAAAGATTGCTTACATGAAGGACATAACCTGTCAGACCATAGTCCATTAATTTTAGAACTTGATATTCCTGTTGAATATGTCCCATGCAGGGCAAAGTATTGCGTACTATGCCTTCTTGAAAATGTGCTAATACATCATACATTGAGGCGTTCAAAGGTCAACTTAATTATTTACTTCCTGATTTAGAGTAGCCATACGAAGCATTGCAATGTAATGACGCACACTGCACTTACCATACTGACGCCATTATTTATTATCATGAAGCAATCCTTAATGCATGTTTATTAGCAGCGCAAAGGACAGATAGGAAAACCCGTGATTTCTGGTCTGAGGTTAGGAAAAGAAGTGGTTAGTCAAGTGCTGTGCCAGCAGTTGTAGATAATGTGACAGGCGAGATTGGTTTTCGTGAATTGTTCTCTACAAAATAAAGTATTGTATAATAGTGTGTCGTATAGCGTTGATGATTATGAGCGCTTAAAAGTGGATCTGAATGATCAAGTTAAGCAAAGATGTTATTCAGGCAAATGCGAATATGATCATTATGTTTCAGTCAGTGATGCCATGGCAGCGTGGTAAAAATGAAGGCTGACATTAATGAAAACGTTAATTCGGACCATATAATATGGCACTCCTGAATTGTTTACTCATTCATCTTTGCTGTTTAATTCAATGATTGTGCATTCACTTACCCCAGTTGAAATGACTAGATCGGTGATTGTTCCATTACTGAAAAACAAAAATTATTTGACAAGTGACAGCAATAACTATCGGTCGATTAGTGTTGTGGGCAAGGTTTAAGATAGCGTTATTCTAATGTTTTAAACAACAGTCACACCAAGTTTGGTTTACAACCATACCATTCCATTTATCAGTGTACCTATGTAGTTACAAAAGTTATAAACTTCTGATGTCAATCAAAAATCTCCATGTTATGTTGTGATGCTAGACGCATCAAAGGCATTTAATAGGGTAAATTATGTTAAATTGCTTCAATTATTGATGCAAAGAGGGTTGTGTCCTAGTATCGTATAGTTGCTTCTTTATATGTATTTCAACCAATCGTTGCTAGTTAAATGGGGCTCAGATGTAGGGCGGGGTGTTACCGCCAATTCTTTTCTATATCTATATCGACAAGCTGCTTAATCGTCTTGAACGTAGTAACGTTGGTTGCCATGTCGATCATTAGTTTATGGGTGCATTTGGATATGCTGACGACTTAACACTCCTCGCTTCCTTAGTCACTGCTGCCGAGCTCATGGTTTCAATATGCGAATAATGCACACAAGAATACAATGTAATATTCAATTGTGAAAAAAGTATGTTGCTGTGCTACAATATTCCACAATGTTATAACAATTTTGAACTACGGCTGAATAGATCCATTTAAAAAAAATTCTATGGCTGTTCACTAAGGAAGCTATATCGGTTATGAAAATCACGTTGCGAATATCGAAAAGGCTTTTGCCGCACCGACGTCCGTACAGAACTCTTAGATACCTTTTGTAAATGCTTCTATGGCGGTCCTTTATAGAAACTGGATTTAAAGTCACTTGAAAAAATAAGTGTTGCTAGGCGAAAGTGTGTAATGAGAGTTCTTAAGCACAATAGAAGAACGAGGTCTCGTTTTTTACCGCTGCTTGTCGGCAGACCAGATATATGCACTCAGCTATTGTTACGATTTGTTAATTGTGGGGTAAAATGCACTGTCAGTAACAACCCATAAGTTCGGCTTTCCACTGTGCTCGCCAAAGTAAGCTCGTCTTTCGTATCAAATAATGTAAGAACATGTTTGTCTTTCCTTAAGTTGGACCACCGATAAATAGGTTTAATTAATGAAGGTAACCTGCATCATGTAAGGTAACCTTCATCATGTTTTTAAAGTTTAATGAAGTATCTGCTGATGACAAGGCGACAATATGCGCTTTGCAAGTACTGTGTCAGCAGCGCGAAGGCCGTATGTAGACTTCTCTAACACTGCAAGAGGCCGATGAGCTTCTTATGTTTCTATGCACAAATTAATTGCTCATGTATTTCATATTTATATTGCTTAATTATAAAAACTTTGTGTAAACTTTTGCGAATAAATACTATATATATAATCAAGCGCGTAGAATATCAAGTATTGCAGGTTATATGTGGGTTTTGTGTGGCTTGATGCGACCCAGCAATTGACATATATTATGATTCCCTGCTGTGTAGAACGATCGCAAGTACTCAATAATCTGCTGATGCGATGACCAACTTTTAGTTGTTGTGCTGCCTTAAACGCAATCATGGTCTCTGGCATTAACATTTAATGCCATAGTTGCGGTAAAATGTCGTCCATGCCTGAAAGCAATAACGTTGTCTTGCATGTCTATCTTAGTTTGAAAAGCCGTTTCATTTACTTATTACCCACCTGTGATACCCTGTAGTTATTTTCAGCATGAAGGCAAAGCAAAGGCACCAGTAAAACTTAGTTTGTAGCTCGACTTATTACATGTGTAATTAAACGTTAGGACCGTTGTATGTTAGCACCCCCCGAAAACATGTCAATTGTAGTGAAGAATGCCGGGTCATTTGTCTGTAAGTATAGGGTTAACGGCACAGCACAATTAATGTGTTATATGGTGCCTATGGTCACTTGTCTTCACGATGGGAGTGTCATTTGATCCGTTTGTCATTAATGTCACCTAACTGATGCGTTTGATATATTCTTAAGAAAGGTCGCCTGCCTCACATCAGGATGCAATCAAATACTGTTCGTAAAATATGACGCATAAGTGATTCAATGTCTCACATAATTTCTATTGCTATGCAAAGTATGTTCTACATGTTCATTCAGAAGCCAAATATAGCACTTCCTCAACTGTTATTATTATTATCATTTAAATATTAACAAATGTATGTTGTATTATGTACAACAAGCATTGTTAGCATTTGTTTCTCTCTACATCACAAGTCATTATGAGGCAAGTATAGTAAATACTAAAAGGTAGCCTTAATACGAGGTAGTTATCCCCATAGAGTGGGCGACGAATCTGATTTGTCATAGTTGAGAGAGGCTTTTATCGTAATAGATAAACATCTGTAAGTGACTTTTCTGTGGCATGTATCACACTAGTCTATCATAGGTGTGTTATTGGATAACGACATGCTAGGTACTTGTCATTTGAAATACAGCCTACCTTCCGAACACACATACTGGTATGAATTTAACTCTATATAAGCTCTTCTGTGTAGAACAGCTGCTTCACGGACGTGTACTCAACCACAAGAAAGTGTTGAGTCCTGCATTTTGCAGATATGTATGCTAATGTAAAGTCATTCTCAGATGTTAATTTGATGAGATAAAGTTTATTTGTTCGCTAATCTAAGGGATGTGGACCTAAAATAACCCTAAGACAATTGCACTGATGGCATATGTTGCTGCATTTAACAAACCTAACATTAAGATGCAATCCACGGGTATATCATATAGTATGATGCAAGAGGCAAGTAAAAACAAATCTATACAATGTCTTATAGGCTTCAGGGACAATCAGTGTCCCAGTCAGATGTACACCACATACAAATAATGTATCTGATACGATGGTTGTAAAGATAATATATCATAGAGTAAAGTCCTTAATGCATCATGCATTCATCAGTTTGAATAAAACAGCAATAACAACAATGGGGTAGCAGAACAGCCCTTAGATTTGGTTGAAAGTGCATCACTTTGCTAACATTGACAAATGTCAACACGTCACGCCCAATGCCTCTTAGCATCTGTACAGTGACGTCCTCCCCGTCGACCTATCCTTAAATTACAGCAATTACATTTTAGGGTGACCTATATATCAGGCACATCATATGACAAGCGGATGTACACCTTCATTTTGATTCTCGTTCGTTTATTAGTCGATACTTTACCAGACACCTTCCACGGTTATTACTCTTTAAGTTCCATGGTAAAGTAAAGCAATACAGAATTCAGCCAGGATAAAGGTTGTGAAAGGTCATTACTCATTGCTAAGCGCATAGACTAATTAGTGAGTGAAATTCTGCCCGTGTTTATTGCATAAGCGTAGCATTGAGACACGTGCAATCGTTAGCTTAAACTTGCTTGTTATCCACGGGATATAACATATTCCAGGAAATTGTCGAATAATTACATAGACATTCCATATTATGCTAAGTTGTAGAAGGAATATAAATGCGTCGTGGAATCAAACAGTACATTTACAGCTAGGTTCTATAATTAACAAGGCATCCCAAACAGCCGCGGTTAATATCTATCAAGGCTAAGGTTAAATGCATTGCAGGATAAGGAATTGAAATCCGATGTTTGCAAATCAGCATTGGTTAACAAAAGGTACTCGATATGTTTTTAATCAAGCATTAATTTAGAAGCAAAAATTAATATATCATACGCGTCAATGGCTTGATCAAGGAATCGGTATCCACCACTTTCTACTAAAGAAATAGCTGTTCATGTGATTTACATATTTTCTTTTCATTTTTCCAATGCTTTCAGCTATGTTTCCAAAATATGCCCTATGCATACCTCATGCAGCGTATCAGCCCAACCATTAGCGGAGTAGATATAAAGGCACCTCAACGTTAAATGAAATCAACGGTTCAGTTGTTCCCGTATCATGCTGTCTGAGCAAACCCAGAAGTTCAAATTCGGACATCAATTATGCAAGAATCGAAATACTGTAAGGAATATATTGATGACTGATGGTAAGCTCAATACTGGCTGGTTAATGTCTCACGATGAATGATCCTTAAGGTTACGAGTGGTGGAGGAAAACCTGACCTGACAGGCTATTTAGATCGTTTATTCTATATTTTAAGAGACAAGTCTTTCATATCGATAAGAAGCCATCAATAAATTGGCAAGGCATCTATGCTAAAACTCTAGTAGCTCAGCTTGCCATGCCTACTGACATTTACAAATATCCCCTTTCTTTCACCTAAAGCTATGCTGTCAATGATATAATTTTTATCTCATCAATCACTTTATTGGACCTATGGCTGTGGATTAATTTACAGGCTCGTAATGAGTTGTTCTCCAGGGGTCTTGCAACTACTATCACCTTAACCTATTTGTAACATGGCGATTGCCCTGTTATTCAAACCATGATGAATATTTGATTAAAATCTACCATGTACCGTAAATGAACATGATGTGGACGGGTTTTAAAGGCACACACACACACACACACACACACACACACACACACACACACACACACACACACACACACACACACACACACACACACACACACACACACACACACACACACACAAACACACACATACACACATACGCGCGCATGTACACACACGTGCACACGCACACACACACATACACACACATACCCCACACATATACACACACACATACACACACATACACAAACACACACTTTGTTTCTCATGGAAAGAAGGTGACCGTTATCTTTAATATATCTCTTCCATCACTTGCAAAATGTATATGATGCATACGCAAAGTGACACGTAGATGACATCAAAGGTTTAACTTTTATCTATTTGTTTCACTTTGTAATAATTGCCAGACATGAAACCAAGGCATTAGGTGGTTGATACCCGAAGCCATGATTCTTATTGATTGTAAGGCAATTTAATTGTCTAATGCTTTGTGGAATCGGGCAACACATATTGAATTAGGTTAAACTTGCAACCTGTAAATGGATGTAAGCGTTTACGTTAGATGCATCGAAAGCTGAGGAAATTGTTGATACAAAAGTTGCAACAACGCGTTGGTAAACGAGCACTATGTTTTACTTCTTGATATGTTTTACAAGCGGTATATTTTTACTTAAGCCGTATATATGCTACATTAATTGAAATACCACAAAAGCGCCAATAGTATGAACATGGTTAATGTTATGTTGATATTATGTACCAAATTAAGGTAGGATTGAAGATACACATTACATTTCCCATCATTTTGTCAATACTGATAGCTTACTAGTTCTAAAAATCACCTTGGTAGACTATTTTGGGTGAATCTCAAGAGATCTGGTGTATCGAGAAAACTCAGTTTAAACAGGGCTCTTTATGTTGACCACAGATATATTTGGATATTAGAGCCACATTAATATTGTTATCGCCCATTTCTCTGATATCTGTGTGCTTTTCCCTGAACGCTTTCCAGTTTCAGATATGTAGTGTATATTGTGCAAATGTCGGGGTAGGCATGGAGCACTATTTGTCATTCCAACTATATCAGAGGGTCAGGTTATGTTTTGGATTTTATATCATGCAGGAACAATGAACAATGAACATCGGTATTGTTGCGATGGTTTGGTTATACGAGGCAATGAGTGGCAAAGGTTTTAGCGATGACTCTTACCGCCGAATAACGTCCTTTGCATATTATTGTAGGTTTGGCCTGGTGTACGACCGATTCGAAAGGACAAAATATGTACCCATGCAGCTGTCACCCCCATGAATAATGCAAGTAATGCTGAATTATGATGCCCTTGTTTTTGGCATTATGGTGGAAGCGCTTTGTTGTTAGTCGAACAAGTAATTTGAAAGTGGCTGTAAATGTGAAGCTGCATATTATATTTATTGCTTGGTCTGTGAGATTATTATTGGTCAGCTGCTGTATAGTTATGGATACTGCTAATAAACACTAATGGATGTACGAATTTGTCCTGCTCAGGTAAGTACAAATAACTGCGATTCATGGTTACGGAACCACACGATGGAATAATTGACTTTAAATACCTTTACAATATAGCACGAATTGAGAAGCGCTCAAAACACAGCATTAAACCCATTGACCCGAACATATATTTCCTGTGATAATTGACACATAACACGCATCAATGGTCTGAACAAAGACCAGAGTAGAAGCTCGTCATTTAAGACACACACACACCCAAACAAACATACACAAACATACACAAGCATGCACACAAACATACACACATTCACTATCGCACACATACACACATGCGCACGCAATCGCATGCGCGCACACACTTAGTTGTGGCAGTTAAGTGTGTGTTTTTGCAGATCGCTCTCTTTTCCCTCTTAGCTGGATACTACCACCTACAGTATAACTGAACAGATCAAATTATGATATTTGCTTGAAACATATAGTAAACAAGACAATATCGCAAAACTGTTCAGTTGTAATTATTTGACTTGAGGTTTACTACACAAATGAATTCAAAGATCTTAGAACAAGAAATAAGTGCTTTGTATCTGGTCTTTGTAGGTCACGTCGATCAAGTGACATTATCGATACATTATGACATCTCAGTATTCAGGGACAATGATTTTAAATGGTTTCCGGCTACTGTTATCTGCTTTGAAATCAAAACACAACATAACAATTTTGAATGGCGTTTATGTCCCCATCAATGACAATTAATCGCTCCTGGTCTATATTGTATGATCAATTTGATATATTGTATGGTATTGCTTAATCAAAATGAACCGTTTGTTGAGTTTGGATATATACTGGATGAAGTATTTTAACGAATGCAGGATTTGTGAGCAAACAGTCTGTGATAGATGATGAAACATTTCCCATCAAGTACATATTGCAGAAGGATATCATCTCGCTGTTTAATGGCACACCTTAAGGAAGTTGGCTATTATGAGCAGCGATTCTTTGAATTATGACTGTGTGATTATCGTTGAAAAACCGCACTGCCTACTGATACTTTTATTATTAAAAGAGTACTTGGATGATATCAGTGTTGCCTACGCAGTGGTGCCGTTTAAGAATAAAATAATGCTCACTTGGGAAGTTTGTTGCCAGGATTAAACAAATGGGTAGATTGAAAATATGCCTAGGGTTGTATTGATGCAATATATAGGATATATTGTGGAGGAATCGTTCTCTATGTGCTGTCCAACATCAAATGATACTCTCTTGGCGTGTAAAGGCACCTTTACTAGAGAAATACATGTATACGTTGGAGATGTTTTGCAGGATATTTGCAACAAATGGTGCGTTATTTGCACACGGAGGGAGGATCGGCACACGAAGCCTGCATATATATATATATATATATATATATATATATATATATATATATATATATATATATATATATATATATATATATATATATATATATATATATATATATATATATATATATATATAATATATATATATATATATATATATATATACATGACGCAATATATAAAGACAAGAAATAAAGAAAAACCCATCTGGCTTATCTAACCTTTAACGCTTCCTCCAAATACCAACAGACACTACTTCGCATTATATGCATACATTGGACATCTGGTCCTGAGGGAGATAGAAGTGGGATTGTATTGTTTAATGAATAACGCTACTAGCGCAAACACGTATTTGTTCTGATCTGGCGAAATCTAATGAACGCATCGAACGCATTAGATTCGGGTGAAGCAGCCAGTGCCCCCATACCTTCATCCCAGCAAATAAACCCTACACACATCTTCAACGTTCCCATATACACTGGATGACGTAAACGAAGCCTGACTTCATTACCTTTTGCATTGTCGCTTGTCACAAGTACGCACCAAAGGGTCTACTTGTAGAATTATTTCAGGAAATACCATATCTAGGCAGGGTTACCATCTATTGACTCTCCGTAATCCGGTCGCTGATTTAAAATTGACTATTAATGTCTACTGGTCGCATGTTTGGGGCGCACTTTACAAGTATATCAAATTCCGTCTCGACTCATAGATAATCAATCTAGAGCATGCTTAATTGTCGCAAACGTTGGAAAATTATTGAATTTGTTATTGCACGCAGCAAGCAATGATGGATATTGCGGGTGTGTGAACATAAAACTTAGCTGCAATGGTAGCTACTGGTATCTAGTCTGTCACATGGAGACATTTTGTTTATACGGTATTCACAAATAAATAGAAAGTATCAAGTGTGACTTTATTGACAGTTTTAAAACTCAAAGTATAATATCATTTTACATAGCGCCCCTATGATAACTTTGTTATTTTGGCTTAAGAGATTTAACGTTTATTCTTCTTTTTTATAATCAAGAGAGTTTATGACTCAGCACGGACGTCCAGTTGTGGCTAGCGTTAGAGGTTTAGTAGGCTTCCTGGAATCATAAACACGGATTGTAATTTCCGGTGACATTGGCTCAGTCGTCAGAGTTCTTTCAGATCTCTCCTAAAAAGGATTCACGCATTGTGATTGCGAGCCAATGTTGATATTGCCTCGTGCACTAAACCAGGCATTGCTATGGAACTATATAATACTGCCAGTTTATATTTCCCAGTCAGAAAGTTAATATTATAGATTTTGCTTTAAAATCCAGACACCCTATCTCTTGTAAACAGGTGTCAATAACATGTTCTGAAACATTATAGGAGTGCTTTCCACTACGATCACTGATTACTCACAAAACCTACATAACAAGTCGACATATATTGCCTTCACCCCCTTAGCATACATGGCATTTAATTTATGTTGAATCCAGTTATATACATTTTTCATTGTATGTACTCACAACGACCGTGATTGGCTTGCTCCGTATAAATGGATATTTACCAGAATCAATTTTGCAGCAGTGCATGACGTCCTATTGCAGCTCAATAGGCGTTTTGCACTAGAGTCAATCGATTGCATGATATAGGTTCTTGCGCCCCACATTTCACACGCATTTGGTTTCAGCCTTGCTCAATTCAGGTCATTATCCAGATGTAGAATGTAGTGAGATATTATGATTATTGTTGCCACTGTTTCTTGCTTAGTTACAAAACAGACACAGGAATGCGTCATAATCAACAAAGCAAACGGTTTAGCAGCAACCATTGGGTTCATGGTGTCAGTGGTGTAGCATGCGTAGGGAAAATTGTTTACTCGCATGTGGACAATAAGTGATCGTGATAAATGGCATAGATCTGATTAGATGACTGTTCTTGGCGCTGTACCACAATGGTCGGTTCTTCCTAACCTACAAAAATGATATAAATAGGGCTGTGCACATAATGTTACATCTGATAACACCAAATCTTACCCAGGACTGAGGACTCAAACCCAGCGTAATAGCTTACAATAACTCGCATAGCGCATAAAACTGATGAGAATCAGAACACGGGATTGATGGTTCAACTGCAGAGGATGCGTCAGATGAGTGGAGTTCAGGCATGTTAAATGATTAATCGCTCAAATCAAGTGAGTAACACAGTGCAGCAGCTTGTACTGTACAGTCCATGGGATTGTCTGGCAAACGTTAGCCAGTCGCTCCAAAGGCGTTTTAATCAAATTATTCAGGACGCTTATAGGGCCGCCTCAAGAAATGCAACTCGTAACTGGTCGCCTTACCTTCCACGTGATATAGATATATAAGAAATTGATTAAGGGAGAGCTACAATGCTCGTAACCGGTATGCCTGATTTAATAAGCGCAAGCATATAACACTTGTTAGGGCAGATATTTCTTAAATACATTAAAATATCAGTCTATTCGCAATAAGAGGCCTATGAAACACCCATTTCGCGTGTCTTATGTGTTGTAAAAATTGCAGGTCGCTTTTGACGGTGCCCTATGTAGTGTTGAATATGCATGTAAGTAAGACGTATGGAATGGAAATGACTTTATATTATCATTTTACGCGAGCATGCGCGCGTATGTGTAACTGGACGTATCCAGACAAGCGAGCTGCTGCAGCATGTATAGCGCTTTGAAAACGGTCGCCACATCTGATTTCTTAGCGTCCCATTAGTTCATGATTTACTATCAGTCGTTTGTTTCCATACATTTAAACAACTTAATACTCAACTTAAACAAAGTTCCATAGTGCTGTTGTTTGTGCTTGGACGTATGTTTTGGACATGACTTGTGGTACAGTTGGTGGCTGCTTTTCGAGTCTGTATTCATCCATCGCAACAATCACTGCATCTACATTCTTCCCTACATTCCCTACAATCACCCCAGCCGACAAATAGCATGTGAATGACCAACATTCCTGTCATGCAGTGCTGATGCTGACGATCTTTGATATGGGACCTAACTATCATCATAGCCTAATATGCTACTATGCTTGGTTGAGATGCCACGAATCTGCTTATTTACGATATCAATTATCGTTGAGAAGCATATTTAAAGCGCAGATTAATTTTACCATATCATATCCGGTACTTAGTAACCAGGTGACTGATTGTAAGTATACAAATGAAAGCTATATATGACAAGAGGCAATCGGGTCCGGCAACAACACACTACGCATTTGCGTTTTCTGATGTTCCGCCCTGGATGTTGGCAAATAAATTATGGTTTCATGCAATGCATTAATAATAGTAAGACAACACGTGCAGGTTATCCGGGTGAGTACGGCCTCCAATCACGATCACAACAACAATAAGACCATTCCTAACAGTCATGTGCAATCTATCACGTAAGAGGAATGACACTTATCTCAGAGCCCTTCTAAAGAGACTTCTTGCGCCTTTCATAACTCCATACACGACATGAGTCATCCTACTGCATCCACAGTTGTAATACGATTCATTTTATGTTCTCATAACTTGACTAAGTTAGTGCTATATCACCTATGATTGCTGTAAGACGATGACACGTTCCTCCTTTTGTGAGAACATATGTAGTGAGTACGCGTTTACGTGTAAGAATGATATAACGCATCCGCAACTTTGCGTAATGATCCAACGTTTGGGTACCAATATATAACTACTACCAGCAATAAGGCTGCAGGATATTCAGTACTAGCCCAACAAGCAATTGCCATTGAGAGGCAATAAATGTATCAGATGGTTGACGTTTTATGAATCTTTTGCGAGGATTATGTGTCGCTATAGCATACCCGCCAGCCTCTAGCCAAGGTTAACGCAGTGTGATAGCTGCAGGCACTTTGTTTGTGTGACGAAAAAGGCCATTCAGAAATAATCACGACAGGTACATAATCAATATTTTATCATGTTACGTAACTACTTAGCGAAAGTACATCAATAACTTTTTTTTCGTTTGGCCAAGTCAAAGTGACTGGACAAGATACATGTTCATACATTCAGTGTTAGGAAAAAGCTTTGTGATATATAGTCGACTGTTATGTTAGGAGCTATAGCGTTTATTAACGGTGGATACAAAACTGTACACTGGTAGTTGTTAAACAACGCTGCAACATTTACATTCTTACCTCCTCCCAGGTGTCAACAACAGTTCCATTAGTTTTTATATGGAGTTTCTGTTGTTCATGCTATAAGCCGTGCCTTAAAAATGAATATGAATCCTGATAAACACATATCATATTTTGCACCGTGCAATTTCGAAACTCGTGCGCACATTTCTTTTTTGATAGATACGATTTCACTCTTGCTTGATTGCAAGTTTTACATCACCAGACGCACGCACTCAACTACAATTTACAATGATGGTATCTATCACTTGGAGGTCAGTAGCACCTCTCCAGACATTGGTTGTAATCACATTGCCAACGACAATTATAAATACTGACACTACCTGTAAGTAGTTCAGCCGTTTCCTGGGAAACATGCAACATCCGTTTTCTATTGGAATCAAAGGTACAATAAGCAAAACGTTGCTCAATATGTCTACTGTAAGGAAATTAATGGAATTTGTACTCACACACAATTACGTCTATTTGATTATTAAGTAATTTTGGTGCCCGCTATTTTGTTAAGGTAAATGGACCAGTTAGTTTGACCTAAGCTGTATGTCTTACTACATTTTAATCTGTAGCGTATTTAACTACAAGTGCACAGATGTGGCAAGAATCGCAACTGGGGGCAGGTTCAAAATAAAACAAAGATTGGTATCCGCAAATGTGGCGATCGCTTGCCTCAAAAGTTCAGATTTCAGGGATGAAGAAGTGGCTTAACGCTCCTGTTTTGAAACATAAGACGCACGATTTCCCAAATCGAATAGGAACTTGATGGTTTCCTCCGCTAGCTATTACCACAAAAACAACTATGCTCAAAATACCATACAATCGCAACCAAATTCAAACAATGCTTTGTTAACTTAAAAGATGAACACGAAAACACAATATACCATAATTGATACTAAACATCATAAGAGTATATTTCCAAAGGAAATCTCCAAACTGACTTCAAAATTTCAAAATCTGACTTATTGCTGTTACATCAGCCCATCCATTTACCAGCTTTAATATGCTAATGCACAAACAGTTTTTAAATATAATGATGGTGTTTTTATTTGATTTATTATGGACCAATATGTATGTTTCCAGTCTTTTAGACAATACCAGATAACATGATACACCCGCAGGATATGGTTTATGGCAAAACTATTCCACAAACATGGTGGCAACGATAACAATAGATAAAACAAAGATGGTTTGGACAATGAGGAACATGCAATGACTCGCTAAGCATCGCCGGGCATTTGCTTCTCTAATTAGTACAAGTCAGCTTAATTTTGGATTGGCGTATTATGTCTAGAAGCAAGTTATTTGGTTCAGTATGCATAAGGTGAGTCCGTCATTTTATGAGTATATACATAATGTGAACTGGTTGAGATGCGAGTGTTTGCAGTATATATGGGCTTGTACAGGATATCGTTGAATGCAAGGATAAGTAAATTGTTCTCTGGTATGACATTCCTTTAACATCCTGATTGGTCTTTAAAAATGGACCAACGAACGCTTGCTTGAGGGTTATTAAAAAGTGTTACCACATGTGGCACATATGCCATCGAGTTTATTACATTTGACCAATCAATATCTTGATAAAAGTCAGTATTGTTTTATTATATCTGAAAACGACAATCTTGAATGTGGAAAGTTTACCAATAATCAACATCAAATGCATTATATTGAATTTAAAAGACTGAAACCAAGTTATTAAACACAGTGGTTTTCTTATAGTGATCCATATTCGAACCTTTTGGTAATAAACATTGCAGCGGATTATGGGATCAATACATTGTGCCGGCGTTGAAGCCAGTATTAACGCATCACATTAATCAAAATGCAAACTTGCATTCCATTTAATGTCCTGTTCAAAACCTTATAACTGCTTTTGTCAAGTAAATAAGTTATCAAATGACTGATGGTTTTCGCAACGCAATGCCGATGCTGATCCATCTCAATTATTCATCTACAACTTTAATGCAAAAGGATATTAACTTCATTGCGCATTAATTGCTATATATCTGCAATATGCATGTTGTATTACGTTCTGCCTGAATATCTAATATTGATTTCATGATCCATTTCGTTTTTAGCGCGCATAGAGCCTCCGTCCACTTAATCGAAATGCCTTATTTCACACGCAACGCATCCCTCCCTGCCCATCCCTCAATCCCTCATCTCCCTCCCTCCCTCCCTCCCTCCTCCCTTACACGGTATTCACACCTCCCTCCCTCCCTCCCTCCCTCCCTCCCTCCCCTCCCTCCCTTGCTCCCTCCCCCTCCCTCCCTCCCTCCCTCCCTCCCTCCCTCCCTCCCTCCCTCCCCCTCCCTCCCTCCCTCCCTCCCTCCCTCCCTCCCTCCCTCCCTCCCCTCCCTCCCTCCCCTCCCTCCCTCCCTCCTTCCCAATAGTGCCTCGTATCTATCCAAACTAGATTCCGACATTTGCTGATAGCCTTGGAGACTATGCTATTGCGTTTGTTGGTAGTATCATCCACGATCAGTTGGTGACTAGACTTGTGGCTTTTTTAGAGTCAAATGTGGCGCAATTTTGTAACTTTAATTGCGATTGGGGTGCAGTTTTCATTAACAATGCCCTGACGTGTATTCGGCATCGTTTCTTCAATCGTAGTTTATTTTGCAAGATCAACTACTTTGATTGATTATTTGATATAATGCGATATACATATTAATCTAATGTTGGCAATTCTGCATTTGCTATTATTGCTTTGATAGCAAATTCTATTGCCGCCTATGGGGTCTTCTCTTTGTTGTTGTTTTTGCACAGCTTCTATGCACCTACAGCGATAGCAAGAATACAACTAAAATATAACAACAACAAAGATGCTATCAACATGTTTAGTCGAGTCAAAGTAAGGTTTGACCACCAAAAAATTGCAAGAAAAGTATTTTTGATACCTTAGATTCAAATAAGGTCATGATGAATTCACCTGGATGTCCCTATGACGTAGTATTGCATCATCATGACGTAGTGTGTTGCTGAATAGATCAATATCGCCAGAACTGGTAGAAAACCAACATTTCGGCTCTTGATAATCAATCAGATGTACATACACAAGGAACCACTACTTGGAAGGGCTATTGAACCATCTACGTCATGGTCATACGCCATACGTCACACATCATAAATTACCAAAATGTATCACATTTACATATGTTTGTAATACATTTATGGGGTCTAAAACCAACCATTAAAAAGTTTGCTGTACATTCATAATTCAATGGCGGCCATATTGGATATTATGTAATTTCACCACTTTCCGGTGGCTCAAATTTGGTAAACTTTTAGGATGCGCTGAAGTACAGCTAATTGAACACAAAAAGACAAAAAACACTTTTCTTGCAATTTTTGGGGGGTCAAACCTTACTTTGACTCGACTAATAACAAAGGGGTCATTAGGTCGTGTCTCTTAAGCAAACGCCCGCGAAGTGTGTATAATTATGTTATCCTGCAAACATATTGTTCCAACTTTACCAAAGCAAAAGGCAGATTGCTGATGAGAGCACACAACGAAAATAGGTTACTCAATATCCATAACAACTTTAATCGATAAATTCATCATTTGTTCTGGTAAGACGAAAATTCTTGAATATCAACATTAAATGCTATGATATTTTTTGTATTGAGATATTACAAGAATAATTACGGAATATCCGAGTTTAGCTCTCTTTCATTTGTTTTTCTCTTACCAGCGTTCACAAATCAAAATATGTATATAACTAACTTGCGATAGTATTAACGTCTATTGTGACGACTGCCTGTCGTACTTCAATCACTATGTCGTATTTGCCAACTTCACAGAAGCACGACTAAATTGAAGCTTATTCTGAAGACTAAGGAAATGCCATCGGCAACATCAAAGTTCTGAAGATTTCTTGAAGTAAGTAAATTAACTGTTGAATTTGCCTTGTTATTTCTAATGCTTATTTGATTACTTACGGATATGTAAATATACATCCACTAATATATTTATCAGTTCCATAAAAGCCGGCAAAGTCGAGTTATACGAAACGATTGAAAAAATGGCTGTACCTTAACTTGAAATTGCCTAAATGATAATTATGCCTAAACGTATGTCTCATGAGAGACAAAGTAAAGACCGGAAACAAATTGTGAATGATGCTTCATTACATTGTACTGCGTAAGCTTATTGATAGAGAGAGAGCCCGAGTAATTGAACGAAGAATGCCTCAGCTGTACTACAGCCTAATTTTGCACTGCCTCAAAATATATCTAGCTTAACTAAACTCAAGGCTTCCTATGTTAAGGCTAAGTCAATTACTACAAGAACCGTGAATTATAAGGGTTCGGGAGCCATATTCGCGTGAGATTCCTCCTTGCATTAAATAGACCCACATCGTGTTACATCGCATTGAATTAGAATAAACGTAGATTGACTCGAGGAATCACGAAACTCATATACAGAGTGGTTGCACAATACCCTAGAGACTGCAAAATGCCGTTGTAAGTATCTATAAAGCCGTTAGAGGTACTGCACGATAGCTGATTTTGGACACCATGTTTGACACATTTGACCTGTGAAATAGCATCTCAATATGTGTTAGGAACAATTATGTGTCATTTGTCCCAGACGCCGATCATGTGGTTATGGTGAGGCATACGATAAGAGCGACCTGGACTAACGTCAGTGTTCAGAGGTTTAACAATGCTCTACCTGCGAAACAAGCTAACGGGATGTATGGGCTTGATGCAAGCTAATGTAATAAGCCTATGTTACCATTAATGTCTATTTCTGGAAATAAACTAGTAGCATTATTGCTCAGCAGAACCATGATACCCTAACAATATTTGGGATCGATCCGTGTTTTGAACGTAAAAAAAGATGTATATTTCATCCTTGAATATACATCGGTGATGAAGTTTAAAGCCTTCAGAACAATAAAACTGAGCCGTTAAACGGCAATACTTTTACGGATATATTTATCCTCCTATTTAGATAGGATACCGTTATCATATTAATTGCGCGTTATTCGTAAGGTTATCTGATATATTACAGCTACGCTCAGAGAGCTAACTCCCACTAGCTATGTGGTGAGTGCTTAGATGACGCTACCTTGAAATCAACAAAAGCACATGAGAGAATCGATCAAACGTCTTGGGGATCTGGTCCTTGAAGGTACGGAGTCTTCTGATTGGTCAAGACGTCTGCGCCAAAGAGCCTAGAGCTATGCTAAGAGGGCTCACTCCGACTTTCTGTTCGGGGTTGATCAAGCGTCCTAAGACTCTGTGGAAGGCTGGTTATGGTAATGATATGGAGTCTTCAGATTTGTCGAGACGATCACACACTCGAATTAACCATGTGATTTTAAGAGGCGCAATGAAAAGCAATATGCGTGAGTGAGCCCTCTAAACGTGGATGTACGCTCTTTAACCGAGCCCCTATTCGACAAGAAAATGTGAATGAACAGGCATTATGACGAAGAAACGCGTTGCACTCAGATGGTGTATATTTTCTCCAGCGGAAGCGCGAGGAAGCACTCTTAGCGTAGCAATAAGATTGGTGTTATATTCCGATGCCTGATCATGCCTAGCTCCAATGGTATTTCGGATAATAAGCAAAAGCAATAGTTATTTGAAAAACGTCTGTCTCACGACTTTTACAAATGCACCCATTACATTAATTCATGCAAGAGACTGCTATAAAAACTTTTAATCGAAATGTGTATATCGTTCATATCACTTAACCTCGGCTAATTTTGCATGCGTTGCACATGCTCCCCTGCAAGTAGACGTGGCAAACAAATAAGGATAGAATTCATACAGTGCCAATAGTTATGCCTGTTGTACTTGTTATCTCCAATGTGTGCTTATTTGCTAAGAACTAATATCTCGATCGATTCAGTGTGCTACCTCTTTTTAGATGGCTTAATTGTTTCTAGCAGTGAACATGGTTCATCAGTCATGTGGACTACAAAAGTACTTTTATTCTACTCAATAGGCAAAATATATAATAGAGCAGAGGTATTGTGGGGATATACAATCAATTCATGTCTTATGGCACACAGAGACGAAATAAATGAATCCTCGTCTTCTGACACCAATCTACGCAGATATCAATATCATGAGTATCCTTTTGAACGTTTACTTCTCCTAAGCAGTGCAAACAAAATCTCAGTCATGTGAAATGTTTGTAGTTGTAGCATTATTCGTTCATGGGTTGTCTATTTTATCATCCCTAAATATTAATATACTTCATAATAAACAGTCATATCAACTTCTAATACATAAGTTTGTCTCTGGTTGTATTTCAAAGGGCGCTAGTATTTTCCATGACAGCAAAGCTAGTACAAATTTCAGCTATTTGGCTGACTTGTTTGCTAAACGCCCGTAAAGCCTCGATTTGCGACGCTTTCTGTCTGTTACCAGGGTAGTATATACAACGGGGCGAGTGGCACTGAAAATATATGTTAATACGGGCGAGCAATGTTCATTATTAGTTGGGTATGTTATTGGGAAAATGACAATAAAATGTGATGTATACTAATCTAATGCACACAATACAAATTCTGATTTAATCATTACGGAAGTGTTCGATTGAATCCCTTCCCTACGGTAATTTATTTGGATCCACGTGTTTGAAGATGCAGCTTAGTTAACCTAATTAAATCTAGTGAATCAAATCTATTAAATCTAATTTAGGCTGAATCATTCATTCTTTAATGATCTCGTGTTTTATTCCTATATATTAATGCGCTTACCAAAAACAGTCGAATGCTGCCATAAAAATTAAATTGTTCTAGACTATGTTTAAAATATAAAAAACAGTCATATCTAAGTTATAACTACTTTGGACATCTTTTGTCAATAAAACACATTCATCACGTTCTTGTATCCTTCGCCAAATTGGAGCTGTTTGCATTGTCAGTGTGACTTCAACGTGCACAGCAAACTGTGATTACATCTTTGATTCCTTGCGGGTTTGTGAGCTGTAACCTTGTCTTTGTGTCCCCATGTCATGTTGACAAGTAATTGTCTTTATTGTCGATTGGTTTTCAGATCACTTCCCTGAAGCACAGAAATCAGCTATGATAGATATGACTGATATATTCTTTATAAAATTTATTGTCTATCTATTACGCAGAAATGTTTCATTTATCCGATAATGCACGGAATACAACAGGCGCTCTTTCCTTTTGTATAAATAACTACCATATTGCACATTAAGTAAGCGGGTATGGAGATAAATGCTAACGTGAATGAAATTATATGGCCATAGTATAATTATTGATGAAGAAATATGTACGTCATTGATCTGCTCAGGACAGATGATTATCACGAAACACAATGCCTCTTAACATTCGTCCTTGGATATTTACCTCGATCTCTTGGATGACGTACGTATCGGACACGGCACATGAAAATCAGATTGTGTTCCTTGTGTATCCGTTAGCCGACATTTTGTTTGACCTTTTTTACTTTTATCAATATGGGTCTATTTGCGTTAATGGTAAGGAGCGCAGAGACCAAATTCACATCGGATAACCTTTGTGTAACCCTAGACACCGCAAATTGCCGTGGTAAATATCAATAAAGCCGTTAGCTGGGGGCATCATGTGTGACACACAGAGTCGGCATATGAACAGAAATATAGCATCTCAATATGTGTTAGGAACAACAATATGTCATTAGTCCAAGATGCCAATAATATGACTATATTAGAACCATTAATATATGGTAACGAACGTTTTGTAGTTTCGAACTATGAACCAGAATCATAAAGCTAATGCATTAAAATTCATTATCGCTCCTATTACGTAACCTATGTAGATTGTGCATGCGCTGCACCTGCTCTTGTGAATATGAACTAGGCAGATAAACTAATTCTTCAGAATATCCTGTTAGGATGGAACACCTACATTCGACAATCGTGCCATTTATACTTCGTTAGTCACACACGAGGACTATTCTTTTGGCTTGAGGCAATTGTCTTATTGGTTTCGGAACGACAATAACATGAACGGCTGAATTTGAGACCACGTACCCAATAGACGACATGTTCGTCAGCTTCCTGATCGCCTCGTCATAAACCTTCACAACCTCTGGGGATAGGGTGAATACAATACCTCTTTCTATGACTCAGTTTTTAACGGTAGTGATTTGTGGGGTTGGGGACAATGACATCACAAGATAGGCATCCCATGGTATTCTGCAGGGATTGTTTTTGGCATCAAGCGTCGAATTTACAAAGTGCCAAAAAAAGGCATTGCAGGATGACTGTTTAAGACGCAATTTTTGCACCTCAACATTGGTAAATGAACAGAACAATTGCTTTTCTATGCTATGCATTGTTTAATCTTCTCGATTCTCATAATGATATACATATCACAGACGTCCATCTATTGACATTAAATGCCAAAGCAGTAGCTGTTATTTACTTTCTTTCCCTTGATTTGGACCGAACCTGTGCTCGCGGTATTAACCACGAGAATGGGGGCCACGACATCCGAACAACATTGAAGCAGTTCAGCACTTTTATATGGTAAATTATAGCACAAAGCTCAAAGGTCTAACAATTTCGTTTTCCCCGGACAGCGAAACTAGTATTAAGGGCTGTGCTAGAACCCACCAAGCACGCCTCTGTAAACATTGACATCGGCATCAGAAAACATGATGCGTGAGTTGTGGCGCTGCTGATGGCCAATCAGCAGCTGCACAATATCCGATACAATTCAGGATTGATACACGTTTCAGGCATAGAAAGAACATATTGCAGAATCATCAGTCATCATAACCAGTCAACTGCGTAATTGAAAAAAAATTGAAACAGATACCCTGTGATTTCGCCATCTTGGCACCCAAAGACCATTAATGTGGCTGGTCAAGAAAGTGTTTGCCAGATTTGTTAGGCGAAAAAACGTAAAATTTAAGGCGCCACGGTAGTACACTCAATCAAAACCGCTGAATGTTCAAGAAATATTGGGTGCAATTCTGATAGTTGATGGGAGGCTAAATAACGGCCGGGTAAAGTCTAACACAAATGCTTTTCAAGGTCATTAGCATAGGATGAGGCTTTAACACCATAAACCTGATAAACGTGTTACATTACATGCCTTGATAATGTGGAGATGGCGACGATGACACTTCATCCTGCACCTTTTAACAAAGCATTGTGTCTCCATAGAAAAGACAATAACCTTTGATCTAACGACATTGCGTGATCTAAAATGCAATAAAGCCACACAAAATCCGACGATGGTTCAATTTGAGTCCATATTTCACTCACAGCAATGTGAGTAGATGCATATGAATTTATTTTGTTTTCACTTTCTTCCACATAATACAATTAATGATATATTGGTTGGCTGCAGATATGGGTTAACCATATTAATGGCGCAATATAAACCACTTAATGTTCTCCTTGTTTTGTTTATAGACAAATCCAGCTACAAACTATTCAAGATTAGTCAAATAATCCAGGAGACATACACGAACACTATCATTCTTTTTATCATTTGGAGATTAATAGCGATGGCTGATATATTTTGCATTTAGCATTAACATATTTCCTGTAACGTCCCGTCCAACATCTGTAATTTGAGACAGTACAGTTGATTTACTCAGGATTATCATTGTGATGTACCAAACCACACTGAGACTACACCTATATCATTATTTTTATCAAACAGGTCCGTTTCCTATAAAGATATATTTGGATCATATTTGCAGATGTAGCGTTGTTAAAGTATACATGTATTTATCAGCAAAAGCTAGCAACGTCTGATTCAGGCAAAATCTTCCATTATATAATTTTACTGAATTTTATGAATTTACGTGCTTTCTCGAAAGCAATATAATTGAGTAGAATGTTGGTATAGAGTAATGCTTTGGTTTTTCAGATCATGTCCCCGAAGTCCTGAACTCGGATAGATCTATGTAATATATATCATATGAAAGTCATTGTTAGATGTCTATCATTTACGCTGAAATATGACACATTTACGCAACACTGCGCAATACGGCAGCAAAACGTCACTCTAAGAAGTGTCACTTCTTTAACAATGTCTGGCTGAGTCGTGTATGAAATCTATAGCATCCGATTAAAATTCCAATGAACTCCACAAAGCATATTGCAAGAAGTAAGTTAAAGTAAGACACATATGACAATATCTCTAGGCATATGACTGATATATAAGTCTAAGTACTCAAATGCATGCAAGTATGAAGTTAACCAAGGACTAGTAATTTTAGATGCCCCCCCACCCCCATTTCATTTTATCAACAAACTAGCATCCGGTTCGGCGATTAGCTTGGGCACAGTGCCATATTAAAAATTTGTTCAAGGGCATGGAAAGAAATGCTAACGTGAAAGTTAAATATATAAATATGTACGCCATTTACATCAACATATATAGAGCCTATTAATGTTCCTTGTTGATATTTCAGCCATTTCATCTGTTGGATGACGCACATAACGGACACGACAAATGACAACCTGCTGTGTATCTACATTTCAAGCCACTTCTGTCCGATTACAGGTATTTTATCTGACGTTTTTCACTGTTATAAACATGGATCTTTTTGTGTAAATGGTCAGGTGAAATGAACAGAACAATTGCTTTTCTATGCTATGCATTGTTTAATCTTCTCGATTCTCATAATGATATACATATCACAGACGTCCATCTATTGACATTAAATGCCAAAGCAGTAGCTGTTATTTACTTTCTTTCCCTTGATTTGGACCAAACCTGTGCATATCGCTCGCGGTATTAACCACGAGAATGGGGGCCACATCCGAACAACATTGAAGCAGTTCAGCACTTTTATATGGTAAATTATAGCACAAAGCTCAAAGGTCTAGCAATTTCGTTTTCCCCGGACAGCGAAACTAGTATTAAGGGCTGTGCTAGAACCCACCAAGCACGCCTCTGTAAACATTGACATCGGCATCAGAAAACATGATGCGTGAGTTGTGGCGCTGCTGATGGCCAATCAGCAGCTGCACAATATCCGATACAATTCAGGATTGATACACGTTTCAGGCATAGAAAGAACATATTGCAGAATCATCAGTCATCATAACCAGTCAACTGCGTAATTGAAAAAAATTGAAACAGATACCCTGTGATTTCGCCATCTTGGCACCCAAAGACCATTAATGTGGCTGGTCAAGAAAGTGTTTGCCAGATTTGTTAGGCGAAAAAACGTAAAATTTAAGGCGCCACGGTAGTACACTCAATCAAAATCGCTGAATGTTCAAGAAATATTGGGTGCAATTCTGATAGTTGATGGGAGGCTAAATAACGGCCGGGTAAAGTCTAACACAAATGCTTTTCAAGGTCATTAGCATAGGATGAGGCTTTAACACCATAAACCTGATAAACGTGTTACATTACATGCCTTGATAATGTGGAGATGGCGACGATGACACTTCATCCTGCACCTTTTAACAAAGCATTGTGTCTCCATAGAAAAGACAATAACCTTTGATCTAACGACATTGCGTGATCTAAAATGCAATAAAGCCACACAAAATCCGACGATGGTTCAATTTGAGTCCATATTTCACTCACAGCAATGTGAGTAGATGCATATGAATTTATTTTGTTTTCACTTTCTTCCACATAATACAATTAATGATATATTGGTTGGCTGAAGATATGGGTTAACCATATTGCTGGCGCAATATAAACCACTTAATGTTCTCCTTGTTTTGTTTATAGACAAATCCAGCTACAAACTATTCAAGATTAGTCAAATAATCCAGGAGACAAACACGAACACTATCATTCTTTTTATCATTTGGAGATTAATAACGATGGCTGATATATTTTGCATTTAGCATTAACATATTTCCTGTAACGTCCCGTCCAACATCTGTAATTTGAGACAGTACAGTTGATTTACTCAGGATTATCATTGTGATGTACCAAACCACACTGAGACTACACCTATATCATTATTTTTATCAAACAGGTCCGTTTCCTATAAAGATATATTTGGATCATATTTGCAGATGTAGCGTTGTTAAAGTAAACATGTATTTATCAGCAAAAGCTAGCAACGTCTGATTCAGGCAAAATCTTCCATTATATAATTTTACTGAATTTTATGAATTTACGTGCTTTCTCGAAAGCAATATAATTGAGTAGAATGTTGGTATAGAGTAATGCTTTGGTTTTTCAGATCATGTCCCCGAAGTCCTGGACTCGGATAGACCTATGTAATATATATCATATGAAAGTCATTGTTAGATGTCTATCATTTACGCTGAAAATATGACACATTTACGCAACACTGCGCAATACGGCAGCAAAACGTCACTCTAAGAAGAAATGTCACTTCTTTAACAATGTCTGGCTGAGTCGTGTATGAAATCTATAGCATCCGATTAAAATTCCAATGAACTCCACAAAGCATATTGCAAGAAGCAATTTAAAGTAAGACACATGTGACAATATCTCTAGGCATATGACTGATATATAAGTCTAAGTACTCAAATGCATGCAAGTATGAAGTTAACCAAGGACTAGTAATTTTAGATGCCCCCCCACCCCCATTTCATTTTATCAACAAACTAGCATCCGGTTCGGCGATTAGCTTGGGCACAGTGCCATATTAAAAATTTGTTCAAGGGCATGGAAAGAAATGCTAACGTGAAAGTTAAATATATAAATATGTACGCCATTTACATCAACATATAGAGCCTATTAATGTTCCTTGTTGATATTTCAGCCATTTCATCTGTTGGATGACGCACATAACGGACACGACAAATGACAACCCGCTGTGTATCTACATTTCAAGCCACTTCTGTCCGATTACAGGTATTTTATCTGACGTTTTTCACTGTTATAAACATGGATCTTTTTGTGTAAATGGTCAGGTGAAAAGACAACAAATTCACATCGGGTGACTTCTAATGTTTAATATATACTGTCCTACTTTTGTAAAGAACAATCTGCAAAGAACGTAAAAACAAAGTAAAATCATAGTAAACAGAATGTCATTTATATGCTATCATTTAGGTTTATAATCTTAAATGTAGCCTATTAAAACATGTGTGGCATAAGTATATCTTTAAGCATCAACTTGTCAGACGACATGTTCGTCCTTAATGACTAGTCAGCTGCTGAAGGAAGCTTCCTGCACTGACCATATGAATTTATGCATTAAGTGGACAAATCATGGTATACTGAGGGGATTATAGAACAAATATATATTGTTTCATAAAATAACGCAACACACGCTACGCAAGTCTCTGTGCATTGAAAAATAACCGCATGTTAAGTATTAATTACGATTAATGGCGTTGCACGATAGCAGGTTTGGCTTACATTGGTTGCACTACAACATTGGTAAATGATCAGGTATATTACCACTTGACATGTCTCTCAGCCAACATGTTTTTATGTTATGCCCCTGTATTTTTGCATAAATTGATATGACATTTAAGTGAGTAGTTGGACTAATAAATCGTTAAGTTGCCACAATTTATCCAACGATTACCTGGTCTCGTGAGTAACGCAGTTTTGTGACCTTCCTTTAGCTTATACTTGCAGCTTTGTGGTTCTAAATTTTGCTTGCCTTGGCGTACTTCGTGCATTGAGAGTAGGAACGACAACATCAAAACCACCGTTTTACGGTCCAACGATATTGCACCCACAGGAAGACATTACGAGTATTACGGACGCGATGTTTGCCCACCAAACATGCCCCTGCTAACATGAATTGTCATTGGGGGATGATGGATTGGGCAACTAACAGAATGGTTGATGCACAGTACTGCAACGGGATCACAGAACAAGACAATCTAATATTGCCCAAGCAACATGTAAAACGCCACACCAAACCATATGGCAACCCACAGAGTACGATGCTCAACATTCAAGCTGAAATGTTCATTGCTTTTTCTCCACTCGAAATGCATATATTGCCAGCTTAGTTCCCTAGGGCACTTTAAGTGGATGTTTGCTGGATAAGTAAGAGGTTACCATGTCTCACATCTAAAATAAATATGGAGGTAAATGGTGCCCCTGTAACATGATAAATCCAACACAATAGACGCTTGAATGTGCCTCCTTGTTGAGATAGATTGGTTTTTTTATGCTCGAATGGGCCATAGGTGTATGTAACATGAACTCAACGGAAAACATTAAGTGGTTCCAATAATAATCAAGCGACATTTAACATGCGAGAATCAATATTCTCTACGAAATCTTTATCCCATGGATAACGGCGAGCTAGAATGTTTCTGATGATGAGGGCTCCCGAAAATAATCACTTGGAAAGAACCCTGACTCCATAAGATTACGTAGCGCGTTGTGCAATTGTTTCAAGAGACGATCACTAAGTCAATGTGAGCCCACCAAACACGCATCTGCTAACAGTGATTTGCATATGAGGAATCACATGATACGGAAATGCTGGCTTTGAGTCCAATCAGCGGCAACGGAATACATAACAGCGTTAGAGAGGAATACATTTTTATGGTAGCGGGGTATAAATGGATGAACATGGGTAAACATATGTGATAATTGTTGTTTGATTGTTTTTCGAGAGAGGTGATATAAATGCATTCCTTACTATCTTGGCAGCCCAAGTTATCCTACGTGGTTTTTCCGCTGTTCGAGTAAGAGGTAAAGAAATATAATACAAAACGTCACCATGATAAATGTTTAATTATGAATGCGGTCTAGCGGCATCGAAACAGCTCGCATTGAGTACGTTCAAAACACAATAACACACATTCCGGTCAATATTATATCAAGGCAATTGTCCAGTAACTAGCTTTATTCCGAAGCCGGAGTAGACTAGTTCCAGGGAGTTGGTATGTTCAAACGCCATTTCAGATATCAATTATACAAGAATCATCATTCTGTACGAGCAATCAAGCACATGGTTGATGAGTGACCGTAAGCTGAACAACGTCTAGCACACGAATGACGATAATTGGTCCAGAATTCTATGAGAGGCGCGTTTCATGATTGTTTCAATAGACAAGTCTATGATATGAATGGGTTGTCAACTAAAATAGTGCAATGCATATGTGCACAATCTCTTGTTTTATACACCGGCTTCCATCAATTAACTGCTATAATCTCTTACATAACAAGCGCAAGTGTATATTTGTGTTCTAAACATCCGCTGAGATGTCACAATTCCATATTTATCTCTTTAATCACAGGAATTCATAAATAACTGATGGTTTATTGAATAAAATTGACAAAAATTAGGTTTTATTGCGTATCTTCGAGTTGTTTTATAACAACTTTCTGTCATGAAATATTAAATTGACTCCAGGCAGCTTTTCACCATATCTCTTTAAGGCATTTAGTTCAGACAATCTGGCAGAGATTGCACATCCCGTCTGCAAAACAATACTTAATTGAATATATCTTTTCGTTACATCGCACAAATGCAAAACTGCTCTTTCAATGAAAATTCCATTCAGATTCACGCTATACGGCGATCAATTAATAACAATTTCCGAATTGTTCATATTTCACTTCATTTTTTATTCCGCTTACATAACACCATTACATGAGCTAAAATGAATACACTCCTGTCAAAATTATTAGAGCATTAATGTGGAATCACGGACATAACGTTCTGAATAGACGAACATATTTTATCCCTTTAGATCCACACAACGACCATTAAATTTGGAGTATTTGTGAGATTGTAGTCTTGCTTGACTCACCATCAATCTCTGAAAAGGTGAGTTGAGCTGAAATAGCATATACCAGAAGTGGTTATTAATCCAGCTTGAAAATGGTCCCTGTAAAATGGACATAGATTAAATTTTATTAAGTAATATTGCAACTGCAATTAGCACCTACATGGTGTTATGACAAATAAAGCACATTTAGAATAACATAAGTGCCACGTGGCACACTCTGTTGCTCAAGCTATCATAAAACATTCGCCACTGAAATTTAACGTGCTCCAAGTAATGAATGTGGTAATTATGGAATGATTCCTCTTAACGATACAGAGGATATATAGCTCCGTGTGCCATGGATGATATATACACATTAATCTTCGTGTAGCTCCCAAAGTTAACGTACCGCTTTACTGGGAATCCATATATATATATAGAGATATATATATATATATATAGATAGATATATAGATAGATAGATATAGAGAGAGAGAGAGAGAGAGAGAGAGAGAGAGAGAGAGAGAGAGAGATAGAGAGAGAGAGAGAGAGAGAGAGAGAGAGAGAGAGAGAGAGAGAGAGAGAGAGAGAGAGAGAGAGAGAGAGAGAGAGAGAGAGAGAGAGAGAGAGAGAGAGAGAGAGAGAGAGAGAGAGAGAGAGAGAGAGAGAGAGAGAGAGAGAGAGAGAGAGAGAGATCCTCTCTCTCTCTCTCTCTCTCTCTCTCTCTAGATATAGAGAGAGAGAGAGAGATAGGAGAGAGAGAGATCTTTCTTCCTTTCTCTCTCCTCTCTCTCTCTCTCTCTCTATATCCCCCCTCCTCCTCCGTCTCTCTCTCTATATAGATAGAGAGAGATCTATCTCTCTATCTAGATATCTATCTATATCTATATATATATATATATATCTCTATATATATATATATATATATATCTATATATATATATATATATATTATATATATATATACATTAATCCCATAATCCGCTGCTATATTTCCGACCAAAAGGTTAGAATATGGATCCATCAAAGAAAACTATTGTGTTTAATAACTAGGTTACAGTCCTTTCAAATTAATAAAATGCATTCGATGTTTATTATTGGTGGTCTTTCCTCGTTCATGATTGTCGTTGCAAGCTATAATAAAGCAACACTGACTATTACCAAGGTTTTCATTGGTGCAGCAGTGAAATCAATCGGCAAATGCAATAAACTCGATGGTAGATGTGCCACATGTGGTAACTCTATTTAGTAACCCTCAAACAAGAGTTCGATGATCTATTTTTAAATACCAAGATGTAATAGGAATGTCACACCAGAGAACAATTTACTTATCCTTTCATTCAACCACATCCTCTACAGGCCCATATATACTGCAAACACTCGCATAACACCCAGTTGACATTATGTATATAACAGACTCACTTTATGCATAATTTACGTCATATTCGAGATTTCCTTCAAGAAATACACTCTGATGATCTTTAGTATCGATTTGTGGTATTTGTTTATCATGTTCATCTTTTAGGTTAACAAAGCATTGCTTGAATTCGATTGCGATTGTATGTTTCTTTGAAAATAGTTGATGTAGTGGTAATAGCTATCGGACACATCAAGTTCCTATTAGATTTAGGAAATCGTGCGTCTTATTTTCAAAACAAGAGCGTTGGTCCACTTCTTCAGCCCTGAAAACTGAACATTTGATGCAAGTGATCGTCAAATATTCGGATACCTATCATTTTTTAATTTTGAACTTGCCCAAAAATCTCTTCTTTAACCATATGATACATTCATTGCCTCTCGATGGCAATTGCTTGCTAGGCTAGTACTGAATATCCTACAGCCTTATTGCTGGTAGTAGTTATATATAGGTACCCAAACGTTGGATCATTGCGCAAAGTTGCAGATGCGCTATATCATTCTTACACTTAAACGCGTACTCACTACATATGTTCTCATAAAAGGAGGAACATGTTATCGTCTTACAGCAATTCATAGGTGATATAGCACGAACTTAGTCAAGTTATGAGCGCATAACATGAATTGTAATACCTCTGTGGATGCACTAGGAAGACCCATGTCGTGTATGGAGTTTAGAAAGTCTATTCAGAAGGGCTATGACATAAGACTCATTCCTCTTACGTGATAGATTGCACATAACTGTTAGTAATGGTCTTATTGTATTTTGTTATCGTGCTTGGAGACCGTATTCCCCCGTATAACCGGCACGTGTTGTCCTATTATTTTTGATACATTGCATGAAACCATAATTTATTTGCCAACATCTAGGGCGGAACATCAGAGAACGCAAATGCGCAGTATATTGTTGCCGGAGGTTATCGTATATTGAGCAGTGTAAGTTCTATTTAAGATATGTAGATCTTCTTATCAATAATCTTCCCATGTGCTAGCTTATTTTTATTTAGTTTATTACATCAAAATAACTCGCAAAACATCTACCATTACTGGATGCCATTCTATGTTATGGTAGAAGTACATGGTGTGCAGTGGAAATGATGCAACGTTCAATTCTAAATAAACATTCACTTGTCTCACAGCTAATCCAAGGAATCGCGTACCATGAAGAGCTTCGCTAATATCTTGAACTGGCTACACAACGCAGTTTTGGGTGAAACATCTGCAGATAGTGTGTGCAATATCACAAAGGAACATATCTAGAATATGCTTGACGTCTCATTATTGAACACATGTTCGTGTATATTCGAAAATGATGATGCTCATAAAAAGGGCAGATTTGCTATTATCAAATCGATGAGCAACGATCAAAAATCGGAAAGGCCTTTACATAGTATTGTCTCACGATTGATCCCGTCAATGAATCCCCAGAAGAAAGCCAAGAGATGGGATTACGTCGCAATACACAACAATTCTCAGATCCATCTAATGACATATTTTAAGAGAATGTTTATCGATCATTCGGATAGACGTTTCCTAAGCAGCTAAACCATAGACTACCGCGCTAATTGTGCTCATTTTAGTTTTTTTTATATTGCGTAGTTGTAAACCGACATGATGTGTCACACCGTGATACGGAAATTAGACTCTGTTACCATGATTGATACTCCTTACCTAATATGTATATTTTACACTACGCAGGACACCTGGAATTCTTACAACACGCGACAACACGCGTAATGGGTTTACCGCAGCCCTCTTATTACTAATAGACTGTGATGTTTAATACATTGAAGAAATATCAGCCCTAAAAAGTGTTATATGTGTGCGGATCGAGCATACCAGTTACGAGCTTTGTCACTCTCCTTTAATCAAATTCCAGTACTTCTACATCACGTACAAGGTATGACGACTATGCCTGAGTGGCATCTTGATGCAGCCCTATAAGTGTCCTCAATAATTTGATTAAAACGCCTTTGGAGCGACTGGTTAACGTTGATTTGAGCGATTGATCACATAACACGCCTAAAATCCACTCATCTGGCGCATCCTCTACAGTTGAACCGCAAATCCCGTTTTCTGATTGTTATCAGTTTAATGCGCTATGCGATCTGTTGTAAGCTATTACGCTGGGTTTGAGTTCTTAGTCCGGGGTAAGATTTAGTGTTATCTGCAGATGTAACATAATGTGCACAATTCTATTTAAATCATTTTTGTAGGTAAAGAAGAATCGAACATTGTGGGACAGCGTCAAGAACAGTTATCGGATCAGATTATATGCCATTTAGCATTATCTCTTATAGTCCACAAACGAGTCATCAATTTTCCTTTCACTTGCTATACCACTGAAACCATGAACCCAATGTTTGCTGCTAAACCGTTTACTTTGTTGATTATGACGCATTTCTGTGTGTCTCTTTTGTAACTACGCAAGAAACAGAGGCCACAATGATCATAATATCTCACTTCATTCTTTATCTAAATAATGACCTGAATTGAGCAAGGCTGAAACCAAATGTGTGCGCGTTTAAATGCGTCTATCACTCGCATTGGAAGCTCCCCAGTCATATGAACGGGTAGTCATTTACAAAAACCCATATCATGCAATTGATTGACTTTATTGAAAAACGCTTATTGAGCTGCAATAGGACGTCATGCACTGAGGCAAAACTGATTCTGGTAGACATCCATTTATACCGAGTAAGCCAATCGCGATTGTTGTACATACATAATTACAATACAAAATGTATATAACTGGATTAAACACATTGAATGCCCTGAATGCTAAATGGGGTGGAGGGGGGGAGCAATATATGTCGGCGTGTGATGTTGGTTTTGTGAACAATCAGTGATCGTAATGGAAAGCACTCCTACAATGTTTCAAAACATATTATTGACACCTGTTTTCAAGAGATAGGGTGTCTGGATATTTAAACAAAATCTATGATAATGTCCGACAT
>CM067348.1:18838057-18900557 GCA_034190875.2 Urechis unicinctus
GGAATATATCGCAACCTAGTTATCAGTACCACCGTTCACTGTATTGCCTTGATAAGAAGCTAATATCATTCTTGTAGAAACTGTGGCTTTATGTTTTCAACGTGAAATCTAGGTTTTTGATTTAAAAGGTCCATTGCTAGTGATAGATTATTGTTAATTAGGGCGTGAGAGTGGGAGGCAACACAAATTTCACTTAGTCCTACGTGGTTTGAATTTAGTCTGAGTCTAATGCATGACTCTCACGTTGCATGTTGCTGAATGACAGGATGGCAATCTGTTTTCCCGTTAGATTCACCCATTCACAGAGAGATACTGCACCATGTAGACCAATGTCATGTGAAACAGTTCCGTGTAAGATTTGACCTGTATTTAATGCCGAGTATGTTGTCAGTGCATGTTGCGCCTACATTGTATTGAAAAATTCAGTTAAACAAATATTTATCGTCTTAGGTCATGATCTTATTCATTCATTCTCTTGTTCCTAGAAAGCCAAAAGTTCAAGTAAATAGGAATCGTTTTTTCCAGTTTCTTTACCCAATTCTGCTCCAGTTCACTGCGGAGTTCTCCCGCGCCCGACCAGGTTCGTTTATGTGCTGTATGACATGAACTTAGGTTAGATGCGGAAACGACGGATGTTTCGTATAAACTTGAAATTTATGCACTTACCGGGTTTCTTGCCCTCATTTACACCCACCTATATTGTAGTTGCTAATAAGTGTGTAAATACGTTCATCAATATGTGATTACAATTACCATTAACCACCGTTTTCCATGGTGAAAAGTAGCTTTTACCCCTATGTTTGTTTTGGTTTTCATTGCTTGTACAGAGTTTATTAGATCAGGAAAGAGGCCAGAGATCGTTTTCGGATTGCATCGGTTCTGTGGTTTACTGTTATATCCCGCATTATTGGTGCTTCCTCCGTCCAACACAATCGTATATATCATCATCAACAGAGAGAAAATAGACTGTAGGGTTAAAGAATATTCTATTCAGTTCATAATGAGCTTTATAATTTTCCCCGAAATATGTATATTTTAGTTTACATATGGCGTACGTTTTTAGTCAGGTCTCTCAGCGATTTGTTTCTAACCACATAATCCATTGCACAATGTAGTCATGGTGTACTCATGTATGACCACTAACCAATCCATCATATCTATTGATCGAAATAGATAATACTGATGGAGTGGTCTAGAGATTAATCCGGTGTTATGTCTAGTGCTTGAATTATGCAGCTATCTAACTGATCACGTGGAATTTAACATTATAATATTGATACTTAAATGTACACAATACATTATCTGGCAGCGTATAGAACCAAATAACCTGTAAAACTGGGCAGTAAAATTCAGGTATTGTCAATGCCCATCGCATTGAAATGTTTAGATTAAATCAATAATTTATTGAACACAAATTACTAACTTTAAATGTAAACAATAAGTAAGGAACATGTAGATACACATGATCATGATAATGAATATATTGTTATGCTGACCAGCTTTAGCAATACAAGCGGATGCTGAAATAATCACGTCTGGAGCAATTTGACATTTTATATCTTCAGAATTGATCAGATGGCTGTGGTAGATCAGTATTGACATATGACCCATGAATCGATACTTGCGGTGAAGCATTGATAAACGTCTCCGGAATATGCAAAAGGACGTGATTCCCTAGAGGGGGACATTGAGAAGGGGCGGCAAGAATAACTAGTAGCTCCCTACATAAATTGCAATGCTTTATAAAGTCTCTACTGCCTCGTTTCGCCAAACTACTTCTATTAAAGTGTTGCAAATGCGACACCAAAGTATAAAAATGTATTCTTGGTCAATACTTAATACCCAAAATCAATAAAATGCGAATAAATTTGAAAAACAGGCTAGTGTTAACCGGTGCAAATGATTAACAATATCTATGGACTCTTTCGATAAGGTACTCGTTGGATGTTCCGTCAGATGGGACAAGGCATCATGTTTATACACATGATAGCATCGTTATGTTTAGCATGCGGCAATAAAACATAACTGTCTATTTCAAAGGACATTGCAGATAACAGTAAACGCAGCAGCAACAGTGAACGTTTAATGACTATTTAATGATTCTGTTGTCGCACTGCTGTTTGGTGCATCCGTAATTACGCCACCATTGCTCCCCAAGCAAAATGAACACTATACCCAGACGTTCCCGGCACGTTTACCCCGGCTATATGTACACCTTCCCTGTCATATAACATGGTACCTGCTATGTCTAAATGATTAATCTCGACTTGTTTTGTTGGGGATCAATGCTAAGAGACACACAATATGTATTAATGTATATTGGCTGCTGCAAAGGGAAATGTATCACCCCAAAACGGCACTTGTATTGCACAGCACTAATTGTGCTCCGATCTTATTCACACACTCGTCTCAAAAACATTTTCATTGATTATGTAATCTTTGGCCGAGTGGTGTGCATTCCATTGCAAATTGGAAAAAAGACTACGTAACAAAACAGGCTTTATTGAGGCTAACAAGCACGATCGTAATAGTTGTCGTAATTGCATGCACTTCTGGGACGTCGCTCGAAATTGCCAATGCTCACATAATCGTTTTATGAAATTTTGTAAACGCCCATGAAGTCACAAAGCTTCCATCCAGACGTTGATAACGACCGTCAACTTTGGTAATCTAAGCGATGACATATATAAAAAGTGACTTACTGAATTATTACTTCCCCCCACCCTCATATAACACGTTTTAAAGAGATAAGGTTATTGAATGCAGCATCTTCCACATTTAACTGTGCAAACATGCACAGGCTATCGTTAACGTTATCACAAACTAATGAATCTGCGATTTTCTTTACGGCCAACATGATATAGAAGACGAAATTAAAACAAAACAAAAAGAAAATAGAGTTTTGACTATCTTACGCTACATATTCACCCATAATTTCTAAACACAGACGACCAGAAGGTAGTGACAATTTTCCCTGGCATCAACGCTCCGTAGGGCGTTCATGCATCTGATTCGAATAATCATGAATGGGGTCACATAAGTGGCTGATGATCTTTTGATGGGAGCAAGAGTAGCGTTGATGACCAAGTGTAGGATTAGGACATGGGGGACATCGGTAGTTCGGTTTGCGACCGTTGTCAACAGACAAGGTCTTTGGTTACTAAAGCGTGCTCTGAGCTGCATATACGGTGTGCCAGTTTAACTTGATATTAATAAGATATTATAGCATACTAGGACGACAATCAACCCTATCAACGTATAATCGAATTCGAAACGGGACGCGTCGTTGCAATAACCATACTGATTAATTTGGCAAGATAATATGATATTCCACAGACAATTCCTTTTTATATTATTTATTGTACCCGACTGACTGCATGGTAAAATGCAACAAAGGTGCTTTGCAGCGCCACACCTGAAATAAAACCTTGTATTAATGATCCTATCGAATCATCGCTAATACACGAATAACGAATACCCTTATGTACACTTTTGCCCATTTATCATTTAGGCAGTACTGGGGAATTCGTGTGCTGTTTATTAAAGATTGTGCAGACTAACATAACACAAAGTTTGACCTCACTGAGATATAATGTGTGATTTTCAAATCACGTTAGTGGTATTAACCAAAGTATCGGTGATATTAAGTATGGGTAAATTGGGAAAGAAAATGACTATATATATGGTCAACACTGCGCTACCCCAGATCTTTAAAACAATCACTTTGACACGTCAATGTATTGCTGTAGACGCACTTGTAAACACTAAATCCCAGATATCACAAAACTTGACAAAAGAGCTCTGAGATGCGTGTCAGTCTTTTGTCTGAAAACAATCATATAGCATCCTACGCTGTATTCGCAATATGAACAACAATAAAATATAAATGGTTGGAAACAAAGCAAGGCATCGTATTACATTCGTCATTTGCTTTACGTAATGTCAGAGTCCGTGTTCCAATTACCTGCGAAAATCAAGCAACTTATCGACTCAGCCAAAATTTCTCAAACGTGCTGATTGCCACTTTGGCATTTCAGACACTTCAGGCATTATACTACAAAGTCGACCATAAACGTTTGCCATTATCAGTCGGTATGCTACACACTCGAGTTTCGGTTCTCGTCAGGGGAGGAGGTGTTTTAAACGGTTATTGAATAACTGTGATAAATTGAAATGAGAGCACTTCTCACAAATTGTGACATGAAACGGCATTGCATGTATATCAGTCTCTGTAATGTAATCAGATATATTTGACATTTTTTTTTATTTCAGTACCACTGCAGTTATTGGCAGCTGTTGACTTAAGATTTATAATTAGTCTTGGGCTGACATTAATTATGACTGAGCATAGGGGCTATATCTCATGGTTTTTTAAAGCGAACACAAGAATAATAGGTCTGCGAGGTTCCTTCTAGGTTTGGTTACATTGGTGTCAAAAACACGCCCTGTGTCAACAGAAATTATATTGCACTCATAAAATTAAACAATCTGTGTCTTTATTTGTATCAGCTTCGTTTTCTTTACTACATTGCTGCAATGCAAAATCGATTTCGATGCGAGTTTGTTGAGCGATATAAGGTACATATGCACTGTGATTCGATTACTAACATAAAACAATATGTATGCAACAAGTTTTATGCTTATAAGTATAATGTTATATGCTAGGCTTTTATGAAAATGCGTCCCCGCCAGCAACAGCAAAAAACCAATAATTTAATGCAAAATATTTCCAGTTTATCTGCCGAAATAATATTACATAATACATAACATTTGTGGTAACACATTTTGACAGCAGCAACAGTAAAAATACTTGCGCCCCAAATTCAACTTGCTGGTGTCGCTCACTTTGGTTGCTATGTGGATGCAACTGACTCTAATACCGCAATTCAATAAATACGTTTCTAGCATAATTTATGGGCCATTCCTCAGTGGCATCATGGAGATCAAGCTCTATTCATTGTTTAAATGGCTGCGAAGAGAATTTGTACAATCTAGCGAGCTAACCTTCGGAAGATATAAGGAGTACTTTGTATTCAAATTGTGCCTTGGATATTGAAGGTCAAAAACGCCGTGGCCACAAATGCGTGTTATTTTCCTATTCATTGGACACAATATACATGGGAATGAAAAAAAATAAACCATAGTACATTTCTTGCCACAATAACTTTTGATGCTTTGGGAGCATATACTTTGCGCCTCCCTTAATTGCGGTTTATCATAATTGCCCGGATAGTGATTTCCAATATCATACAGATAATTACTGTTTTGGGGCCCTATTCTATCCACAGTCTCTACAAACGATGCGGATTTGTTTATGTCACGATAACTTATTGCAGACTTAAGAGAATAGAAGCAACTCAATACCTTGAGCACAATTTGTGTACCTTAATATAAAGGGAAACTCACCAGCCAATTCTCTCCAAAGTTCTACTCAAATGTTTAACGCAGAAAGAACGGCACTGCTCCAGAGATGTAAATAGCACTGGCAATAAGTGAAAAAAAGCTAACAAAGCAGGGATGTTTTATGATGATCGAATATTGTCACTCAGCAATGCGATACATTGTTCAAGAAAAACAACAGAGTGAACAATTGCATGTGCAAGCCTACTTTCTGAGATACCCATTCAAACAACGCATGACTGGTTGACACACAATAATATTGCCTGCATGCTGTGTTAATCATTAAAAACTTTATCAGATTTAAGGATTTGGACTTGGTGTATCACCTTCAATTTTAACATCAGACACTCCGTCATGTTGTGTAATGGATTCTGTGAATTATTGGGGAACAAAACGGTACAGAAGCAAACTACAGGGAGAGACGATAGACATCTTATCGAAACAAGATGTATAATATCTTGCGTTGTGCTGATATGCAAGGACAAATAACACAGAGGCATTAAATCAACGGATACGACAATAATAGTTGACCGGATAATTAACATCCTGTCATGTTTTTGACATTGATCTATGACGGTGATATTCTTATCGTTATTGCCATCATAATTGAGTTGATTATAAGCTTCTGCATAATCAGGAAGGTTATTTTGCTCCCATATGTTACCGCAGCATCATAAACATCTCACAAAGCCAGATGAAGCACTTTCTCTTCACAAATACTGCCCCGATCTTTACCGACAGCCATATTGGCTTGTCCTTTGTCGTGATATCCGTCAGCCAATCACAGTACGCCACGTAGACTGTGATTAGTCTGAGCGTGGCACATAGTCACACCAGAGAGATCTGATGAGCGTTTAATCATTTCCAAAATGTGCAGGCAGATCCAAGGTTATTCTTTTGAGCCGGTCAACGTTAGCAGATATGTTACAGATAATACAGGCTTCGGCGACCCTGACGAATTCCATGAAAGATTCGTGATAATATAACGGTGTCGGTGTGTTCCATGTGGGTTGATGCCGACTATTCCATAATGGGTCTAAGTCTGACAAAACAAGACATTGATATAGTAGAGAGATATTTCAGTTAAACTATATTTTGGCTGGAAGTCTACATACATTCCGCTAATTGGTTCGTCTTGTCCATAGCGACACGAGATTTTACAAAACAAGACAAACAAATAAGTCATGAATCATGTCATTTTCAATATTTGCTAAAATATAGCTTTTAGTGACTACAATGTCGAGAATGCCTGCGTACATAAACAGGGATTCAAGGATTAGCATTAAGTAATTTAACTGTGGTGAAAATAAATGTTACTCGATTTGTATATACTTATTATTATATAACTGCGGTGTGCTTGAAAGCCTGGCCTGGGTATCTCGTTCTTTAACAACCTGGTGATGACAGACACCACAAACACTCCCATCAATAACTAGTATTCGTCGTTGTTGAGTCTCCAATGAGGTATGCCTGGGAATTTTTCTCAATGATACAGGTTAGTTCATCTACTGCTGCAGCAGATGTAATGAAGATTCTCTGGAATAATGTTATATATATATATATATATATATATATATATATATATATATATATATGATATATATATATATATATATATATATATATATATATATATATATATAGATATATATATATATATATATATATATATATATATATATATATATATATATCTATAGATAATATAATATATATCTCTATATAGATATATCTCTACATATATATATATCTATATATATATATATATATATATATATATATATATAAATATATATATATATATAAATATATATATGTACATATATATATTTTTATTCTATAGTTATTCTATATTGGCTCACTTTTCAATATTAACATAAATGTTAAAAGGGTTTGTTGGATGTATTTACAAGAAGTTTCTTTGTGGTGTCATAGATTGGCTATGCCATAATTTGCACATGCATTATTCCCGGGGAAAAAATAACTATAGCTGACTTTCCACCATATCGTTCTGGGCGCTCAGACTTTCTGGAATGCACCACCAATGGTATGCTAATATCCATGATCACGAAGCAACAATTGTTCAACTTTTGTTAAGTAAATGACGAACTTCTACTCTGGTCTTTGTTCAGAGCATCGATGTGTGTTATGTGACAATTATCACAGGACATATATGTTTGGGTCGATAAATGCTGTGTTTTGTGCGCTCGTCAGTTCGTGCTATATTGTTAAGTTATTTTTCAAAAGTCAATTATTCTAACGTGTGGTTCCCGGACAATGAATCTCAGTTATTTGCCGGACAAATTCGTACATCCATTAGTGTTTATTAGCAGTATAACAGAGGAGCCGTGTGCCACTACTGTTTTGCCCTAATGAATCAGGAAAGAACAACACCAAACATCCCTATGTTTGTTTTAGACACTGTCTCCCCTATCCATATCTATACATCAGCTGAGCAATAACAATCCCACAAACCAAGCAATAATTATGACATACAGCTTGACATTTACAGCCCCTTTAAAGTTACACGCTCGACTAACAAAGCGCTTCTACCATATTGCGAAAAAACAAAGGCATCATAATTCAGCATTACATGCATTTCTAAATGAGGATAACAGCTACTTGGTTACCTACTTCGTCCTTTAAAACCGGTCGCACATCAGGCCCAACCTAATATAATATCCAAAGAACCTGACCCTCTGATATACATTGAATGACCAATAATGCATCTTGCTTGCCCCGACATTTGCACAATATACACTACAAACCTGAAACTGGAAAGCGTCCAGGGAAAAGCACACAGATATCAGAGAAATGGGCGATAACATCGTAAATTGGCTCTAATATCCAAATATATCTGTGGTCAACATAAAGAGCTCTATTTAAGCTGAGACAAACGATGTGCGAACTGAGTTTCCAGGGGGGGGGGGATAACACCCGGCCTAACGCCTATCAGGAGGCAAAATTACAACCATCCTCAATATTCCGGAAACACAGTCGCTCATTGTCTGATAATGATGCCATGACACTCAGTTTGATATATCTAAGGCTGACTGCTTGCGGCAGTATTGTCTCATAAATCAGTTTTATATGGATGATTAAATGGTCAGACAAATATCACAAACACACAAATCCTTTTCATATCACGTATCGTGCGGCGTATATTTCCAATATGGCTTATAAGATTGGCTTGCAAGAGCTCATAACCCGTTGCGGTGCTGATGGTGGTTTACCTTGCTCATTCGGAATACACAAACCAATGCTCAGATCTTAAGCTTATCTTTATCTCGATACACCAAATCTCTCGAGATACTACGACAATGGTGTACCAAGGTGGTATTTAGAACCATTAAGTCATGAATAAAGACAGGAACGGCAATGTGTATCTCCAATCCTACTTAAGTTTGGTACATAATGTCAACATAACAGTTACCATGTTCATACCATTGGCGATTTTGCGGTATGTCAAATATAGTAGCATATATACGGCTTGAGTAAAAAGATACCTCTTGTAAAATATACCAAGAAGTATGGGACAATTTAGTTGCCTTACCATCAATAAGAATTATGGCCTCGAGTATCAACAATAATGTCTAGGTTTCATGTCTTGCGGTTATTGCAAAGTGAACTAAATGGATAAAAGTTAATCCGTTGATGTCATCTACGTGTCATTTTGCGTATCCATCAAATGCATTATCCGAGTGATGGATGAAAATATTAAAGATAAAGGTCACCTCTATACCAGGAGAAAGACTCGTTTGTTAAGACATATAATAAAATGCTGATTATAAACTGCGACTTTATTCAAAATTCTAGCTACATTTGACGTGCGTGTGTATGTGTGTATGTGTGTATGTATGTATGTATGTATGTATGTATGTATGTATGTATATGTATGTATGTATGTATGTATGTATGTATGTATGTATGTATGTATACTGTATGTCTGTATAATGTATGTATGTAACATGTATGTATGTATATGTATGTATGTATGTATGTATGTATGTCTGTATGTGTGTATGTATGTGTGTATGTATGTATGTATGTATGTATGTCTGTGTAATGTATGTATGTATGTATGTATGTATGTATGTATGTATGTATGTATGTATGTATGTAGTATGTATGTATGTATGTATGTATGTATGTATGTATGTATGTCTGTATGTATGTATGTATGTTGTATGTATGTATGTATGTGTATGTATGTATGTATGTATGTATGTATGTATGTATGTATGTATGTGTATGTATGTATGTATGTATGTATGTATGTATGTATGTATGTATGTATGTATGTATGTATATGTATGTATGTATGTATGTATGTATGTATGTATGTATGTATGTATGTATGTATGTATGTATGTATGTATGTATCTATGTATGTATGTATGTATGTCTGTATGTATGTATGTATGTATGTATGTATGTATGTATGTATGTATGTATGTATGTATGTATGTATGTATGTATGTATGTATGTATGTATGTATGTATGTATGTATGTATGTATGTATGTATGTATGTATGTATGTATGTATGTATGTATGTATGTATGTATGTATGTATGTATGTATGTATGTATGTATGTATGTGTGTGAGTGTGTGTGTGTGTGTGTATGTGCTTATGTGTGTGTAAATGAACGATTCTATCGAGTGCAGCGCAACCTTAAGAACCGTGAACCTCAAGTGATTGCTGATTGGATGATACATAATGCATGGGTGAGATACAAAGTTAAGATGCCTTTACAGGCCGTCAACATCATCTTCGTGCCCGGTTTTTAATCAAATGGTCATCATGGTTTGAACAGGACAATCGTCATTTTACATATAGGTTAAGGTTAAATATTAGCCGTTGTCTCCATAACGATATTCGGTGGTAGAAGTTGCAATGCCCCTGGAGAACATCTCAATAGGAGCTTGTAAATTAACCCACAGCCATTAGTCCAATCAAGTGATTGATAAGATACAAATAAGATCATTGACAGCATTGCTTTCGGTGAAGGAAAGAGAATATTTGCATTTGACAGTATGCATGGTAAACAGAGCTACTAGAGTTTTAGCATAGATGCCTATCACAATTTATTGATGGCTTCTTATCGATATGAAAGACTCCGAAATTGTATCTTGAAATATAAAAGCTAAATAGTCTTGTGGGTCAGGTTTTTCTCCACCACTCGTAACTTTTAGGACCATTCATCATGAGACATTAGCCAGCCAGTGTTGAACTTACCACCAGTCATCAATATATTCCTTATAGTAAATCGGTTTTTGCACGACTGATGTCCGAATTAGAACATCTGGGTTCGCTCAGACCGCAGAATACGGGAACAACTAAACCGTTGATTCATTTAACGTTGAGGTGCTTTAATATCTAATCTGCTACCGGTTGGGCTGATATTTAGGAAACAAATGCAAGAATTGGAAAAATGAATGAAAAGAAAATATTTAACTCACAAGAACAGCTATTTCTTTAGTAGATAGTGTGAGAATATCGATTCCTTGATCAAGCGATTAATTTTTGCGTATGATTCTTCATTATTGATTGTTTTAAAATATATCGAGTACCTTTTGTTAACCTATGCTGATGTGCAAACATAATGTTTTAATTTATTATCTTGCTAGGTATTTAACTTTAACCTTGATAAATACTAACCACGGCTATTTGTGATGCCTTGTTAATTGCAGAATCTAGCCGTAAATGTACTGTTTGATTCCACAACGCAATAACTTTCTAGCTAATATACATATGCAATATATCAATATCGCTTTTAAGCATGGCCGACATTTTACTGTGATTAAGGCATAATATTTTAACGCAAGAGACCATGATTGCGATCTAAGGCAGCTCAACAACTAAAAGTAGGTCATCGCATCAGCAGATTATTTATTACTTGCGGTCGTTCTACAACGCAGGGAATCATCATATATGTCAATTGCTTGTGGCATCAAGCCACACAAACTACCAGGTAAGGTTGAATCAAGGTTAGAAGCATTGAGTAAGATTACTCTTTGATATCTTTTTCAAGCTATCTTTTTAATTTAACCCATATATATATATTGCAATACTTGATACTCCACAAGCTTCATTAAGACAATGCATTTGGCTTGTTATTTTCTCAATTACATCAGGAAAATGATCTATGTCAATATGTGTCCAAACAAACCAATATCTTAAAACCATTCGGATTGATCTATGTTGTAAACACAAAAGTATTGTGTACGAATTTGCAATGCAATTAAAATATGCATCATTCGGTTTCTTGTTATGCCAGAGGCCCTGATGAATGCCCAGCAAGCTCAAAATAACTACGTCGATTACAAGAATCGTATATTTCAATACCAAATGCGTTACCTCGACTGCTCTTTTCCAAACGCTTCAAGATATGTCACCTTCTTAATCGGCGTGCCAGCAACGTAGGCTTCACGTTACATGATTTTATCCTGCACATGAAGGATTTTGTCTTGGGTGAAAAATATTTTATCAGTGTCTCTGCATAATATTCTTTACATCAACCGTTGTCAACCTGTGTATGCATGAACTACGATAGTCGTTAATATGATGGATATCAGGATGACTTGTGATAAATTGGACTGCATTATGACATGGTTAAGAGCTGTCTTGGAGCAATATATCTCTCGTAAGCATCATATCATTCACTACATTCGAATATAATTGAAATACCAATCATCCGTGCAAAAGTCATCAGTTTTCTCGATTGAGGTATATTATTCAAAATGTTCGTTGTACAAAAATCCCATCAATATGAATTAATTGACATTTATCTTGAGTTTGACCAGGCTTACAACACATTGACGGGTGAGATAGCAACGAATATTGCCGTGGTATGGTTGGTGGCTGGGTTAGCAACGAAACATTGTAACAATAACATCAGAGGTTTTGGTCCTCGCCATGGTATAACCATGAATTGGGTTTATACTTGTACGCAGGGTTGCGAGCAGAGTGAGCTGACGATAGACGTCTGAGGAGGCTACCTACTCAATGGCATTCATCCTAGCAAATAAACAGGACTTGAAACAATGGTATATCGTGCCGGTCAGTAGTGTCAAGGTGTATTGAATTGCTCGTAACCTGTGAGAGCATTTGTCATCCGTTAGGAGTCAGCCATCAATCAGTGTATTATCAGTATTTTGCTTTGTCCCACTAACATAATATCTGTTATCATATAATTAGGCACCTATCTGGAAGCTATGTTTCTGTTCGTATACCCATGTCATACGACAAAACTCGTGTGCTTAGTCACACAATGCCTTTTAACGCTTCATTGATACACACCACAGCAGTTTGCCGTATATTGAGAAAAGTGTATATGCATATGCGTTTCTTTATTCCAGGAAGCAAGATACATTTATTCTATTCTATACAGTGCAGCACGATGTGCTTGAATGGAAGAACGGATCTCGCGTGAGTTTATTACATTAACACGTATCAATATGATATTCGGAAGGTTTTATGGAAGATTCCTGGAATCATTGAATGGCGACAATACTGTCGTGTTTTGGCATAGAATGGCTTGGGTTCCAACAAAAGGTGAACCATGCCTGACAGCGACCATGGCTCCAAGCAATATATCCATATCTGGCCTGACGACAACGCTAAAGTAAAGAGTCTTTTAATGGAAAATTGATGAACAAGCACTAGGTGTAAATGTTTTAAGTAGTGTGTCCGGGGAATATATCCACCAAGAAAAGGCTATATGTAAAGGAAAGGTCAAGAGGTACGACATTAATGGCCTGATGTAAAGAGGCAACGAGAGTTTGTGTTGAACAATCGCCCTGACAACCTAACTCACATACTTAAATCATAATTGTAGTTATATTGACGTTTCTTTAATCCATATTATTGTCGCCATTACAACGTGACAACTAACATGGCGCATAACGGATGCATTTTATGAATACCCTCTTCTTGATAGGCAATATCTCATTATGCGGCAAAGATAATGCAGGGATCAGCAAAACGGACGTGGTGAGTTATGAGCAGTAAGCGTGGTCGAGGCTTCTAATATAGAAGCACAAAGTTAATCCCCTGTATATATTTCCGTATACATCGTGCCCATTAGGTGAAAGAAGACACGTTTTATCGTTAGCTGTGCGTTAAGAATAGCATGGTAAGATTTGACACGGGCGTTAAAGGTATTACTGTCTTAAATATGAGTTATACCGCATTTATAACACACACACACACGAGGCTAGGAGTTAATCACTTATGCGAAAGAATATCCACACGTGTGCACACGAGTTTTTGATCAACCACACGAGCTTTAAGGATGGGGGTGGGGGGAAGTATCACTAATCTGATATTGCAGCAATAACGGAAGCGATAACTGTATTACACTGATATGATAGGAGTGAGCAATTCCTGCAACCGCAAATCATTGCATTTTACTTGGCTCTGACGGAGCAATCTCTGAGAGATTGAACAAAACTACAGTATCACGAAACTATATATCCTCGATATCGTTAAAAAAATCATTCAATAATTACCACTTTCGTAACTTTAGCACGTTCAACATCTGACACTGGAATAGATCCGTTTCTGAATATACAGGCCTTCATGATTCACAATTAATTTCAGTCCCATATCCATGTTGGATCTTCATTCAGGTGACGAATGTTTTATGGTAGTCTGAGCAACAGAGGGTGTCACATAGCACTTGGGCGGGCCAATATGTACCTTGAATTTTGCCTTGCTCAGGTCATATTGGAATCATATTCCGTTGACCTCATGTTACTTAACTATGGGCCATTCAAGTATAAAACACCATCTATCGCAGTGAAAGCAGTGTCTAATAAGTCTGTCGACAGTAGGCATATTCAAGCGTCAATTGTATTGGGTAAATAATGCTACAGGGGCACCATATACCTCCATATATATTTCAGCTGATAAAAATGGTAACCTCTTACTTGACAAGCAAACAGCCACGTAAAGGACCATAGGAAACTATGCTGGCAATATATGCATTTCTGCTATCCGAGTGGAGACAAAGCAATGAGCAGTTCCGCTGGAATGTTGAGCATCGTACTCTGTGGGTTACCATATGGTTTTGATGTGGCGTTTTATTTGACGGTTAATGCTGAACATGCGGATATTTTTCAATGCACAGAAAATATGCCTAGCATATTTGTATTGGGGTTGCCTTATTCTATGAAACAATATATATTTGTTTTACAACCCCTCAGTATACCATGATTTTCCAGTTAATGCATAAATTCCTATGGGCAGTACAAGAAACTTCATTGAGCAGCGGACTTGCCATGAATGACAAACAAGTTGTTGCACAATGTCGATCATGTCTTCAAGACATTGTTATTCCACAATTGTTTAATAAGTTTAAATTATTGACCTAAATGATAGCATATAAATGACACTGTGATTTAACTTTGTTTTTAGATTATTTGCAGATCATTCTTGACATAAGGCGGCGAACAGTATATATAAAACCTTAGATTTGATTTATCGAGTGCATTTATGTTTACGGAACGCTCTCTTACTTGACCATTTACACAAAAAGAGCCATGTTTATAACAGTGAAAAATGTCAGATAAATTACCTGTAATCGTATAGAAGAGGATTACAATGTAGATGTGGAGCAGGCTGTCATTCTGGGTCTCCGTTTTGTGCGTCATCCAAGAGATGAAATGGCTGATATATCAACAAGGAATATCAATAGGTATCTTGTGTTGATGTTAATGGTGTGCATGTATATATATTTATCTAAATTTTCACGTAAGCATTTATTTCCATACTCTTGAACTAATTAATAAAATGGCTTTGTGCCCAAGCTAATCGCCGAACCGAATGCTAGTTTGTTGATAACATGAAATGGGATGGGGCATCTGAAATTACTTGTCCTTGGTAAACATCATACATGCATGCATTTGAGTAGCTAGACTTGCATATCAGTCATATGCTTAGAGATATTGTGATATATGTCTAATTTTAACTTGCTTCTTGCAATGCACTTTGTGGAGCTCATTGGGATTTTTATTGGACGCCATAGATTTCAAACAAGACTCAGTCAGACATTGATAAAGAAGTAAAATTTCTTACAGTGAGGTTTTGCTGCAGTACTGCGCAGTGCGTAAATGAGTCATATTTCAGCGTAAATGATAGACTTTCATATGACACATAAATTACATAGGTCTATCCGAGTTCAGGACTTCCGATACATTATCTGAAAAACCAATGCATTACTCTATACCAACATTCTAGTCAGATATAATGCTTTCGAGAAAGCACGTGAATATATAGGCATCAAACGCGAGAAATATAATGCATAGTTAAAATTATATAATGGAAGATTTTGCCTGAATTAAACGTTGCTAGCGTTGTTTTTGTTGATAAATACATCTATGTATCATTACTTTAACAACGCTACATCTGCAAAAATGATTCAAATATATATTTATAGGACCCATTAGATAAACATTATGATATAGGTGTATTCTCAGTGTGGTTTGGTACATCATAATGATAATCCTGAATAAATTAACTGTGCTATCTGAAATCGCTGATGTTGGATGTTCGGAATTCGGATGTATTGTTTAACGCCGGGACATTACAGGAAATATGTGAATGATAAATGCAAAATATATCAGCCACCGCTGTTATTCTACTAATAATAACATGTATGATATCGTCGTGTATGTCTCCTGGATTATTTGACTGATGTTGAATATTGATCATAGCTTGCAGCTATTTTATGCAACTATAGCTAATATGGTCCAATTAAACTCTAGGCATTCATCGCTCAGTTTTCAGTCCTACCAACAAGCTTGTGCATGCCAATGCAAGGAAAGCTCATTCATACATTGCATCCTGTCTGAGCTTGGGCTTTCTAGACCCTAGCATCATAGCAATAGGAACTATAACGACTCCAGGGCAAAAGTCAGGTAAGGTAGAAGACTGTCTAGACATTTCGGTATCCCTTGTGGGTGCAAAGACAAGAATGTAACAAAGAAACAAAGTTTTAATCAAGCGGCCGCGACACCAAGCAAATTATATCATCATTCGCTTGGTTATTTCTGCTTCTAACAGAATCGATGGAAGATTATGTTCACAATGCAACAGTGGGGATTGTTGTAGACTATTTGGACCCTATTGCATATGTTCGTTGTTAGACCTGATCACTACCACATTCCCATCAGTGATGAAATTATGTCTGCTGAGTTACTATTGACTGCAGTATAGTCAAATGTACCAATTATCAAACTATAGGCAGATTATTTTCTTTTTGCTCGAATATTAATCAGTATGAATGCTAATTCGTATGAGTTTTGCCATTATCGTTATGATATGAAAATACAAACAGCCAAAAAGGTGAGATACCCTCAGGTCATTAACATGCGCCAGGGAATCTTGAGCGCCAATGACTGAATTTGATGCCACAGTTTGCTAATTAAACGTGCTTTTAAGCAGTTAATCAAAGTTCTGTTAATTTGGCCATCCCCACGGAGAACTAGCATGCTTATTACGGAATGTCCCCTAACAATCATAGACGTTAACCCTTTTATCCAATTATAAGTATACAGTTAATGATTCTTGATTTCTAGCATTTTCGTTTTAAATATGAGATATAGCCACTAATAACATGTATGCTTTGAACCCATTTGACACTTTCAGAGGTTCATGGTGATTCATGCAAAATGATTTAGAAATGTCATCTTACAAAAACACGGTACAAAAAATAGCCGTTAGTGATTTGACATCCAAAAGACCACTAGAGCAGTACATGAAAATAATAAACACTTAAAAGCCAATTACATGATTGTTGAATATGAATGAATGGGTACAATGTTCACATGTACAGGGCATTGTATGTAAAATATTCCGACTTAATGATTATCCTATTAATGTATTGTGAGCCTGAATGAACGTTTGATTGAACTGTCAATGCTGTGTAATTGCAATAGAATAGGGATATATAATTGCGAATTTCCCTTGATGACACCCGTTGACGTCATGTTTATCACCAATTGGTAGTTATATTGATCACATCGGCAAAAGCCATTCGTATCATGGCCATTGAATGCGACGTTTGATGAATATCTGAATGTCATATGAAGGTCATGATTAACCACACTCTATATCCGATAGTTCTCTCGACAGTCTAAAAACATGAAGAACATTAAGTGGTATTTATTGCGCAAGCACAATGGTAAAGAGCTTGGTTTTGTCGACTTTAAAGACGTGATGAATTAAAGACACAAACGACGTTGTAGGGCCGAAAAGGATGAAATATATTTTTATTCTTCTTAATACAGGATAACTTCTTTATTTAATAAACGTGGCCGATAAGGATGATACTTAAATATGGTTGGTGATCTCCCCTGTTAGCGTGTGCTCCCTCCCTTTTATATCCTGTTACTTTTGGGGGCTGAGCCCCATTGGTGAGTGCTATTGGCTGAGAGGCTTCTAGCAGGATCACCAATGAGGTCGCCCCTTAATGAGGTAGTTAAGTCGGGCTTAAAGAATAACTAACGGGTAACATGCTTTAATGTAGAGAGGGTAAAATTAAGTAAAACTGTTTACGACAAACCCATGTGCAGCCGACCAATATATCATTGATAGTATTTTGTGGAAGAAGGTGAAAATCAAACTAAATTCATATACATCTATTCACATTGTCGTGAATGAAATACGGACAGGTAAATCCTCGTCGGATTTGGTGTGGCTTTACTGCTTTTAGGTCGTTCAAAGTTACAGTTGTAATAGTTTTACCAAAGGTTTTGGTCTTTCCTATGGAGACACAACAAGGCGCAGCAATAAGTGTCATCGTCGCTATCTCTTCATTATCAATGCATGTAATGTAACACGTTTATCAGTTTTACTGTGTCAGAGCCGCATTCTATGCTAATGATCTTGACCCGGCCTTTATTAAGCCTCCCATCAACCTCAGAATTGCGCCTAATATTTCTTGGATAATGATGTATTTTGAATGGAAGAAGAACCAACTCCTAGCTGCATACAGCGCGCAAGCCATGCGTGAAATGTTTGACTACACCCCTGCGTCATACTAACATTTAGCACTGTATAATGAGTCTTTTATTATCATTCATAATTGAGTGTGTGCTCGTGCAGAGACTTTGTCGAGAATGAAACATGTCCCATTTTAACGGACTTGATTGATTGTACTACCGTGGCACCGTCAATCATACGTTTTTTTATGTCTGATAAATCTGGTAAACACTTTCTTGGCCAGCCACGTTAAGCGTCTTTGGGTGCCAAGCGCTTTTAACTTCCCTCTAGAGAAATCAAAAGGCATCTGTTCCTTTTTTTCAATTACGCAGTTGACTGGTTGTGATGACTGATGATTCTGAGATATGTTCTTTTGATGCTTAAACAATGTATCATTCCTGAACTGTTTAGGTTATTGTGCAGCTGCATATTGGCCATCAACAATGCCATTAGTCACACATCCTGTTTTCTGATGCCCGTGTTAATGTAAACAGAGGCGTGTTGGGTGGGTTCAAGCAAAAGCTCTCAATACTGATTTTGCTGTCCGGGGAAAACGAAATTGCTAGACCTTTGAGCTTTGTGCTATGATTTACCATATAAAAGAGCTAAACTGCGTAAATATTGTTCAGATGTCGTGACCCCCATTCACTTGGTAAAAACCGCCAGCTATATACACAGGTTTGGCCCAAATGAAGGGACAGGAAATGTGTTAATCACATGAGCAGCTACTGCTTTGGTATTTAATGTCAATAGAAAGACGTCTTTGATATGTATATCATCATGGGAAGCTAGAAGATTTCAAAATGCTTAGCAAAACAGCTAAGCACTTGTTCTGTTCATTTACCAATGTTGAGGTGCAACAATTACGTCTAAAACAGTCATCCCGCAATGCCTCTACTTTCGTACTTACAATGGCATTTTGTAAATTCGATACTTGATGCCAAAGACAATTCATATTTTTCTAATTCCCCACAGAATAGCAGGGGATGCCTATTTTATGCAGACATTGCCCCCACTCCACATATCACTACCGACAAAACTGAGTCATAGAAAGTGGTATTGTATTCACCCTATCCCCGGAGGTTGTAAAGGTTTATGACGAGGCGATCAGGAAGCTGACGAACATGTCGTCTATTGGGTACGTGGTCCCAAATGCAGCCGTTCATGTTGTCGTCGTTCCGAAACCAATAAGACGAATGCCACAACCCAAAATGCCTTGAGCCAAATGAATGGTCCTCGTATGGTACTAAAGAATTACAATCGGCGCGGATATTGACGAATGTACGTGATCTACTCTTACAGGATACTCTAAAGGATTAGATTAATTAGTATTCATGCCCAGTTCCTATCCACGGGAGCAGGTGCAACACATGCACAATTTACATAGGTTACGTAATAGGAACGGTATTAAGTTTTAATGCATTAGTTTTATGGTTCTGGAGGTTTCATAGTTCAAGGCTACAAAACGTTCTTCACCATTTTATAATTATGGTTCTAATATGGTCTTAAAGGTTTTAATATAGCATCTTGGGCTAAAGACATATTGTTGGCCCTAACACATATTGAGATGCTATACTTCTGTTCATATGCCGACACTGTGTGTCACACATGGTGCCCCCAATTAGCTATCGTGCAGTTCCTCTAAAGGCTTTATTGATACTTACCACGGCATTTGGCAGTGTCTAGGGTATTGTGTGACCTCTCTATATATGTGGGTTTTTATTTCTGGAGTCATCGGCATTATTCTAATTCCATGCGGTGTAATACGATGTGTGCCTAATTAATTCAAGGAGGAATCTCACGCAAATATAGTTCCTAAACACTTATAAAGCACGATTGCTGAAATGTTAGACTTACCATGAATCACTATCATGGGTTGTCGCCATAGGGATTCATCATTTCATTTAAGGTAGACACCACGTCTATAAGCGATACTGACCGTTGGGCCGATTTACCCATGTAACGAGACCCAACACACGACTGTATATTCGTGTTTAAAATGTATCTTCTATTAGCGTTAGCGGCACAGACAAATAGCCCCGAGTACAGCTTAGGCGTTCTTCGTTCAACGATCATTCAAAAAAATTTGTTCCGGTCGGTGCTTTGTCTTTCATAAGAACTATCTTCAGCGCATAAGCACAAAGAATAACACTGTACCAGCATTCGATTGAGATCTAACTGTTTTAAGAAGCAAATCAATGCACGAGAATATAATATGCGACATTTCATGTCAAGGTACGGCTGACTTATAAATGGTTTCGCATAACGCGACTTTGCCGGCCTTTGTGGAAATGACTAGCATATATGTCAATCATCATATATGTCAATTGCTTTGTGGCATCAAGCCACACAAACTACCAGGTAAGGTTGAATCAAGGTTAGAAGCATTGAGTAAGATTACTCTTTGATATCTTTTTCAAGCTATCTTTTTAATTTAACCCATATATATATATATTGCAATACTTGATACTCCACAAGCTTCATTAAGACAATGCATTTGGCTTGTTATTTTCTCAATTACATCAGGAAAATGATCTATGTCAATATGTGTCCAAACAAACCAATATCTTAAAACCATTCGGATTGATCTATGTTGTAAACACAAAAGTATTGTGTACGAATTTGCAATGCAATTAAAATATGCATCATTCGGTTTCTTGTTATGCCAGAGGCCCTGATGAATGCCCAGCAAGCTCAAAATAACTACGTCGATTACAAGAATCGTATATTTCAATACCAAATGCGTTACCTCGACTGCTCTTTTCCAAACGCTTCAAGATATGTCACCTTCTTAATCGGCGTGCCAGCAACGTAGGCTTCACGTTACATGAATTTATCCTGCACATGAAGGATTTTGTCTTGGGTGAAAAATATTTTATCAGTGTCTCTGCATAATATTCTTTACATCAACCGTTGTCAACCTGTGTATGCATGAACTACGATAGTCGTTAATATGATGGATATCAGGATGACTTGTGATAAATTGGACTGCATTATGACATGGTTAAGAGCTGTCTTGGAGCAATATATCTCTCGTAAGCATCATATCATTCACTACATTCGAATATAATTGAAATACCAATCATCGATTGAGGTATATTATTCAAAATGTTCGTTGTACAAAAATCCCATCAATATGAATTAATTGACATTTATCTTGAGTTTGACCAGGCTTACAACACATTGACGGGTGAGATAGCAACGAATATTGCCGTGGTATGGTTGGTGGCTGGGTTAGCAACGAAACATTGTAACAATAACATCAGAGGTTTTGGTCCTCGCCATGGTATAACCATGAATTGGGTTTATACTTGTACGCAGGGTTGCGAGCAGAGTGAGCTGACGATAGACGTCTGAGGAGGCTACCTACTCAATGGCATTCATCCTAGCAAATAAACAGGACTTGAAACAATGGTATATCGTGCCGGTCAGTAGTGTCAAGGTGTATTGAATTGCTCGTAACCTGTGAGAGCATTTGTCATCCGTTAGGAGTCAGCCATCAATCAGTGTATTATCAGTATTTTGCTTTGTCCCACTAACATAATATCTGTTATCATATAATTAGGCACCTATCTGGAAGCTATGTTTCTGTTCGTATACCCATGTCATACGACAAAACTCGTGTGCTTAGTCACACAATGCCTTTTAACGCTTCATTGATACACACCACAGCAGTTTGCCGTATATTGAGAAAAGTGTATATGCATATGCGTTTCTTTATTCCAGGAAGCAAGATACATTTATTCTATTCTATACAGTGCAGCACGATGTGCTTGAATGGAAGAACGGATCTCGCGTGAGTTTATTACATTAACACGTATCAATATGATATTCGGAAGGTTTTATGGAAGATTCCTGGAATCATTGAATGGCGACAATACTGTCGTGTTTTGGCATAGAATGGCTTGGGTTCCAACAAAAGGTGAACCATGCCTGACAGCGACCATGGCTCCAAGCAATATATCCATATCTGGCCTGACGACAACGCTAAAGTAAAGAGTCTTTTAATGGAAAATTGATGAACAAGCACTAGGTGTAAATGTTTTAAGTAGTGTGTCCGGGGAATATATCCACCAAGAAAAGGCTATATGTAAAGGAAAGGTCAAGAGGTACGACATTAATGGCCTGATGTAAAGAGGCAAACGAGAGTTGTGTTGAACAATCGCCCTGACAACCTAACTCACATACTTAAATCATAATTGTAGTTATATTGACGTTTCTTTAATCCATATTATTGTCGCCATTACAACGTGACAACTAACATGGCGCATAACGGATGCATTTTATGAATACCCTCTTCTCGATAGGCAATATTTCATTATGCGGCAAAGATAATGCAGGGATCAGCAAAACGGACGTGGTGAGTTATGAGCAGTAAGCGTGGTCGAGGCTTCTAATATAGAAGCACAAAGTTAATCCCCTGTATATATTTCCGTATACATCGTGCCCATTAGGTGAAAGAAGACACGTTTTATCGTTAGCTGTGCGTTAAGAATAGCATGGTAAGATTTGACACGGGCGTTAAAGGTATTACTGTCTTAAATATGAGTTATACCGCATTTATAACACACACACACACGAGGCTAGGAGTTAATCACTTATGCGAAAGAATATCCACACGTGTGCACACGAGTTCTTGATCAACCACACGAGCTTTAAGGATGGGGGTGGGGGGAAGTATCACTAATCTGATATTGCAGCAATAACGGAAGCGATAACTGTATTACACTGATATGATAGGAGTGAGCAATTCCTGCAACCGCAAATCATTGCATTTTACTTGGCTCTGACGGAGCAATCTCTGAGAGATTGAACAAAACTACAGTATCACGAAACTATATATCCTCGATATCGTTAAAAAAAATCATTCAATAATTACCACTTTCGTAACTTTAGCACGTTCAACATCTGACACTGGAATAGATCCGTTTCTGAATATACAGGCCTTCATGATTCACAATTAATTTCAGTCCCATATCCATGTTGGATCTTCATTCAGGTGACGAATGTTTTATGGTAGTCTGAGCAACAGAGGGTGTCACATAGCACTTGGGCGGGCCAATATGTACCTTGAATTTTGCCTTGCTCAGGTCATATTGGAATCATATTCCGTTGACCTCATGTTACTTATAACTATGGGCCATTCAAGTATAAAACACCATCTATCGCAGTGAAAGCAGTGTCTAATAAGTCTGTCGACAGTAGGCATATTCAAGCGTCAATTGTATTGGGTAAATAATGCTACAGGGGCACCATATACCTCCATATATATTTCAGCTGATAAAAATGGTAACCTCTTACTTGACAAGCAAACAGCCACGTAAAGGACCATAGGAAACTATGCTGGCAATATATGCATTTCTGCTATCCGAGTGGAGACAAAGCAATGAGCAGTTCCGCTGGAATGTTGAGCATCGTACTCTGTGGGTTACCATATGGTTTTGATGTGGCGTTTTATTTGACGGTTAATGCTGAACATGCGGATATTTTTCAATGCACAGAAAATATGCCTAGCATATTTGTATTGGGGTTGCCTTATTCTATGAAACAATATATATTTGTTTTACAACCCCTCAGTATACCATGATTTTCCAGTTAATGCATAAATTCCTATGGGCAGTACAAGAAACTTCATTGAGCAGCGGACTTGCCATGAATGACAAACAAGTTGTTGCACAATGTCGATCATGTCTTCAAGACATTGTTATTCCACAATTGTTTAATAAGTTTAAATTATTGACCTAAATGATAGCATATAAATGACACTGTGATTTAACTTTGTTTTTAGATTATTTGCAGATCATTCTTGACATAAGGCGGCGAACAGTATATATAAAACCTTAGATTTGATTTATCGAGTGCATTTATGTTTACGGAACGCTCTCTTACTTGACCATTTACACAAAAAGAGCCATGTTTATAACAGTGAAAAATGTCAGATAAATTACCTGTAATCGTATAGAAGAGGATTACAATGTAGATGTGGAGCAGGCTGTCATTCTGGGTCTCCGTTTTGTGCGTCATCCAAGAGATGAAATGGCTGATATATCAACAAGGAATATCAATAGGTATCTTGTGTTGATGTTAATGGTGTGCATGTATATATATTTATCTAAATTTTCACGTAAGCATTTATTTCCATACTCTTGAACTAATTAATAAAATGGCTTTGTGCCCAAGCTAATCGCCGAACCGAATGCTAGTTTGTTGATAACATGAAATGGGATGGGGCATCTGAAATTACTTGTCCTTGGTAAACATCATACATGCATGCATTTGAGTAGCTAGACTTGCATATCAGTCATATGCTTAGAGATATTGTGATATATGTCTAATTTTAACTTGCTTCTTGCAATGCACTTTGTGGAGCTCATTGGGATTTTTATTGGACGCCATAGATTTCAAACAAGACTCAGTCAGACATTGATAAAGAAGTAAAATTTCTTACAGTGAGGTTTTGCTGCAGTACTGCGCAGTGCGTAAATGAGTCATATTTCAGCGTAAATGATAGACTTTCATATGACACATAAATTACATAGGTCTATCCGAGTTCAGGACTTCCGATACATTATCTGAAAAACCAATGCATTACTCTATACCAACATTCTAGTCAGATATAATGCTTTCGAGAAAGCACGTGAATATATAGGCATCAAACGCGAGAAATATAATGCATAGTTAAAATTATATAATGGAAGATTTTGCCTGAATTAAACGTTGCTAGCGTTGTTTTTGTTGATAAATACATCTATGTATCATTACTTTAACAACGCTACATCTGCAAAAATGATTCAAATATATATTTATAGGACCCATTAGATAAACATTATGATATAGGTGTATTCTCAGTGTGGTTTGGTACATCATAATGATAATCCTGAATAAATTAACTGTGCTATCTGAAATCGCTGATGTTGGATGTTCGGAATTCGGATGTATTGTTTAACGCCGGGACATTACAGGAAATATGTGAATGATAAATGCAAAATATATCAGCCACCGCTGTTATTCTACTAATAATAACATGTATGATATCGTCGTGTATGTCTCCTGGATTATTTGACTGATGTTGAATATTGATCATAGCTTGCAGCTATTTTATGCAACTATAGCTAATATGGTCCAATTAAACTCTAGGCATTCATCGCTCAGTTTTCAGTCCTACCAACAAGCTTGTGCATGCCAATGCAAGGAAAGCTCATTCATACATTGCATCCTGTCTGAGCTTGGGCTTTCTAGACCCTAGCATCATAGCAATAGGAACTATAACGACTCCAGGGCAAAAGTCAGGTAAGGTAGAAGACTGTCTAGACATTTCGGTATCCCTTGTGGGTGCAAAGACAAGAATGTAACAAAGAAACAAAGTTTTAATCAAGCGGCCGCGACACCAAGCAAATTATATCATCATTCGCTTGGTTATTTCTGCTTCTAACAGAATCGATGGAAGATTATGTTCACAATGCAACAGTGGGGATTGTTGTAGACTATTTGGACCCTATTGCATATGTTCGTTGTTAGACCTGATCACTACCACATTCCCATCAGTGATGAAATTATGCCTGCTGAGTTACTATTGACTGCAGTATAGTCAAATGTACCAATTATCAAACTATAGGCAGATTATTTTCTTTTTGCTCGAATATTAATCAGTATGAATGCTAATTCGTATGAGTTTTGCCATTATCGTTATGATATGAAAATACAAACAGCCAAAAAGGTGAGATACCCTCAGGTCATTAACATGCGCCAGGGAATCTTGAGCGCCAATGACTGAATTTGATGCCACAGTTTGCTAATTAAACGTGCTTTTAAGCAGTTAATCAAAGTTCTGTTAATTTGGCCATCCCCACGGAGAACTAGCATGCTTATTACGGAATGTCCCCTAACAATCATAGACGTTAACCCTTTTATCCAATTATAAGTATACAGTTAATGATTCTTGATTTCTAGCATTTTCGTTTTAAATATGAGATATAGCCACTAATAACATGTATGCTTTGAACCCATTTGACACTTTCAGAGGTTCATGGTGATTCATGCAAAATGATTTAGAAATGTCATCTTACAAAAACACGGTACAAAAAATAGCCGTTAGTGATTTGACATCCAAAAGACCACTAGAGCAGATCATGAAAATAATAAAACACTTAAAAGCCAATTACATGATTGTTGAATATGAATGAATGGGTACAATGTTCACATGTACAGGGCATTGTATGTAAAATATTCCGACTTAATGATTATCCTATTAATGTATTGTGAGCCTGAATGAACGTTTGATTGAACTGTCAATGCTGTGTAATTGCAATAGAATAGGGATATATAATTGCGAATTTCCCTTGATGACACCCGTTGACGTCATGTTTATCACCAATTGGTAGTTATATTGATCACATCGGCAAAAGCCATTCGTATCATGGCCATTGAATGCGACGTTTGATGAATATCTGAATGTCATATGAAGGTCATGATTAACCACACTCTATATCCGATAGTTCTCTCGACAGTCTAAAAACATGAAGAACATTAAGTGGTATATATTGCGCAAGCACAATGGTAAAGAGCTTGTGGCGCCGTTTTCGACACGTAATATTGCTTATGGATTTAGAAACTCGACACTTGATTAAGTGAATTAAAGACACAAACGACGTTGTAGGGCCGAAAAGGATGAAATATATTTTTATTCTTCTTAATACAGGATAACTTCTTTATTTAATAAACGTGGCCGATAAGGATGATACTTAAATATGGTTGGTGATCTCCCCTGTTAGCGTGTGCTCCCTCCCTTTTATATCCTGTTACTTTTGGGGGCTGAGCCCCATTGGTGAGTGCTATTGGCTGAGAGGCTTCTAGCAGGATCACCAATGAGGTCGCCCCTTAATGAGGTAGTTAAGTCGGGCTTAAAGAATAACTAACGGGTAACATGCTTTAATGTAAAGTTCAAGGGTAAAATTAAGTAAAACTGTTTACGACAAACCCATGTGCAGCCCGACCAATATATCATTGATAGTATTTTGGAAGAAGAAGAAGGTGAAAATCAAACTAAATTCATATACATCTATTCACATTGTCGTGAATGAAATACGGACAGGTAAATCCTCGTCGGATTTGGTGTGCTTTACTGCTTTTAGTCGTTCAAAGTTACAGTTGTAATAGTTTTACCAAAGGTTTTGGTCTTTCCTATGGAGACACAACAAGGCGCAGCAATAAGTGTCATCGCGCTATCTCTTCATTATCAATGCATGTAATGTAACACGTTTATCAGTTTTACTGTGTCAGAGCCGCATCCTATGCTAATGACCTTGACCCGGCCTTTATTAAACCTCCCATCAGTCTCAGAATTGCGCCTAATATTTCATGAATAATGATGTATTTTGAATGGAAGAAGAACCAACTCCTATCTGCATACAGCGCGCACGCCATGCGTGAAACGTTTGACTTCACCCCTGCGTCATACTAACATTTAGCACTGTATAATGAGTCTTTTATTATCATTCATAATTGAGTGTGTACTCGTGCAGGGACTTTGTCGAGAATGAAACATGTCCCATTTTAACGGACTTGATTGATTGTACTACCGTGGCACCGTCAATCATACGTTTTTTATGCCTGATAAATCTGGTAAACACTTTCTTGGCCAGCCACGTTAAGCGTCTTTTGGTGCCAAGTGCTTTTAACTTCTTTCTAGAGAAATCAAAAGGCATCTGTTCTTTTTTTTCAATTACTCAGTTGACTGGTTGTGATGACTGATGATTCTGCGATATGTTCTTTTGATGCTTAAACAATGTATCATTCCTGAATTGTTTAGGTTATTGTGCAGCTGCATATTGGCCATCAACAATGCCATTAGTCACACATCCTGTTTTCTGATGCCCGCGTTAATGTAAACAGAGGCGTGTTGGGTGGGTTCACGCAAAAGCTCTCAATACTGATTTTGCTGTCCGGGGAAAACGAAATTGCTAGACCTTTGAGCTTTGTGCTATGATTTACCATATAAAAGAGCTAAACTGCGTAAATATTGTTCAGATGTCGCGGCCCCCATTCACTTGGTAAAAACCGCCAGCTATATACACAGGTTTGGCCCAAATGAAGGGACAGGAAATGTGTTAATCACATGAGCAGCTACTGCTTTGGTATTTAATGTCAATAGAAAGACGTCTTTGATATGTATATCATCATGGGAAGCTAGAAGATTTCACAATGCTTAGCAAAATAGTAGCACTTGTTCTGTTCATTTACCAATGTTGAGGTGCAACAATTACGTCTAAAACAGTCATCCCGCAATGCCTCTACTTTCGTACTTACAATGGCATTTTGTTAATTCGATGCTTGGTGCCAAAGACAATTCATATTTTTTCTAATTCCCCACAGAATAGCAGGGGATGCCTATTTTATGCAGACATTGCCCCCACTCCGCATATCACTACCGACAAAACTGAGTCATAGAAACTGGTATTGTATTCACCCTATCCCCAGAGGTTGTGAAGGTTTATGTCGAGGCGATCAGGAAGCTGACGAACATGTCGTCTATTGGGTACGTGGTCCCAAATGCAGCCGTTCATGTTGTTGTCGTTCCGAAACCAATAAGACGAATGCCACAACCCAAAATGCCTTGAGCCAAAAGAATGGTCCTCGTATGGTACTAAAGAATTACAATCGGCGCGGATATTGACGAATGTACGTGATCTACTCTTACAGGATACTCTAAAGGATTAGATTAATTAGTATTCATGCCCAGTCCCTATCCACGGGAGCAGGTGCAACACATGCACAATTTACATAGGTTACGTAATAGGAACGATATTGAGTTTTAATGCATTAGTTTTATGTTCTGGAGGCTTGATAGTTCAAGGCTACAAAACGTTCTTCACCATTTTATAATTATGGTTATAATATGGTCTTAAAGGTTTTAATATAGCATCTTGGGCTAAAGACATATTGTTGGCCCTAACACATATTGAGATGCTATACTTCTGTTCATATGCCGACACTGTGTGTCACACATGGTGCCCCCAATTAGCTATCGTGCAGTTCCTAAAGGCTTTATTGATACTTACCACGGCATTTGGCAGTGTCTAGGGTATTGTGTGACCTCTCTATATATGTGGGTTTTTATTTCTGGAGTCATCGGCATTATTCTAATTCCATGCGGTGTAATACGATGTGTGCCTAATTAATTCAAGGAGGAATCTCACGCAAATATAGTTCCTAAACACTTATAAAGCACGATTGCTGAAATGTTAGACTTACCATGAATCACTATCATGGGTTGTCGCCATAGGGATTCATCATTTCATTTAAGGTAGACACCACGTCTATAAGCGATACTGACCGTTGGGCCGATTTACCCATGTAACGAGACCCAACACACGACTGTATATTCGTGTTTAAAATGTATCTTCTATTAGCGTTAGCGGCACAGACAAATAGCCCCGAGTACAGCTTAGGCGTTCTTCGTTCAACGATCATTCAAAAAAATTTGTTCCGGTCGGTGCTTTGTCTTTCATAAGAACTATCTTCAGCGCATAAGCACAAAGAATAACACTGTACCAGCATTCGATTGAGATCTAACTGTTTTAAGAAGCAAATCAATGCACGAGAATATAATATGCGACATTTCATGTCAAGGTACGGCTGACTTATAAATGGTTTCGCATAACGCGACTTTGCCGGCCTTTGTGGAAATGACTAGCATATTAATGGATGCCTATTTTTGATATTCGACTAGATACAGCATTGCCAAGTGACATATTCATTCACTCTCTGTGGCCTAGCGATGGTGCAAAATGGCTTGACCTTACAACTTGTCAAACAAAATAGAGCTGAGGATTGTCTATGTGATTTTGATGTTGTCGTTCCTACTCTCTATGCAACATTTAGAACCTCAAAGCTGCAAGTATTGACCAAATGAAGGGAACAAATATGCGTTACTCACAAGATCATCCAATTCTGTGTTAAACTGTAGCAACATAACCATATGGGAATAACAACAAATAAGTTGGCTGTAAAACATGTCGAAAGGTAATATTCCCGGAATTTAACCAATTTTATGGTGCCAGCCATTTACCTGAATTACAACTTAACATGCGGCTGCTTAGCATTGCATGAGGAATTTGCGGAACGTATCTGTAAATGCGTTTCTCGATTCTACAATATATATAACCTTTCAGTATAACATAGTGTGTCCATTTAATGCATACATTCACATGACAGTTTTGTGTAACATTAAATCTAATCTAATATGTGAATTTGAAGTACGGAACGGTTACCCACAACGGTTACCCGATGTGAATGTGGTCTCTGGGCACCTTACCATTAACGCAAATAGCCCCATATTGCTAAAAGTAAAAAAGGTCAAACAAAATGTCGGCTAACGGATAAACGAGGAACGCAATCTGATTGTCAGGTGTCGTGTCCGATACGTACGTCATCCAAGAGATTAAATGGCTGAAATATCAATAAGGAAAATAACAAAGGACGAATTTTAAGAGGCATTGATAATCATCGGTTCTGTGCAGATCAATGCCGTACATATTTCATTATCCATATTTATACTATGGCCATATAATTTCATTCACGTTAGCTTGCTTATGGCATAGCGCCCAGGGTATCATCTCAACCGGATGATAGTTATTTATACAAAAGGTAAGAGTGCCTGTGTGTAATCCGTACATTATCGTTAATTGAACCATATTTCAGCGTAATTGTTAGACAGTCAACAATACGTTTCATAAAGAAGATATCAGTCATGTCTATCATAGCGGATTTCTGAGCTTCAGGGAAGTGATCTGAAAACCAATCGACAATATAGACAATTAATTATCAACACAACATAGGGACACAAAGACAAGGTTACAGCTCACACACCAGTAAGGATTCAAAGATGTAGCCACGGTTAATGTTTAGGTTAAAGAGACTGTTCAGCCCCATCTAAGGCAACCAGGGATCATTTCGTTATTACATTACTACGATTAACGCAGACGTAAGTAATGGCAATAATTTGTGCCGCAGAATTTACATGATGGAAATTATGTTGATAAGTTTTTAATATTATTATTTGACTGGAAATATTCATGATCGATTGTGGAAATCTGTTTTATTCAGTAATGTCGTTCCATCGATAACGATGCCTCCCTAAAACCATAAACCACACGAAGCTAGCCGTAAATCATAACGCGCTCTGAATTTACCTCGCTAACGATGTGTATTCTTCCGCTTTAGTTACATCATGTAGATTTCATAAAATCTTCACTCATTCAAGTTGTGCGCATAATTGTGCACACATTAGACCGACAAGCCGGAAGGATAATGTCCGACAACATAAATGGCGACAGCCGAAGTAAGGATTATTTTTCTGAGACCACAGCGCCGCGTAGCGACTGAAAGTCTGAAAACTTAACATTTTTGGTTTCTAAGGTGCGGTTGCCAGGCAGCTTGCTAGGCAACCTAGTTCCAAATATGGGGCTGAACAGTCTCTTTAACTAAGCTACATCTTCAAACACGAGAATTCAATATAAATTACCGTAGGCAATGGATCCAATCGAACACTTCCGTAATGCCTAAATCAGAATTTGTATTGAGTACATTAGATTAGTAGACATCACATCTTATTGTCATTAGCCCAAAAACATACCAAACTAATATTGAACAGTGCTTGCCCGTATTAAGATATGTTTTCAATGTCAGTTGCTCCGTTGTATACTACTCTGGTAACAGACAGAAAGCGTCTAATCAATGAGTCGTGTGCTATGGAAATATCACATTGCTGTACCTGATAAAGAGGTATACTTGGCAATAGAGGGACACACATTTGAAGTATAAATTCTCAATTCAAATAGCTCTGTGTTGTCCCTTCTCTAAATCTCAGCTGTTTATAGCATGCACAAACCAGTTGCTAAATGTGGTTTTAAACAGGTAATAATGTTTGATACAAATTATAATATAGATATAGGTCCAATGCGGTTGCGTAAATCACAATTATAATCGAATAATGTTGAGTAAATAAAAATTGCTATGTAACCTTGCTGACGATGGCTTGATTCTAGATGTCGTCTATTAACGCCTGATCATTCCAGGAAATGGTTGTATGCTAAATGCAAAGTATATCATCAAACGCGATCGAAAGACCACTGCAAACATTTGACCTTTGAAAATAACTTCGATGAACATAAATGGCCTTTTCACATCTAAAGGCTTGATGGATCAATAATCTGAGAGGCAACGTTTGCATGGTTCGTCATTGTAGTACACTCTGTAAAGTCAAACAAAGTACTATTGAAGTGCTCTCATCGGCACACGACTAATCGGAAATACAGCGACATAACGTACAGTTTAACCTTGATTTATGATCAAAACGGCCCGTGGGTGCTAGCACGAGGATTGATATAGTAAGATCCGAGAAGGGGCTTATTCCACAAGCATCAATATCAGAACTTGGATATAACCGAATACCTTTTGTAACTCCTTAGCAATGTTCTTCTTGTTTATTTGTTATTCTGGTAATTAATTTCCTATTGCGTCATTGCGAATTCACATTGATGGAAGCAACCTCCCTAGTATACAAAGACAATAACAGTCCGACTGTCTTTTATGTCTCATAGAAACGGAAAGTGAATAGTCAAATTTCGTTTTTTATTTCTTTAACACCATCTTTAAGATCAATAAGATTATATTTACGATATATAAGAACATATCACATATTTTTGTGACGAAAACGTCATCTAGAAACGAAGATAATGTGCCAAAAAAATCGAGAAGCACGAAGCGTTGTTGTTGATACCTAAGCTCAATAGGCTTTATATCTATCTTGCCGATGATAGGTATTCTATTTAAAATGCGCACCTTTGATAGACTCACCTGTGCCATATCGTACAGTTGACGTCTAGCCCATGCTCTAAGTGGGTGATGGATCTTAAAGGGAGCTGCCGCAACCTTAATTACCCTCATACTTATCCTCATCTACCTTCGAAACGTCATCTGCTGTTGCAATTGTCTCATTTATTTCCCTACAACAACTCTCTATATTTAAGACCGTGCTGTAAGCACATGCTGTTGTATCATGACCAATGGATTTGTCAAACAATCAAAATCTGCTTTTGAAAAAGAAATGATGCATGTTCTGAGCAAAGCTTAGCTAAAAACAAAATCGTAAATTATATAACCTATATCATGCAGTAGCAAATGTTGTCTTAAATAACCGTTATATACCCTGAGATATATAGGCGATTACTTTGTACAAACTTGTCTTTTCTTGCCTCTCAGAACAAGCCATATGCTGTTCCCGCGGTTTGTCTCTCTCTGACCTAAATATTAGACTCATTTGATACAGCAGGAGATATAAAGGAAGTTATATTAAGGCATACACGAATCGGTAGTGCTGCCGGAGTATAAGCAGTGGCCACAGTACCCCGTGTCACACACATCCATACTCTATTCAGTTGCATGTTTAGAGATAATGATTATGGTTTCTAGCGTTTTGAGTAAGTACGAATTACCAGCTAGCAATTTCAAATGAATGATGTAGTCACTTAAGATATGTATGGCTCGAACCCACTTGACATTTCAGAAGGTCATTGTGATTCCTGCAACGTGATTAAGAAATGTCATCTGCTGTGCAGGCGGTACAGAATAAAGCCGTAAATGGTGTGACATCCCGCAATCCGCTAGAGCAGCACACGAAGCTGATCATCCTATAATTATAGCGTTGTCCCTTGGTGTGAATGTAAGTGAATCAAAACGGATGTTTCATTAAATGAACAATTCTGCATAAGTTCAATACAACAGGAACATTTCACGCATATTGATTCGATTAGTATTAGCAATGGATATTGTGAACAGTGGTTACCAATATCGTGAACACCAAGACGCAGTTTGACATAGTTACCAGAATAATAAGAATATTAGCGGGTAGAAGTTGCACGAACAGTATGGTTAACCCAGCTCAGAACCCAACCGTTCTCTTGGAAACGGCATATCATTCATAACATTAGGTGGACGAAAGTGCAAAACAAACCGACATCACGTGCATATCTGTATACGTCGTGAGTGTTATATGGAACCCAAATAAGCGATTGCTGCTTTTTATATAACATAAAGGTATAGTTGTGATAGTTATATCAAAGGGTTTGGTCTTTACTATAAGTAAAACAATGCGTCGTTACAAGGCGCAGCATACAGGGCTGCTAGAGTTTTAACCCCGAGGCTTTTCATTATTTACCGTCGTCATATCCTCTTTATCATAGACCGTATACATGAAGTAGGCATGAATCACATTTATCAGGTTTATGGTGCAGGGGTCTCATCCTGTGCTAAGGATCGTCAAGACCAGTTTTTCAACGTAAGACCATCCACCATCGAAATTGTTGTTTATTATTAGGTGTGAGTTTTGATTCTCATGCAATAAATGCTTACATTAATGTAATTTGAATCGATTCCTGACAACTGAACTCGCCCGTGCCTCGGCTTATAACGGCGCACACTATGAAAGCAACATGGAACTACCTCACTATTGATACGTTCTATCAAATGTTTCGGTGCAACAAGTCTGTTGTTATCAGTTATAAATGACCAGTGGTTGTGCTCGTGCAGGGAATGATTCGCAAATGGAACATTCAAACATTCATTGGTTACGAATAAGTTTCTTTTTGCCTGATACATCCGGCTGCCACTTAGTATACCTGCCTCGTGTTATGTCTGTGGTAATCAACATGGCGACTAATTCATTTGTATTTTCACTTCGAAGGGGTGGAAATCAAAGGGCATCTGTTACATCTTTTATTTTCACGCATTTGTTCCGGTTCTGGTGACTCTGATTCTAACAAATGATTTTTTTACGCATGAAACATGTCTCCAATCGCATACGGTTAAAGTAGCTGCTGATAAGACATAGACAGCGCGATAACTTATAACATTCCGATGCCCATATTAATGTTAACAGAAGCGTGTGTGTTGGGTTCACAAGAAGCCCTTCATACAATTGCTTATATTTCCTTAGCGTATCGCTTGCGAGTGAGTAGACGCACAACATCCGAATAATATAGACAAAGTTAAGCACTTTTATATGCTACTGTATAGCACAAAATTACAAGGTCAGGCAATTTCATATATACTGTCAATACTTGTCAAGAAAGTGGTCTCTGATCTTCCACACACACTCCTGTTGCACTGCCCCAAACAGCCATGAATCCACAGAACCAATTGCTTATAGGCGCCGTGTCTAAGCAACGTTTTTTTTGGTACTCGACAACTGCATCTAACTCCCACAGCTAGTCCACCCGGTACCTGTTAATAACCTCAATGACCATCGGGTCAAGCACAACTCCTTCCATCTGAGGTAGTGCATATGTGCAAAAGTCTGGGCTGTTGGTGCAACATTGCTGCTCCACAGGGATAGGCATTTCCCTACATTTAAGACAGATGCACCAGTCAGGCGAAGTGATAGTTGATGGAGGGTGGAATTCTTCTTTCGACGGTGTAGGTTGTCGGGTGATTTTAAGCGCAAAATGTGGCTGTCTGTTTAATCATCAACCACCAACTGCCGCACCCCATCCAAATCCAGCCACCGCACAAAAATCTGAAAATACTATGAGTAATCAAAAGTCTCCAATGCAAATCGCTCTCTGTGACCAAAAATGCATGAAGGTTTTTGGAGCAGCTAAAGAGTGCTAACTGCTGAGTTGTGCAATACCTTCAATTTCTATTTCCGTGACAGCTCTAAAGATTTAGCAGCCACTCTACTCTGCTGTAGGGTCTGGTTAGTTATTGGTGTGTTGCCAAGGGAGCCTCTCCGTACAAGATTGACTCGTTTTCGGCCTGTCGAGGTCTACAAACAATTGAGAACCAGTGGAAATATATGGTTCGATAAGTCCAACATGGGACCCCTTATTTACTGACTAAGTGATTCAATTAGGTAAGGCAAGCCCAAAAGTACCTTGTTTGAAGAAGGTGGGGCTCCTCTGCCACCTCGTCAGGCTGGTCTGCAACCTCCACCGACTTGGATACCTGTGTCATGGTGAACAATTTCAGACCATCAAACACATCCTTCCTAGTCATAATGGATGTATTGAGTACAATAAAATACACTTGAAAAGAATCCAATTCAAATAATATAGGAACCAACCTCAGTTCCACACAGGTTGTCAGAATCTGTACGACCCCTTCCACGGCCTCTTCTTGTACGTGATTCCCTTCTTGGCGTTTCGATTTACTTTAAATTTGAAAGTGGGTTGGTTCAATTTAATTAATGAATGAACATGACAGTCAATAATGTTGCAGTGTTTGAGCCAAAAGCTTGCAAAAGTCAGCCAATAACAATTTGAAAATGATACAGATTTAAGGCATCTCTGTCACTAAATTTCACCAAATTTATTCCAGCTATTCAAGGCTTCTACAACACCAGCATGGTGTTACAGTAGACAATTATAAACACACAATCTAAACCATGCGTATAAGTCTTAAGTGGGTTGCAACAAATTTAAAATAACCCAAATCAGAACCAAAACCTCCCCACCCATCAACTGTCCCTTGTCCAAACCCATACGATGATTCAAAACCACCCCAAACTCCTAGCGCGGACGTTTCAGTACTCAGGGATTTGCATTGGCCGGCCACTATCTTCTCTGTAAGGATTATATATGCATAGAAGATAGCGGCCGGCGGCCCAATTTAAATAGCTGTTTCAATTCACTATAACCAGATAGCGTAGACGTCCTGAGGGAGACCCCAGCCCCTTTATTTATAATACAATTTATGAGTTCACTCAGGAATATTACAATAGTTGGCGATGAAAAAGCACCGATGAATGCATATGAAATAATCCAACTTTGAACAAGTGTCATGGCTTTATACTCCAAAACTTGTCAAGAATATCGTTTTTATTACGCTTGAACATGCGCAGCCTCAGGGTTAGCACAGGTCGAACGGTAATATAAATATATAGGACGTATGGTATGGCTACCTCAGGGTTTGTACGCAGGCGTAACGCTATTTATTGTTAAATTACTGTAATCTATTGTACCGATAGGGTTCCCTATATTAAGGCGGGTTTTTTTTATATAACATTCGAAAACTCCAATCAAAGAAGAGTAATACAAGAAATGTAGGAATCAAAAGACTAACCATTTCGGCTGCTTGCGTTTCCACCTTCTATCGAATCTGCGCTGCGCGTGACGTCACGACTATATGATGCGAACAAATGGCCCTTCAATACGCATGCGTCATTTTCCCATCGACACGTGCTCATGTTTGTAAACATGGGTGTGACCGACAGATTTCGATACGGTGTAATCGACGATAGAGTGTTGAACCAGGCAGCAAAACGGTTTATATGGGTTCCAAAAGAGCTGTTCTATTAAATGGAGCAAAAAACCCCGCATGTCATATTTTGGGAAAAAATGCAGCTTTAATACGTTGGATCAACACCGCACAGAATGTCGGAGTGAACCCTTAAGCATAGCTCTAAGCTCTTTGGCGAAGACGCCTCGACCAATCCAAAAACTCTGTATCTTCAACACGATCTGCAAGGACCAGATTCCCGAGACGTTTGGTCGATTCACTAATAGCTCGTGGGAGTGAGCTCTCTGATTGTAGCTGTAATATATCAGATAACCACACGAATAACGTGCAATTAATATGATAACGGTATCCTATCTAAATAGGAAGATAGACATAGCCGTAAAAGTATTGCATTTTAACGGATCAGCTGTATGATTCTGGAGGCTTTAAAGTTCTTCGCCGTTATATCTTCAAGGATGTTGCATACATACTTTTTACGTTCAAAACACGGATTGTTCCCAAACACTGTTAGGGTATCCCGGTTTTGATGATCAATCATGCTACTAGTTTATTTCCAGAAATAGACATTAATGTTAACAAAGGCTTATTAGATAGCTTGCATCAAGCCCATACGCCCCGTTATGTTGCTCCGCAGGTAGAGCATTCTTGAACTACTGAACTCTAGCCGTAGTCCAGATCGCTGTGATCGTATGCCTCATACGAGCAACTGCTGAGACACTAAGCTTACTATAGTCACATTATTGGCGTCTCGGGCAAATGTCACATAATTGCTACTAACACATATTGAGATGCTATTGTACAGTTTAAATGAGTCAAACATGGTGCCCCCAATCAGCTATCGTGCAGTAGCTCAAACGGCTTTCTTGATACCACGGCATTTTGCAGTGTCTACGGTATTGTGTAACCCCTCTGTATATGAATTTTTGCTTCCTCGAGTCAATCTACCTTTATTCTTATTCCATGCGGTGTAACACGATGTGTGCCTATTTAATGCAAGGGGGAATCACACGCGTATATGGTTCCCAAACACTTACAATGCATGGTTCCTGCAATAATTGCCCCAACAAAGGAGGCCTTGAGTTCAGTTAAGGTAGAGACCATGTATGAAATTGATAATGACCTTTGAGACGATTTACCAACAACATTCTTGGTTCATATGGATGCTATTTCCTTTTGAGGCCGTGCAAATTAGGCTTCAGTACAGCTAAGAAATTCTTTGTTCAATCGCTATCTCTCTCGTTCGATTAGCATACATAGTAAAATGTAATGAAGGAGCTTTGTCTCATGTATATGTGTGTATGGGTGTGCTATTATTTGAACATTTGCGTACCTAGTCGGTGAAAGGTGTCCATAAGCGTAGTAGCAATGGCTATAATAAATGTAAACATATGTGTACACCTCATGGGGATGATGTTTCAAACAAAGCGCCACTGCTTGGCGTAGGACGAGAACCCAATAACATACCCCGTAATGGCTTGATATCAACACGTATTGTGCCCATTAGGCTAGTATACATCACGATTCTTGGACATTTGTCCCTTTGTTGTTTACCAAACGTGCGTTGCACGGTTCCACGAAGCAGTTTATATTCGTTCTTATCACTGAGATGTAATATCATATGACGAATCTCCCGAGAGATTATTTCCCAGATAGTTGCAGTCCAATTACTTACATACTTATATTATCAGTTTTTCTCGGTGACAAACAGTTTGTTCACATTTTGCCTGGAGAATCTGATTCGTCTCTACCTGACATAAGCTGGCAAAAAAAGACTAAATGACAAGATTGGGTTTATTGAGGCAAACAAGCAAAATCAGGTATAATCTCTGTAGCTACATGCACTTGCCGCTCCAAATTGCCAGTGCTCTCATTAACGTTTGATTTATTTTGGGAAAAGCTCAATATATGGTCAACAGTACAGCATCAACCTAAAACAAATACACACAGTTTTTAATTGCAGCGGGATTAATTGCTTAAGGACAAGAAATTGCGGCACATTGCTCATCAACCTTAATTGCAACAAATCCAGTTATTTGGGCGAGGCATTTTGATATTGCTGCGGCAAATCGGCTTCATAATATACTGTTGTTGAGGGAGCAATGGGTTCCAGGGAGCTCCTAACCTTTTTTTTGTAATATCATCTTTATCCAATAAATCACAAACTTTCCATGTAGTCATTGATGACGTCAGTTTTCGTAGGTAATTTTTAGACGCGAATATATAAATAGTGGCTTGCTGAATTACGTGGGTTCCGCCTTACGTACCATGTTTAGAAAATGATCAGGTTCTTTAATGCAGCATCTATATATAGCGCAGTCAAAGTCTACCGCTAACGTTATCACAAACAGTAATGAATCCGCATTTGATTTATATTACCGCCAAAGAACTAAATAAACTCAAGCTAAAGAATAAGCAATCATAGTTTCTCTAGCCAAGAGTGGATTAAGACGGTTTGTGGATAATGAACCCAATATCCTCAGTTGCGCGACCACACTGAACACTGAAACTTTTCTTCAGATCGACTATTCGCCAATTCGGTGACTGCTGGTCATTGTACTGCATTCTAAAATAGTCGCGAGTTTTCTTATCTCTTCATTCGTCAACGTCATTGTTGCACAAGGTCTGTTTTACCAAATGAGGTCAAATGGAATAAGATCAGAATCCTACTGTGAGATTTCCCTTGAACACATGCGAAGTATTCCCAGTTATTGAATGAATAACTATTTAGCTAGAGAGATATGTGCAGTTTCAAGCCGCATGTGAAGTCAGCCTAGAAAATTAATCTTATTTTTTTCCGAATTTATTCAAAACCATCATACAATTATTTATAATCAATCGTACAAGATGTCCCAGTTGGTGATATGATGAGAATTTAAATGTGGATTTCAATAACAGCCCACTACGCTGGTGCCCATTAAGGCTCGAAATAAATCCCCAAAGAGGTAGGATTTAAAAATCAACAAATGTTATGTTCTTGATTAGTAAGTAACAGTAAGTATTAAAGTAACAGGTTTATGGCATCGTTGTTGTTGTTGTTATATTTTGGTGGTATTCTTGCTATCGCTGTAAATGCATAGAAGCGGTGCAAAATCAACAAAAACGAAGACCCCCCTACCCCGAAGCGGCACTAGAATTTGCTATCATAGCAATAATAGCAAATGCAGAATTGCCAGCATTAGATTAATAAGGGTATTGCATTATATCAAATAATCAGCTGATCTTGCAAGATAAACTACGATTGATAAAATGATGCCGAATACACGTCCGGGCATTTGTTAATGAAAACTGCACCCCAATCGCAATTTAAAGTACAAAATTGTGCCACATTTGATTCTAAGAAAACATCAGCCAGCAACTGATCGTGTATAATACCACAAACAAACGAAATAGTGTAGTGTCCAAGGCTATCAGAAGGTGTCAAAAACTAGTTGGAATAGATACGAAGCATTATTGGGAGCGTTAGGCAGCCAATGTATCTCAGTATCTTCTAAGAAAAAATCAGCCAGGTCAAATGAATGGGGAATAGCACAAACAAATGCAATAGTGAGTTTCCAAAACTATTGAAGGTGTCAACTAGTTGGAATAGATACGAAGATTAGAGAGCGTTAGGCAGCCAATGTATCTCAGAGATATCTATCTTTTAAAAACTATTCCTGGTCATTTAAATGGTGATCTGAACATTGTGTATATACGATATACCGTTGATATATATATATATTTATATATATATGTAAACATATATATATATTAAATATTTATAAACATAAATATATATATATAGTGTAGTAAATATAGAAAGAAGTATGTATATATATAAATATATATATTGTTTATATAAATATATGGGTTATTTATATTTATAGAGGTCTATATAATATATATATATACACAGAGAGATATAAAGGGAGATATATACGTATTATATATACATCTCTATATATAAACATATATATATATAGACAAAAATAAGTATGTAGAGATATTCATCTCTTATAGGGAGGGATAGAAAGGGAGATTTATTTCTATAATCTAGAGATACAGAAGGAGGGAGATAATAGAGAGACATAGAGAGAGAGATATAGAGAGAGAGAGAGAGAGATAGAGAGAGAGATAGAGATAGAGAGACTATAATAGAGATCTATATATATATATATATATATATATATATATATATATATATATATAATACGAATATTTATGGACATATAGCATATACATAAAAATATTTATACAATATGATGATCTTTTCGTGTTTCCTGTCTCGGTTTCGTAAACTTATTTCTTACTTTCATTTTTTCATTAAACTTATATATTTTGTGTACCAAAAAGGGTGTTCCAAAATAGTTTGGGCATAAGGGACACGTATAAAAACAATTATTTTGGAACAAAGCAAAAAACCAACTATCTTGGGACATAACACAGAAATATAAAAATTTTCTTTTCAAATCAAAAGATATTCCCGACCAGCAAAGCAATTTCGTCTGAAAAAAACACTTTACCAGTTATCCGACCTGCATAAGCATCTCGGTTTGTCCAGACGAATATATCATTGTTACACTCTTTTTCTTCAATCGAATGTCACGTGGATGGGATATATTCATGAAGGAGTTTTCGTCTAAAAAAACACTTTACCAATATACCAGATCTCGATTTGGGTTACACTCTTTTTCTTCAATCGAATGTCACGTGGATGGGATATATTCATGAAGGAGTTAATTATAAACAATATACCAGATGATGGGATAATGATATATAGGATTATATCGAGAAACAAGCTGTTAAAGGCAGAGTACCAAAAAGGTCGTCGTTCCAATATATACAATTTTTCAAACGCCCCTAATCAATTCCCGCGCGATGCATAAGCAAAAACTTTGCAATGGATAAAAATGAATGGAAACAATGAATAATGTGGCATAATTTTTAAATAACAAATTGTACAATAAAGCACTTGACTTTTCTGGAACTCACGTGGTGTGCTAAGATGTGACTGTGTTCCAAAAGGTAGGTCGATTGTCTCAAAAAGGTTGCATTCGTATGAGTATATATATATATATATATATATATATATATATATATATATATATATATATATATATATATATATATATATATATATATATATATATATATATATATATGAGATATATATTAGAGATATATAGATAGAGAGAGATATTAGCGCGAACGCGACTTTTAGTGGACGAACCGCCAACCTTTCATAGACTTGGGTCCACGAAAGGATATACCAATATGTCAACATAAAGTCAACGCCCATTTTCTTTAAAAATAATTGAAACTATTTTGGTTTGACCATTCGAATATGATAGTCTAATGCTAGTGACGTACAAAGATAATTTTCACGGGTGATTTCTTTGGATTTTGAATAAAATAGCGAAATAAATTTTTAACAACTTACAATTCGTTGACATAACTCGCAAACCTCAATATCTTCTACACAACGATATATACTTCGACCCAAATAGCTGATGTTTAATCACGTGTGATGGAAACGTTTATTTGAAAAATTTAAATATTTGATTTTTTTAAAATTATTTATTACCGAAAACATTATTTTTCTCCTTATTCATCAATCTACAGTATTGAATTAGATCGTGAAATGCTACCAATGGTTCATAATGATCGCATCTACAACAAATATTATGTTTTTAATCCATGATGACAGCAAATGATTTAAAAATTTCCGTATTCCGCAAATATTCGAAAATGTATATGGGCACGAAAGGTTGGATTTATACGTATATATTATTGTCTTGACCTTTCGTGGACGACCTTTCCGTGGACCAAAAGCATATAACAGGGATAAAAAGTGACAAAAAGAATTTTATTAGCATAAAACTATATCATTGTATCAATTAAAATATGCCGATTAAACAATTGATAATTAATGATAGCAAAATGTTGTAATCGTCACTATTATATATATATATATATATATATATATATATATATATATATATATATATATATATATATATATATATATATATATGTGTGTATATATATATATATATATGTGTGTATATATTATTCCTATATATCTATATATCTCTCTCTATCGACGAGAGAGAGAGAGAGCGCGAGAGACGAGAGCGAGAGCGCGAGAGAGAGAGAGAGCGAGAGAGAGAGAGAGAGAGAGAGAGAGAGAGAGAGAGAGAGAGAGAGAGAGAGAGAGCGAGAGCGCGAGAGAGAGAGAGAGAGAGAGAGAGAGAGAGAGAGAGAGAGAGAGAGAGAGAGAGAGAGAGAGAGAGAGGAAAATGTGAATACCGCGTGATGCATTTCGATTAAAGTGGACAGAGGCGCTATGCGCGCTAAAAACGAAATGGATCATTAAATCAATATTAGATATTCAAACTGAATGTAATACAACGTGCATAATTCCATTATAGCAATTAGTGTGGAATAAAGTAAATATCCTTTTGCATTAAATATATTGTCTAATATACATCCATCATCATCAGTACAAAACATTGTTGTAATCACATTTCATTCGCTTGCTTTAGATGAATCCCTACTCATTTAATGAATAATTGAGATGGATCTGCATCGGAATTGAGACGCGTTTATCCACATCAGTCATTTTGATTATTGCGGTTATTTACTATGACACCATTGCAAAGCTGACAAAGGCGTTATATGGTCAGACTGAACAAGGACATAATGACTGGAAGCCAAGTTTGCATTTTAGATTTACTCGGCCCCAGAAGTGTAGTAATTTAATGCGTTAATATTGGCTTTAACGCCGGCACAATGTTTTTATCCCATCATCCGCTGCAATATTTCTAACCAAAAGGTTCGAATATGGATCAATATAAGAATACCACTGTTTTTAATAACTTGATTTCAGTCTTTTAAATTCAATACACTGCATTTGATGTGGATTATTGGTGGGCTTTCCACTATCATGATTGTCATTGCCAGCTATAATAAAACAATGCTGACTTTTACCAAGATGTTCATTGCTGCAAGTGTGAGATTAATCGTCAAGTGTAATAAACTCGATGGCATATGTGCCACATGTGGTAACACTTTTTAATAACCCTCAAGCAAGCGTTCGTTGGTCCCTTTTTAAAGACCAATCAGGATGCTAAAGGAATGTCATACCAGAGAACAATTTACTTATCCTTGCATTCAACGACATTCTCTAAAGGCCCATATATACTGCAAACACTCGCATCACAACCAGTTCACATTATGTATATACTCATAAAATGACAAGCTCACCTTACGCATACTGAACTAAATAACCTGTTTCTAAGCATAATACGACAGTCCGAAATTATGCTGATTTGTACTGATTAGAGAAGCGAATGCCTGGAGATGTCTATCGAGTCATTGCATGTTCTTCATTGTCCAAACCCACTTTGTTCCTATCTATTGTTATCGATGCCACCATGTGTGTGGAATAATTTTTCCATAAACCAGTTGCTGCGGGTGTGTCATATTATCTTATAATGTCAATAAAGACTGGCAACATACATATTGGTCCATAATTAATAAAATAAAAACACTTACCACCATTATATTTAAATATTGCTTGTGCATTAGCACCTAAAAGCTGGTAAATGGATAGGCTTATGTAACTGCAATAAGTCAGAGTTTGAAATTTTGAAGTCAATTTGGAGATTTCTTCGGTAAATATACTCTGTTGATGTTTAGTATCAATTTTTGATATATGTTATTCGTGTTCATCATTTAAGTTAACAATATATTGTTTTAATCTGATTGCGACTGTATGTTTCTTTGAGCATAGTTGTTGTTGTGGTTATAACTACCGGAGGGAGACAGCAAGTCTCTATTAGATTTGGGAAACCGCGCGTCTTATGTTTCAAAGCAGGAGCGTTAGGCTGCTTCTTCAGCCTGAAATCTGAATTATTGAGTCAAGCGATCGTCACATATTCGGATGCCAATCTTGTTTTTGGCTAGGAACCTGCCCCAAGTTGCGATTCTTGTCACATCTGTGCACTTGTAGTTAAATACGCTACAGATTAAAATGTAGTAAGACATACAGCCGAGGTCAAACTAACTGTTCATTTAACTTGACAGAATAGCGGGCACCAACATTACTAAGTGTGTGGAATCGAATGAGACGTGATTGTGCGTGAGTACAAGTTCCATTAATTTCGTTAAAGTAGACATATTGAGCAACTTGTTTTTAGTAACTTCGATTCCAATAGAAATATACTATATATCTCGACTGGGTTTTTTACCACAACTTTTCAAATTTAAACGGAAATTGCATGTTTACCAGGAAACGGCTGAACTACTTGCAGGTAGTGTAAGTATTTATAATTGTCGTTGTCAATTCTACATTGACATGTGATTGCAACCGATGCCTCGAGAGGTGCTAACTGACCTCTAAGTGACAGGTACCATCATCGCAAATTATAGTTGAGTGCGTGCGACTGCAGAGGTAAAATTTGCAATCAAGTAGGAGTGAAATCTTATCGATCAAAAAAGAAATGTGCGCAAGAGTTCCGAAATTGCACGGTGCAAAATATGATATGTGTTTATTAGGATTCATGTTCATTTTTAAGACAGGGCTTATAGCATGAACAACAGAAACTCCATATAAAAACTAATGGAACTGTTGTTGACACCTGGGAGAAGGTAAGAATGCAAATGTTGCAGCGTTGTTTAAAAACTACCAGTGTACAGTTTGTGTCCACCGTTTATAAAAGCTATAGCTCGGTACCTAACAGTCGACTAAATATCAAAAAGCTTTTTCCTAGCACTGAATGTATGAGCATGTATCTTGTCTAATCACTTTGACTTGACCCAAAGAAAAAAACTGTTGATGTACTCTCGCTAAGCAGTTACGTAACATGATGGAATATTGATTATATACCTGCCGTGATTATTTCTTAAAGACTTTGTCGTCAGAAAAATGAGAGCCTGTTATCACTCTGGGTTATCACTTGCTAGACGATGGCGGGTATGCTACAGCGACACATAATCCTTGCAAAAGAATCATAAAACGTCAACCATTTGATGCATTTATTGCCTCTCGATGGTTATTGCTTGCTAGGCTAGTAATGAATATCCTACAGCTTTGTTGTTGGTAGTAGTTACCCAAACGTTGGATCATTGCACAGTTGCGGGTGCGTTATATCATTCTTACACTTAAATGCGTACTCACTACATATGTTCTAATAAAAGGAGGACCAAGTTATGGTCTTACAGCTATTCATAGGTGATATAGCAGGTACTTAGTCAAGTTTTCCATGGTGAAAAGTAGCTTTTACCCTATGTTTGTTTTGGTTTTCATTGCGTGTACAGAGTTAATTAGATCCGGAAAGAGGCCAGAAATCGTGTTCGGATTGCGTCGGTTCTGTGGTTTACTGTTATATCCCGCATTATTGGTACCTCATCCGTCCAACACAATCGTATATATCATCATCTACAGAGAATAAATAGACTCTAAATTTATAGTATATTCTACTCAGTTCACAATGAGCTTTTTTAGTTTGTACCGAAATATGTATATTTTGGTTTACATATCGGGTCATTTTGTATCAGGTCTCTCAGTGATTTGTTTCTATATTAGTTTTAATTCTTAATAAACCACAGTATCTATTGCACAATGTAGTCCTTAGCGGTATATGTTATGATGGACTTGATGCCCAATGGACCGCATAGTTTACACTCATGTAAGGCCACTAACCAATCCATCATATCTATTGATCGAAATAGATAATACTGAGTGGTCTAGCGATTACTCTGGTATTGAGTCTAATGCTCAAATAGTCCAGCTATCTAACTGATCATGTATAATTTAACCTTATATTTAAATACTGATACAAAAATACATTATATGGCTGCGCATAGGACCAAATCGATGTAAAACTGTGCAGTAAATGTTAGTAGCATAATAGTATATTTCAGCAGTCTCTGTAAAATTGCAAGCAGAGAGCTTATACCGCAACTCCTGTGAATTAATCTGTATTCCTCTATGCCGTCTGATTAAAATGATACAGATTGTCGATTATCATACCATGAGTAGTTAACATTTGTCTTGACTAGAGGCTGTCATAGCAAAACGTTGATAAATACTCAATGCTCTCAATTCAAAAAAAGCACTATATACTTAATGTCTTACAAATGCCCCCATAAGTTCCGCAGCTAAATTTAAAAAATATTTGTAACACAGAGGTCATTTAAGACAGGTCTGCTGCTTGCGGGATCCAAACTATCGATATACAGTTAAATTCATGAATTTTCAATGCCGAGCGCATTGAAATGGTTAGGCCGAATCAAATTTCTTGAACACAATTTCAAACTTTATGTATAAAAAATAAGTAAGGAACATGTAGATATACATGATCATGTTAATGAATATATTGTTATGCTGACCAGCTTTAGCAATACAAACGGATGTCTAAAATAATCACGTCTTGGTCAATTTGACATTTTATACCTTCAGAATTAATCAGATGGCTGTGGTAGATCAGTATTGCCATTTGACCCATGAATCGATATTTGCGGTGAGACATTGGTAAACGTCGCCAAAATATGCAAAAGGGAATAATTCTACTGCCTCGTTTCACCGAACTACTTCCATTAAAGGGTTGCAAATGCGAAACTAAAGTATAAAAGTGGCTTCCTCGCCAACACATAATGCCCAAAACCAATAAAATGCGAATAAATTGGCCAAACAGGCTCGTGTTAGCCGGTGCAAATAATTAACAATCTCTATGGACCCTTTCGACAAGGCACTGATTGGATGTTCCGTCAGATGGGACAAGGCATCATGTTTGGTTCTATCTGATATATTTATACATATGATAGCATCGGTGTGTTTGGAGACTCACTGCAGACACAATTCTAAGTGCGTTTGTATGGCGGCAAAAAAAACCAAATTACAGATAACAGTTTTTCTTTGGTATATCATTTGTCTAACACACAGCAGCAGCAGTGAACGATCAATGACTATTTAATGATTCTGTTGCCGCACTGCACTTTGGCGCACCCGTAATTACGTCACCATTGCTCGCTAAGCCAAATGAACACGATACTCAGGCGTTCCCGGCACGTTTACCCCGCTATATGACTACTCTCCCTGTCATAAAACATGGTACCTGCTATGTCTATATGATTAATCTCGACTTGTTTTGTTAGGGATCAATGCTAAGAGACACACAATATGTATTGGTGTATAATGGCTGCTGCAGAGGAAAATGTACCACCCCAAAACGGCACTTATTACGCTCCACACTCGTTTCGAAAGTTTTTTTAATGATTATGCAATCTTTGGCCGAGTAGCATGCGTTCCATTGCAAGGGGCTTTATTGAGGCTAACAACCAAAATCATGTATATTTCTTGTAATTTCGTGCACTTCTGGGAAGTAACATAAAATTGCCGGTGCTCATATAATCGTTTTGTACAATTTTGGAAACGCTCATTAAGTCGCAAAGCTTCCATCCAGACGCTTATATGTTTAATGTGACTTACTGAATTTTTCCCCACGTATTAAAGAGATCAGGTTATAGATTGCAGCATCTCGATATTTAACAGTGATCTGAAAACATTCAAGGGCTACCGTTAACGTTATCACAAACTAATGAATCTGCGGTTAATATTACGGCCACCATGCTACAGAAGACGAAATTAAAACAAAACAAAAAGGAAATAGATGAGTTCGACTATCTTACGATACATATTCACCCATAATTTCTAAGAACAGTTGACAAGAAGGAAGTGACATTAAACATTATGTAAGCAGGTGTTCATAAACATTGTATCGGTATATGTTATGACTCACCGATTCAGATATTACACAGTGTGATTGCCACGATGATGTTCAAATGATATCAGCCCATTTAGTACAACCATATTACGGCATATGGTGGCATTGCATATCGATCGGTCGCATAATGATTTGGTTCATGGGATTTTCCTAATACATGCATATATAAATATATATAAATATATATAAATATATATATATATATATATATATATATATATATATATATATATATATATATATATATATATATATATATTATATATATATATATTTATATATATATGTATAATATATATTAATATGTATACATAAATATATACTATATATATATAGATATATATATATATATATATATATGTATACTCATATATATATATATATATATATATATATATATATATATATACACATATATATATATATATGATAGATACATATATATATATATATATATATATATATATATATATATATATATATATATATATATATTTATAGGTATAACTATACTTTGCAGCTCAGAGCCCATCGGGTACAACACAATCGCACCGCTATCTTCTTCTTTGTCCACACTAAGACACCGCGCTGCATTACAGCCAGTCGCAGCGATGTGGAATGCAATAAAGAAAACCATCTGGGTGTAATGTTTAACGCTATTGCCAGATGGACATTAATGCTATGTATCATATGTAGCTAATTAACACCAGATAAAGCCCAGAATTCTATACATTATTAAGATACAGATATGCGCATTCTGGGCATTTATTTCACAAGGAGTATCACAGGCACAGAATTGTTTGTCCTGTATTACATACAAAAGAAATACATCACGCCACTATCTCGTCTTGCATTGTCAACTATGCCAATCACGCAACGACACTTTTCTGGAAACAACAATGATCTGGTAAATTCAAATATCATTCAACGAAGCTAGCTATCTTTTCCTCCTATCAGCGCGCCTATATGACGCCAACAACAGATACAATAGTCCTTCCTGCAGCTCATATACTTGTTGTATACATCCCTAACTTGTTAGGATCTGATCAAAGAGCTTATAGCTATGCTTAAACCTACCAGCTATGCGATGAATATCATTAATCACAACATTTCATGTGATTTTAAGTTGGACGCTATGACAAGTAGCGCGCTTCCTAAAGGTGTTCACATATGTCTGGCGGAGGCCCTAGTGTTCCCTCTAACCACATCGATCTGATACGAAGCTGGCACAATTTAGCAATGCACATATGCATGTACCTGTTGTTCATCGAATGAGCGATAATAACCCATATACTGATGGCTAGACCAACCGACATGATATACAGTTCGCGACAGTTTTAAACACATGGTGCATAATACAATATCGATACGGCCAGGATATCCAACAATGAATGCCTCACGGCTGGTGTATCACTTGTTCGCGGCCGTGTAATCGTATATTACTATTTTCGTCTTTCGAGTTGTGTATGATTGCAAAGGTGCCAAATTAAAAGTTAAATAGTTTAATTAAGTACTTATCGGCATAAACAGTATTAGGTCCAATTTCAACTGAAGGGCTGCCTGCAAAGATCTGATTGCTCATATATACAATCGCCACATTATTCAATTGAACATGTAAATGTCGTCGACTAACCAGCGCTATTGAGCCGAATAGGTTTTCTCTGTGATAGTTCAGCAAAGTATGCGTCTGGAAAGGACAAAAAACCCTGAGTCCAATACACGTGTGAAGAAAAAGGCTTTATCATTGATCGGTTTGAAAATTCCATATTGGCCTATTTTGTGCCAAGCTACCTACCTGGTAATTTATGGGATTGTTTCTAACATAGGTGAGGCGGTATTGAACGCATGGAACGCCTCTGTTATGTTATCCCTACACCTTCATGACGAGGATCTATGGCGTACAGCTTAAGAACAATATACGAAGCAATAACAGCTGCTGCCGGACAGTTTTCATGAACACGGTCGCTCAGTTTCAGCCACAAATTACACACACGTAGCATATAAGCTTGCTGCAAGATAATTTTCTAATCGGTGATAACCTGCTAGAGGCTGGTATATATTACTCTAAACGGTTCAGACTTACGCTAAATGAGAAATGGCTTTGATTCTAATTTGCAATGCAAAAACGCAATATAAGATGCTGTGTAATGTACGTCGTACCGAAGTTCATCTCCAATGCATCATGCTAGTAGTGCCATGACACATTTACAAAGGCTGGTTTTTCTGGTGAGAGATATTGTACTTGATACAACACATATCTGATATTAACGCCTAATATATCTGTCTTGTAAAACCCATATCTTGCTTTCAGTGTCAATCGACCACGCTATTTACGCAGGCCTATACATGATTTGCTTATTTTTATTCTGCTAATTCTACCACATTTGGTAGCCTGAACGTTTACTATCAAGTGGTTACTATAAGGATTCGATATTAAGGTCATCATAATTTTAAGGTCATAGCCTGCTTTGCTCATTCCCTCTAGCTCCTCTTTTACTACACCGATCTCGTCGCGTACCTCTAATCTAAAATTCTCGCACGTTGTGACTGATGGCATACGCAAGGAGAGGCGTGTCTGGGTAGGTAGTCTGGGTTGAGGCTATTATTGCACTATTATCAGACGAATCAAAGAGAATCGTTGCATTAAGGGATTCTAGAGAAAGGTAACGCTTGTTTATGGACATTGAAAGCTGTAGAGCAAAAGCTTGCAAACTGAGGGTTAAACGTAAATCTCCGACACATTAAGGGAAACCCGATTATAAATGCTAGTACGATGTTCGAGCAATGGAAGCGTTCAATGGGGAAGTGAGGGCTGAATGTGTTTGCTGTGCCTTCATCCACAGCACCTTTGCCGATTGGGAAAAGAAATAATATGCATGAACATTGGATTTGACGATTTGTTGTGTGTCTAGCGTCGTATTGATATGAATCTGTTACATGTTAACCTTTCTACGCTATTATTTACTGTACGCAGATATAAATTGTCAGAATTGCATTCTGATACAGATAGAAATATATATCATACACCGAATTATAAATTAGTACACATTAATGCTTGCTTTAAACATCGGTGTAAGGTGAGGCCTTCGCATTACATCTAATGAACAGGCAATGTGATAACAAAGGAGTGGGATAGTCATTATTTACTGCGCAATATATCATTCACTGCAGCTTTGTTCCCATTCCACCAGGACAGGCCTGTTATGCTCTTTTCTTTATTGCTAGTTGGTACATCACAATGATTAATGAATCTTGACTTATATCAGAACATGCAAAGGGTAATTGCATTAATTGGTCGGCAACCTTCCTATTTTAAGATCACAGTGAATGCCATCAACTCCGACTAAAGAGTTGATATATTGTGCAGATGCTTAGCTTTCTTTCCTGAATACGGCCAAACGCCTGTGATATGAATGATACAGCCGATTTAACAGAATAACACTGATATACCTGGAATTAAACATGTCAAGTTTCTATCGAATTTATCATTGGTGTAAGTGTCAATATTCAAAAGGGCAACTTATATAATGAACCATAATATATTCTTCACCTTCAGGTTTGACCGAAGCAGTATGCGCTGACCAATATATGGTCTTGCTTTGGTACGAATGCACTTAATACATTTAGATGTCTTAACTTGCGTTGAATCAATTCACATGTATCCCATATAGTAGCTGGTTCACATAACCATGGATGACCACTAACATCAACATATACAATATATATATATATATATATATATATATATATATATATATATATATATATATATATATATATATATATATATATATATATATATATATATATATATATATATATATATATATATATATATATTATATATATATATCTATATATACATGTATATATATTATATGTATATATATATATATATATATATATATATATATATATATATATATATATATATATATATGGATAGATAGATATATACAATTAATACAAACATACGCATATATGCTATTATGCTTTTATATACATATATATTTAGTTTTATACATGTATATGTTTATATATATATAATTATATAGGTATGTATATATATATATTTATATTTATATATATATGTGTGTGTGTGTATATGTGTATTTATAATTTAGTTGAGCGAGAAGATGTCTTCAGCCGACGCCTTTTCGAGAAAAACTCTGATGGTCGTCTTCCACGCATCCAGGTCCAGCATCAGCGTCCTAGGCTCAGATGTTTCCTTTTGTGTTGCGTCCGTCTTAAGCTGATCTACGAATGTAATTCTCCTCCTGCCCTTGCTCCTGATTCCGTCAATGGGCTCCCAGAGAACTAGGGGGCTCACAGCTAGCTCTGGGTGGCGGACACAGTGGCCAGCAAGCCTCACCCTTCGTTCCCTGATCTTAACAGTTACCCTTGGTAGGGCAGCGTAGAGCTGGGAGTTTGGCATATGGTCTTCCGGGTGCACATCAAGGGCCATCCGTAGCATTCCTGTATAGACGCCGTCTAGTGCTCTTTCTTGATTTGCGGTCAGAGTTCATGTCTCGGCTCCATACAGAAGTACAGACTCAACTGTAGCAACGAACAGACGTCTCTTGATGTCATCATTGAGAACCGCTCTCCACACTCGTCTCATGCCATGAAGGGCCTTCCATGCCAGTGCTCTCCTCACACTTATCTCACTCTTAGTTGATCCTATGAGGACGCCAAGATATTTAAACTCTTCAATGAAATCTAGGGGAGCGCCATTTCAGCTCTTGATGGTACTGCCCACTGCGTTGATTGCCATAACCTTTGTCTTCTTTGAATTGAGCTGTAGGCCAACTCGACTACACTGGAGCTCAACAGCTGCAAGCAGTTTTTGTGCCTGATCCACTGTGTCTGAGAGGAGACTGATGTCATATATAATTATATGTGTTTATCTATATATATATATATATATATATATATATATATATATATATATATATATATATATATATATATATATATATATATATATATATATATATATATATATATATATATTTATATCTATATATATATATCTATAAAAATGCATATATATAAAATATATATATATGCATATATATATTCATGCATATATATATGTAAATATATATAGATAGATATATACACGTATATATTGATATATATATAAATATATATATATATATATATATATATATATATATACAATTAATACAAACATACGCATATATTTTATTATGCTTTTATTTACATATATATTTAGTTTTAAACATATATATCAGTAAACATGTATTTTTATCTTTGCCTGCATCTATGATTGCCGTATGATTGGATGAATTATGATCTTGATGATGGCGTCTTTTTTTATATTCTTCTTCGAAATATCATGTTCGGTGTATTAAAGTGGATGTTTCGGCGGCAACTGTTGATCAATTTGGTTTTAAGCGTGTACATTTGACCCTGATATGCCATTTACTGTGATTGTATATTATACTGATGTGATAGCTTCGGCGCGGCGTGTTTGATGTATGTTATTTCTTCGTCTGTAAGACACTCACCTAGCATGATGTTAAGTCAAGTATTGTCGGATTTCTTAAAGTCTGCTTTAATTGTTCGAAGTGGTGCTATACCTGATCACAATATCTAGACATCTGTTGATTGCCAAATCGACAACTAACTTACTCATCATCATAACGTACCTTTTAAGTCATCAGTTTGATTGAGTAACCCCCTACAGCTTATAATAATTGGAAACCTCAGATTCCCAGATCCGCGAGTGACCTAAGTTGTATCTGCCACCTCCCCCACCCCTCATGCATACCTCGACCAGTATATATCCATAAGGACATGATTCGCCTCCCGATGTTGTCTGTAAGTGTTTAGTATAAGTCGAGAGTCGCACAGTGCTGGAACAAATATCCACACTGGTATCTCAGCGTTGTAAATTGTTGGCATGCAGCTTCATTAAACATCAACACAACCCTGGGCTAGCAACTTAATGGCTGTTTGAATAAGAATGAAGTGATATTTAGAAAAGTCCTAAACCTCACGTTTAAAGCCTTTGATGAGCATAAAGGCTTACCCTAATTGAAAAATCTAGTATATATCAAACCTTCTCTTTCAGTTAATGTAGCCTACAGAAGTAAGACAATGCACTAATTGGTTTCTTGGCTCACGACTGTGTAATGCTTTGCATGAGACAACCCATATATTGTAGATATGTGTCTGGATCTGATTTGCTCTTGTATTGACAAAGTCAGTAAAAAAGGCTATATAAAAAGCTATATAAATGTGTGAATTATCCGTATTGCTAACAGAACTTGAATTGATACCCGCATCTGGCCAACAGCGACCCCCCTTTACTATCATAGCGAAATAAATCAGCGAGTATTGTACCCGTCTTCTTTTTTCACGCACAAGGGGAGAGGTAAAACTACCATCCGCTATTCCAAATATAAATGACGGGAATAAAGCCACATGTTACTTGATTATCAGCAAAAATATATGCTAGTATTTCACAATTTAAAAGTCATCGCATGTTTTGTTCCTGAAGATGTGCTTCTCTTCAATCTCGAACAATGAGAGAATATTTTCATTATAGGTTGGAGTGAAGAGTCACATTTCTTTAGCATCAACAAGAAATACCTCAATGCAAGTCTTAACGCATTTAGAGCAGTACAGACTTATATCCGCGTGTACCGACTGCAAAAGGACGGCTACATTGAGAGTGCCATACCGCGAACCCACAAATGTCTTATTTGCATAATTTGTAAACAACTGCCAGCTGCTTATAGCATGGTGTACAACAGGGTATATTATTTTGTGAAACGGGGTAATACCACTGAGAAACAACAGGGCTATGGTAAAAATTGACGCAATAAAACATGCTGATAAACCTGATGGGTGAGCCGTCCTGATAAGCCTTAGTGCCAATCTTGGTGTGTCTAGACATTTCCTAGCATTAAATGTGACCAAAAGCCTTGTCTGACAATATAATGTTGTAAATGGCAATAGCAGGCACTCACAAATCGACTTACACGTCCCCCAAGTCACTTTGACCTTTTAAGGGGGAATGTCACCATTGCTTCCTCTTGTGGTGTTCGGTGTTGATCTGCTCATCACAGATGTAGCCTATGGGTACCTTACAGATGAACAGATCAGGCATTATACGCAATTAGCGGACACATATAATTATGCTTTCAGTTATATATGTGCCAACACGGTTAACATACTTCCAGATTGGATGGGCAAAGGACTATTGCGGTATATCTCAGATTGCATTATGAGTTAATGTTTTTGACGTCATATCGTGATACAATGATATTTTAATATTGATATAAACCTATCAAAAACATATGATATATCAATCGAAATATATCGCTATAGATAGAATAAAATCCAATTAGATTGTTCTTTGTAAGGGGTGGCTCACATTGCGGATCTAACTAATGAGTTCGGTTTCCCAATGCTTCATCACTGCCAGGCTGTGAAAAATGACCCTAAAATGTTCATCGATCCTATTGATTAGACAAATGAGGACAGACCAGATGCCGACTTTACTATAGATCTCTGGACGAACTTTGCCAAACACGGGTAGGAAATTACTTTTGATGGCATAATTTCGCCCATTATCTTTTCATTAGTCGCCATTTATCTCGACAAACTTACATGTGTGGTAATGTACATAAAACCCTCTAAAATTGTCGATCATTTTACAGCATTCACACCTGTCGACGACCGTATATTATGTGTAACAATTAATATTGACATTAATCGTTGCCGTTCGTAACAAACCTGCATCAGAACCCATTAGAACACCTCAGAACAATTTTGCCACCCGAAGCAATATAACCCCAATCACCTCCTACACCTATTTACATTTCTGTTAGAATGCAGAGGATCATCTCTTGGTAATTGATTACTAACATGCCTCCTAATATTAACACAGCTGCTACCTCAACCCTAATGATGTAAGTGTCAATGTTGCAGGCTACAAACAATGGCAAACGGTACACATAAATGCTTGCGGAACAGGTGCTGCAAAACTTTGCATAGACGATTGAACGCTATTATCTCTATGCAGTGAAATTATAAAAATAGACAGCTAGACTCTAAGATCAAGCCGATTTAATTCATTCTAGATGAATGTTTTCTATGCATAAACTGCACACTTAATTGGCTTAGTTAATTAGTTATATTTGAGTTGTCAAACCCGGATGCTTTAAGCATTGCAAATCTAACGAAAACTAAACTACGTGATCAGCTCTGGATATGTGTTTATCCACTGCTGTTCGCAAGGTGAATTTTTACAAAATATGCGTAGCGAATATACGAACAAGATTCGTCGCCAAAAAAAAAATTAGCGATTTAAATGCAAGTATTAGCGATAACCAGTAGCCATAACAGCTTATAAACGTCGCTTCTGCATGTCAAAGGCTTGTCGTATACTACAAGAATGAAAATAAAAACAAAACCTGTCGATAACACGAGCTACAAATGGCCACATATTATAATGTGCCTAGCCTCACGTTTTGATAAATAATCAAGGTATAAGCTATTTTCTGAAAATAGTTTTAGTTTGCAGGCAGAATGAAGTTGAATACAGAGTGAAGGGGGTTTCGCATGAGGTTAGGTTGAAATTCAACAACACTGAAAACAACACTGAATCCGTCATGCAACGCCTCTTGTCGATGGGCTCTTATATGGGTAAGTGTTCATTCACTATTTCGATGAAACTTTTATAAATTCAAATGTTTCGCGCATTTGGTAATGTTAACCTCTGAAGATAAATATACCTAATTTGAGCAAAATATCACATTCACTTGTGTAGTGAAAAGGAAGTCGCTTAGACGGATATCGCACGCCGTTGTCCATCAAACAACAGGGAACCTAACTGTAGCACCATCGCGTGATATTGACACCCTACAACACATATATACCCAAAACCAATGCATACCTATTTGTCGTTCCTACTCCATTTATACAAATGCAATACTCAAAGGCTTATTTAGTATTATTGGTGACTGTCGCAAAATTGTTACCGGCGACACTGTTAACAAAATGATTATTATATGGTATCACAGCTAGCTTTGTCTTATGCTTGTATCCGGGTAAATACCTGACGTTGTATTCATCACATCGTTATGTAGAGTAATCAATTCAATAAAGCCAAGCCAAATGTAGTAATTACTACTAGAATAGACAGAGTAACTAACGCTTAAGCTGTGATGCTTACCAGGCTTCAATCCGCAACAAAGAGAAGCTCACTTGAGCCCCCAGGTTTGATGCCTGCCTCATAATGTGACATCAGGTCTTTGAAGAGCTCCGCGTTAGGTGCTTTGTTTGCTGATCAACAACGCTTTTGATTAGAACGTATAAGTCGAATGCTATAATTATTCATACCTTCAAAAGTATTTGGATCAATTTTTAAACATAATCGGGAAACTGTCTTCGGTTTTTGCAGCAACAAAGGAATCATTGAATATGGGTTTCAAGATTGCCCTGAAAATGGGCTTCCCGTGCCTTTATTTAGAAAACCAAACTGTTGTTATAAGCATCGGCGCCGTGGTGTCCAATTGTTAGGAATCATTTTATAATTGCTCTTTGCAGTAAAGTTCAATGTGAAGTATTCGCCAATAGCGCAGACATAGCTACGGAGACATAGTTAATACTCTCGGATCCATTGTGAACGGTACCTACAAAGAGTTTTTGCCCTGTGACTCATCGCATAACATGCATAAGTATTTGTTAGAACTCACCACATTGATTATGTGCAAGTGCCGGAGACATATCAGCTAGTACAGCGAATGTCCAAACCAAGTAGCATCGTTGACTAAGATTTAGCATTGTCTGCAAGCGTTTAATTAATGCGTATTCTTTTGCGAAACTATTTGCATCTATTCAGGTACGTTATTCGACGAGCAGGCACAAAATGAAATGCTGGCAGATGCTATTCTATTTACGAATAGAAATCGGGCACCAGAGAAAATGGTAGGTTTATAATCGTCATGGGAATGCCGACCCTTTAACAAAGATTTCAATGTATGCGCACACGTTTCCAGATATTTCCGATGCGTCAAACCTACCGCGGTTAAATTGGAACTGATCGGACAAGCGGGTCTGACATTGCGCTAGGTTCACATCATCTGTATATGTGGTTCTGAGAAATTTGTAAACAGGAGATTTTCTTTCATTCTGGTAAACAGCCTCTATTGATTTTGCCTGGGCATTATGCGTGTAAGCCCATTCCTGCACACGCTGGCATATGTTGTTCATGTTCTTATATAGGAACATCAAATCACCATCCATTAACACCATTCAATCCCGCTAAATGCACCTTTATATGTGCAGATTGTGTCATGTGTCATTAAATAAATAACATCGCCCCAGGGGTTCCGCTGCAGTACCTGCCATGCATATGACGGAAATATATTTCAATAGGGTTTTGCTGCTATCCGCATTATATGCAAATACAATGGTCAACAATTACATGTATTTATACCAAGAAACAAAAGCCTACATACCGAATTTGGCAGTTATCGATTACGGCCATCTCTGAGTAGGCAAGTTATTTTCGAAGTAACTGCACTACGTGGCTGAGCTATTAATCACGCTATCAGAATTAGTATCACGTGTATGCGTGAGTAGGTTTACAATAATGTATACAAGCATACATACATACATATATACATATACACACTCATACATGCATACATGCATACCTACATATATACATACATACATATATACATACATACACACATACATATATACATACATATATTCATACTTACATGCATACATACATACATACATACATACATACATACATACATACATACATACATACATACATACATACATACATACATACATACATACATACATACATACATACATACATACACATACATACATACATACATACATACATACATACATACATACATACATACATACATACATACATACATACGTACGTACATACATACATACATACATACATACATACATACATACATACATACATACATACATACATACATACATACATACATACATACATACATACACATACATACATACATACATACATACATACATACATACATACATACATACATACATACATACATACATACATACATACATACATACATACATACATACATACATAAATACATCTGCAACAAGTAGCGGAACAACAAAAAAAGAATACCAAGCCGAATTATTCCAGAGATCTTATTGATTATGAACTTTGATTTGAAGTCAAGCATAGCCGACACTGTAATGTGAATCGATTATTTCTTATTCCACCGTTGTATCATTTACTGGCATATTCAATGTCACCAGTGCCATCCATTATTTGTCTTGTGATGGTTATGTATTGCCATTAGGTTCCCGTGCATTAAGACGTGCCCTTCAAAAGATGAAATACTATGCATAATCTAGGAGGGTGTGCTGCTTTAATATCAATATGTATTTTGTTTGAAAATAACGTTCGCACGCTTGCTTTTGTGCCATTCCAATAAAACATACTGCATAATAGAACGTTGAATGGAAATGTTTGATATCGCATTTGTTCAGAAGTATACCTGCTTGTGTGGTGCGTTCATAAAATATATATATATACAACTGCAAAACGTTATTTATATTGACGTCACGGGTCCAACCTCAAAACCCCCAGTGACAGTAGTTACATATATATATATATATATATATATATATATAGATATATATATATATATATATATATATATATATATATATATATATATATATATATATATATATATATATATATATATATATATATATATATATATATATATATATATATATATATATATATATATCTATATATATATATATATATCTCTATATATATATATATATATATATAGCTAGACATATGTCCATTAGTAAACAACGGCACAAGCACAGCTGCACATTATCAGGGATGATTTTCGTTTCGATATTGTAGTCCTGTAAATAGGTGTCGGCAGTCATACGGAAATGAAAATCTGAAACTATTCACAATTTAGCAAATGGTCTTTCACCGAACACATATATAAAATTCCGCATTCAAACTGCGGAAGAACAAACTGACTTACTGCAAGTGTTATTCCAAACATAAACCGTTTCTGATTATCGCTAACGAGAGCACAATACAAAGATAAGATGTTTAACATTTTAGTCAACATTTATGACCAAAATACATTTGGCTTAGTTATTTTGCTTCCAATATCGTACCCTTCATAAAAGTTGTTTCGATTTGTAAGCCGAGACGTCACCGACGATTCCGTCCTATGAAAAGAAATAGACAAAAGCCACAACAGCAATAGCAATGAAAATCAAGCTGAAGAACGGATCCAGCACTCAGGCAAGCATTCTGACAGCTCGTCCCAATCCGGATCATTGTCGAATGTCGGTTGGCCATTCTCTCCCCGTTAAGTAGGCTCTTGCGAAAAGATAGCTTCCATACCACGTAGCAGCTACTTTGCACAAGGTTTACAGTTGCATATATTCATATTGACAATCATCCAATGCCATAGTAATTTCTGCAAATTATCACACGTGGGGAAACGACTTGGAAATGCAAAGTTATCTTTGGCCCGTTTTTTTACGTAGATGACCAACGCCGAACAGACGAAAGATATAATGATTGCTACCATCTGTAAAACATAGTCAACATCTAGTGCAAGGCGAAAAACATATAAATATCGATTCAGATTTTATCACATACGACAGCATAGACCAAATAAGATAAGATTATTGCATGCCATTTGCGTGTTCTTTTCCACATGTTAATTTCAATCAGATAGCTGTTGAAACACTTGTGTCACCTGGAAGGAATATATGCAAGATCTACGACAATGTAGCACCTGTACTGGTATTGAAACTAACTTTTACACCTGGCGATGAACGCTATATCATCATAATTTGTTGTGAAAATGCTCCTTCTCAGCACACAACTAGTCCATGTGGTCACAATTTAGCTAGTATTAACTAACATTTGCATTTTGAGACAAATTGCTCGATCTGAACTACCTGAACGAACCGTATTGTGTCGAATTGG
>CM067348.1:18905557-18950557 GCA_034190875.2 Urechis unicinctus
TGTATGGCTAAAGATCAAGAGCGGTTCGGCGGTGAGCAATCGACTGAAACCACATGAGCTCGTTGAATGGAAAGTGAGTTACATCCTTCTGACATGCGCTGGTGCACTTAGCGTATTGGGTCCAGAACACTGAACCGTTGTTTCTAACTTGGACAGCTGGCAGGCGGACTTCTATTAAGACAATAGAACATAAAACCGAACGAAGTGCTCCCTGGCAGTTACACTCACTGCTAATAGTACATAGCCTGAGTTGCTACAAACGACTATAATACGAACAAACAAACAAACAACAAGCAACATGCGCGCTGTAGGGGAAACATGTCAAATATCTATCCGCCATTTTGTGGCGATCAAAATAGCCAATAATCCAGTTTGTGGCAAACGTTCCAAAGTAAACAATACAGATACTATTGGCTGTTCATTGGGGGACAGAGTGTGATGTAAGAACATCTCATTTTAGAATGATTCGTCCAACGCCAATATGGTCATGGTATATATTTCCTTACCCTTATATTGTTCACAATATACGAATATTTAACATTGAATAGGCAGCAGGTGCTGTCTTACACGAAATGTTTTGGAGAGATAATCCCTCATTTATAGCGCATATGGGGGATAAGTCTACACCTGTGCTCGCCTTCTGTTGTGGTTGGCGCTTTACACCACCTGGTGGTATTAAATACCAGGGAATACGGCTCATATGGTCCCAAATGGCAATGATTTACTTTTAATTGTTATATTGCAAGGAATACGTAATCAATGGACGCATATTCATGGTCGGTTATTTGTTCATTAAGGTTTAATTCGTAAACGCGAGTATGTATTTTGTCTTACAAAATCAATAATTGTCTTCAATAGGTAACAAGTGATTTTGAGTAAACAAGACAACCATCTAATCCGAATCGTACAATATTCTTTACATATCGCCTTGTGATTGATAATTTGTGCTTTTGCATGCAAGGTCAATGGATTATTAAATTCACTGATCCCCGAAGGCAAGCCTGGAAATAGGTAATACCATCACTGCATGTATTTCGTGGATTTATATTTCTGCACTACCTCTGCATTTTGACGGAAATATATAGCAGTAGATACAGCGCTAGTGTGATGCCGTCTTTGACGTACGATTTTTAGGTTTGTTCATCACTGACGTTGCAGGTCTTTAACTGTTAAATATCAATCAGGTCAGGCATCCATAAATACATCGAAACATTACTGGGGATGCTGGGGCTACATTTGTCCAGCCCGAAAATTACACAATTACGCATTTCCTGTTAGATGTATCACTAGCTGATTATTTAGCACTATTTGCATTTACATTCAGTTCTATAGCGGACATAATCATTCATCAATTGATCATGTAGCCAACCACGCAAATATTGAGATTGAATAACTCATCTGCCAATTATTGCCCTAGTGCTGGGCGATGCATGGTTGTAGTATGCATTATTTCATTCACTTGATATATCAATTTTCCATTCCATTCACTAACGCCATTAACCTTAGATGATTTCGTGGTAAATTGAGTTAGGTATCAACCGGGAATTGAAAAGCACATATGATTGCGTGCTGCTGTGTGGAGCCTTTTGCATTCTCCGGAGTGATTAAACACATAAGAAACGTGCTCCTGTGGTCCGATATGAGAACCAAATAACATCTATTGGAATCATAATCGTATTTGTAAAGAACCTTCTGTATTCCACAAGTGAAGTACATTCACCAGCAGTGCTATCTTATGTATAGAAATATTAACAAGATGAATATCTTATCACTGAATAAAAGTTTTCAATGTATCAGTTAATAGCTGTTTAATATGTAGGTTTTGCACTTCTACGTAACCTCATAAACGAGGCGATAGTAAGCTATCAAGACCAAACGAGCATATCGATAGACACAGCAGCACGCACACCCTTCTCAGTTAGTCAATTACAGCATTTTAAATAAGCAACTCTTACGGTGGATAGCACCTGCGATAGCGAAAAGCATCTTTACAATCTATATGCATCGTTTTCTAGGACAACACTTGCTACTTCCACTATGCGGCCTTGTACCTAGCGTGTTTCCTACAGCATTGAATGTTATAATGCGCACAAATTCAGAACTATCCAGCTTCTGATGTCACTTCAATTGATTAAAAGTAAATTATTCATAGTCTATCATGGTTATTTGCTGAAGTTGAGAGTTCATGTGGTTATACAGCCAGACATCGTTGCCATATCACGGATCATGTTCAATGTACGATTCGAGACTAAACACCTATTATAATTACAGACTAAATGACAACATGTCATTTTGAATGCAAGCATAACAGATTAATGCGAAAATATTTAGTGAGCGGGCGTTAGAAAAATTATAATCCTTTAAAGCTTCACCTTAAGCTACAAGGACATGCGTGGCGTTAATACATGGGTTTATTCGATAGCAGCATTAACGCAACAAAAGCAATCATCCTATATGCGACCTAATTGAAGATGATTGCACCTGGGGAACGAATACCGCCGGAATCACTCCAACAGCAGGTGCAGCTTGTTCAACAACATCTGTTGATACTATTCCCCTGTCAGTAACGCCACACGTCGCCAAATCAACTCGATTCTCGGAACAGAACATGGCATTTTGAAAACGAACATTTGATAAAACTTTGTAAACCTAAGTATTAATACCAATAAAATCAGGGCCACCGCCGGGTGATCAATTGCGCAATATATGTGTTACTTGCAGTGTAATACTATCATTCGTTTTATGGTTGTAACGGGCAGTATAATGAATAAGATTTAACTTGTATTGGCAACATAGTTACCTTCTTCAAATCCACAGATTAACATAGCAATGCAAAATGTGATGGAAAAATCAAATTTGTGTCGATGTTCATTGTTAAAAAATGGATCTAGCCGGCATTGTTCTACCAAGTAACAAAACACCACAGTCGTTAAAATTTCATATTTACTAACAATAATTTTTGTACCCAAAAATAATAAATATTCTGGCATTTATTTATTAACTTAATCAAATCAAACCAATTATTGACATTTTGGTTCTTATGAAAAGCTTTCATGAATTGAAATTTGTTCCTTCTGTTAACCTTATAAGTGTATGCAATTCTGAAATAACTTTAAATATCAAGTTGCATGAAGCCAACAAACGCTAAATAACTAAACGCAATGTCGGGAAGAGCAGTACGTATTATCCATGGTATTGTTGGAGAATAATTGCGTCGCCAATATTCTTACTGTTCTATCACTTATTCACGGATTGTCCAGTAAATCTTTAGCAATATCCAGATATGAATTGGCAGGATGTAACTGCAATGAGTTTGTCATAAGATATACGGTCATTAATCAAGTAAATGTAAGCAATCTGATATCTAGGATATCTGGAGACGGATATTGCTCTGCCGCGACATTGCACAGTAAGGCCGCTTAACAAGGGTAAGTGTTCGTTTATTCGCGTAATAAGCCGCTGCAAATCAAATCGATAACAAAGCCAAATGAACGCATATAATAGGGCTGTGGTGATTGATGCACTAGGATAAAAACGCCACCCCCCTTCACCGTACGTTCGGTTGTGACCTTGTGCAATGGCAAATAACAGCAGTCCTCCATTTTTTAAAAATGCGCTGCTATTTGTTTAATTCGGGGGCCGAAATCATCATCATAGTATTAGCTCCTCAGCTAGTATTCCCTACAATAAGAAATCGACACAGACTTATTTTGACATAGCTTGCTAGTATTGCCAGGAAAATGTTCATTACTGACCAGAAGCTGATACATTTATTTGCTTTGGGTAGATATTTATACATAACACATGTTGATGTACGGTTGTCATATGAACCATTTAAATAATACAAATATAATTTCTCATTGGTGATGATTGGTTGATAGGCGACAGCTTAAGTTCATTAAGCGTTGACTAATGAGGTCCGCAAATAGCTATGAACACATTGAAGAACGCTATGGCAGAATGCGCCCATACCACAAATGTGGTATCATTAGCCAATGACGGTTGTCATATGAACCATTTATAACCTCTTGTACTAAACCAAATTTGAAGTTGCGTTTTATCATTGCCAAACTCTAGTTGGTTTTTCGACTCTAGTATAACAAACGCTGTGTGTATTAAAGCTGCGTTCCTACTGCTGCACTGCTAGAGCCTCTGTAACTTTTCTCGATTGTTTAGTTAACATACGAGGTCCAATACCTGCCAATTACTCGTCTTCCTCCAATGTGCAAAAACTAACCGTACATTTGCCGGTTTGTACAGCCATGCGCCATGTGCTGCATTATATCTAAACCTGCATTTAATTCATGGACTATGGCATCATACATAGTATTCAGAATTGGTCGGACACCACGTTTATTACAAATGAAGCAACACTGGATAAGCTCAATCAGCTCATGTATATACAAACAAGATGATAAATTGTTCTGTTACTTTCTCGTCTAGTGTGTGTTCATAGCGACGAACATACCGACCTATGTGGATGATATCGCAATTAAGCAATAGTGATGTTGCGGGATGACAAAAGCAGAGGAGACAAAAAGACAATTCGTGTATAAACGAACAGATATAAAGCATATAAAACCCCCATAAAACAACACACCTTTTGTATACTATCCAAAAGATTCCCCAGCAATCACAATGCACATAGATATATTGGTATAGGGAATGATAGACCCAGAACACTCGCCCATTTGGGCCCCCACCAAGGAATACTCACCTCAGAGACTCGTGGACCTGCTTCAACCCCCAAAGAGGCCCATCTGGGCGCAAGAGCTGCGGTCTCTGGACACGGAGTCCGTATTTTGCTTGATTCTGGTATGGGATCCAGGACAGAAATCTTTAAGGTCCCCACATTCATTATACCACGAGTCGCAGGGGAGAGGGCCATTCTTCGGCAGGGAGCCACGAGTCAGTCGGGGGTAGTATGGGGGCCATCATCCACTATTTACCAATCCAGGGGTCTAACTGGATGTCTTTAAGCTAAACATTCTGGGGCCAAGTCTAAAGTGCTCCAATCGCGAGGTCCATACAAATGGGCAACCTTAGAGTTTTCTGCTCGATAGATCTCAGGACCGGGACGAGCGGTTATCATCTCATAGTGTGACATTGCGGGGCTCGCTTTCTCAAGTGCCGCTGTATTTGTGTATCGTGAAGAGGTTACCCGGGTTTCTATACCATATAGACCTACTTCCAGTACTTATTCCTAGTTATATCACCCTCTCCCCCTATAGTGGAGGGGAAAGGAATAAGTCACGTGGGGTCTTCCGATCCGATGGCCACATGGATAACATACAGCCCAATCTCCGGTGGAGGAAGACACAGTCCCAGGGGAAATCACGGGCACCGGACAGTGGTGGTCCTGCTGAACCTGGAGGCTTATGCATGTTCGTCACCCTCCTAGGACACCGAGTGTAGGAGCACTTTTTCTCACAGCACAACCTCCTATGTATGCCCCCGACAGACAGCATTCACAGCCCCCCCCTCGTCATGCCCGCCGGATCGGGAACACACCTGACGCCATCCGGACAGATCTAGCCTTAATTTCACCCTTCATTTGGCTATATTTTGCGAGTTCACCTTGGTGTCGTACAGCTTAAACTCATTATCCGAGATTGCAACCATCACAAAGTGCCGCCAGATACAATGGCGCAATGGTAAAGCAAACACCCTCGTGCTAGTTTTTTGCGGATCTGATCATGTTTTTTAGCTGCTAATGGTCAGCCTATGATAGCGACTGATGAATTTTCCAGCAAACGCAACCCTTCCCACAAGCGGTCTCCCACTGGTCCGTATTTTGCTTGATTCTGGTATGATCGTTGCGCCAAGACACAACCCACAGCAACTGTAGCAATAGGGGCAGCAACCACCGTAAAGCCAGACCGGCACCAGCGTCCACTGCAACTTTCTACAGCGTCCACTGATTTTACTGCACACCTATATTTATTATACATAGCACCATATTTTTCAATTTCTTTCTCAAGGTGTTGCTACTTGAGACTGATCAAACACGTGGGCTAGGAGGAGGACGTGGTAGTCGCCCATGTTCTTGCAGCCAAAGGTGTCCCTTTTGACCTTTTGCGCGTGGGCGTAGTCTCTGGCGGATATGCCCTGCTCCGAGAGCTTGCTGTAGAAGTCTTGGATGGGTGGGAGGGGAGAATCGAACTTGTCCCAGCTGTCCATGTACTCGTAGGGGAAGAATCCCTTGTGCAATAGTAACCCCTGCTTTGTCTGGTCTGCTTCATACTCTTCCGTCATGGTGAAGGCGTCTGGGCTGTTGGCTGAGACCAGCTTGTCGAGGGAGGCCAGAAGAACTGTGCACTGTCTACAAAGCGTAGCTGTCCGAGTGATAGGGATATGTACTTTTCCATATTATTGGGTATACAGTTGATGTCTCCCTCTACCTTGCTTATGCCCTGCATTAGGTGGTGGGAGTCATACCCCCGGAGGTTGTGGAAGACCACGGGGATAGGGGTTGTCTTGGGGCTCAACCTAAGCTTTAGGTTGCAGGCGGTGTAGGCTGGCCCTCTGTACTTGCCGGTTATGTGGCAGTGGTCACGGTCCCGGTCAGTTTCGAGGGGTTTGCTACAGACGTGGCTTTGGGTTGCGGTCTTGTGGTCTCTTTGGTCCTCCGGGGTCATCCGCATGGGGACTGGCTTGGAGAGAATTGCTCTGATCGTTTTCTCCTCTTGCTGTACGGCTTTGAGAAACTTCTCTACAGTGTTTCTACCCCTGTAGACTACTGGGGGTGAGGTCTTTCCATCACACCTAACCACTATGTACCCGTACCCACAGCTCTGGTGTTCCTGGGTTTTCTGGGTGTTGCACTTTCCGGGATTGAGCGCTGGTCCTGGGAGCTTCACTGTGAGCGCCTCGAAGTCAGCGTAGATGACGTAGGGGGCCGGAAGTTGCTTCTGCCAGTTCTTGAAGTATAGGATGCTCTTTCCCTCCTCGGGCATGTCTACCCGCACGGCAGTCTGCCCGACCCCCACACACTCTGGCTTGTGGGCCTGGAGTAGGTCGGAGGTGGAGTACCCGTGGAGGCAGTGCTCACAGAAGAACTTGCGGCTCACGTGTTTGGTTTGGTCGTGGAGTAGGCGGTTCAGGTGTTTGATCCAGCTCTAATGGCATACTCCATCCTTCTCGATCAGCATGAGGTTTATGCAGTTGCCAGGGTGCATGCTAATGTGGTGGACCATGATGGCTTTCCCATCCCAGCTAAATACGTTAAGCGGTTTCGATTTTTCCTGCGTGGGAGCCGGGTAGGGATACGCCACACATGAGCCTTATACCTTATCTATAAGCCACTGGATGTTATATTTTGAGGCTCTATGTAGGTTATGGGTAACTGGGTGGATGGCTGCGTCGATGGACCTTAGTATGCAATGGTCGTCACGGTTCTCCACGTTTATGATGGCCCCCTTGTTTAGCACTGGTGGTGGTAGCGTGAGGTAGGAGTCGATTTTGAGTGGTTGATACTTCTTGATGTCGATCCAGATGGTTTTTACCGCCTCGAAGACACATACAGAACCTTGGTTGGTCCACTTCTCCAGCATCTCCTGAATTTGGGGTGCAGCCGGGTCTATCGCGGAGTCAATGTCTTCTTTGCTAGAACGGTTTGCTGCTTGTTTCGTAGGACTGGCTCTGTGTACTCCGTGACACCATCTATGTCGGTCTTGTGGAGACTTACTTTGCTGGGTTTTGAGGCCACCTAGCAGGTTCAGCTCCTCGGCCACAACTTTATGAACCTGGGGTTTCACGCCTTTCTGGAAGATCAGGAGGTCTGGGGCGTAGGGGTGAGTCTTGGGAACGTTCATGACCCAGCCTCGCAGTTAGTTGCTGATGGCCCGCTTGGTTCTCCTGAATTTGAGGCGGGGAGTGGGAACTGGTCTGAGGCTTGTTAGGGGGCGGGGACTGGCCTTACGCGGGGGAGTGGTTTCCTGGAGGCGGGCTTGGGGTGTGGGGCCGGTGCTTTTACCACTTCAGACCAGAGTCGGGAGGGTGGAATTCGGCGGCTGAGGGTCACGGTCCACCATTGTTCTCAGTCTTGTGTAGATCTCCGTGTATTTCTTCTCGAAGGCGTTTTTCTTTTCGATTGTCGCGAGGGCGACCTTCGTCCGTGGATAGGGTGGCAGGGCCTGGTCGTAAATTTCAGCAAAGTCGGCTTGAGTCTTTCGGGCGCGTGTGCTGTGGGGCGTCATTACTCTGCTGTTTTGTTAGTTCAAAAGGGTGTACTAATAACGAAAAAATGAGGTCGTGACGAAAACCCCACCTGCGACTCAAACGGCTTTCGGCCCTGCTCCCTACTCCTATGACTCGTGGTGCCCTGCGACACATGGCCCTATCCCTGCAACTCGTGGTCCCTAACCCCTGCCCCTCCCCTGGGCCTCCCTCTCCCCTTCCCCTGCGACTCGTGTCTGCCCCTCCCCCGGGCCTCCCTCTGCCCTACCCTCGCGACTCGTGGGTCCCACTGCTCCCTACGACTCATAGCCTACCCCCTGCTCCCCCACTTAGTCCACTGTCCAGAGACTCCAGCTCTTGCGCCCAGATGGGCCTCTTCTGGGGGGTTGAAGCAGGTCCACGAGTCTCTGAGGTGAGTATTCCTTGGTGGGGGCCCAATAGGGCGAGTATTCTGGTACTATCATTCCCAATACTACTAAAACTATAGGTTTCCAAAATCCTCTGAAAAATACATCGTGTCTACTCTGTCATTACCCTATTTGGTTTGGTAATATTACGCTATATTTACATAAATTTATAAAGTTTATTGGTTGGGTAATATGGACCAGTAAGGAGAGATATCAGATGCCTGAGCAGCAACAGTTCATCATATCTAAGGAACGACGTGAATGTAGCAAGGAAATTGGCTGGTTGACAGTTGTATTCAACATTCAAATGTAAATGCGATTGATTTTTTATGTCAAATCTTATCAATTAATCGTGTTATATTGCGCACGTAGTTCCTAATCGTGTTGCATTAAGGTTTTATTGGCAAAGGACAAATCTGAAGCAGGCATTAAAGGATTAAAGGATTTAAAAAAATGACATATGACAGAAACTATGATAAGTAGAAAATGCAAATTGATAAGTAAATGTCCCGATCGTGAATTGTTAATATAGCAACCATCCCACAACATGCAAAGGAACTTGACGCCAGCATCGAGACCAAAAGTGCTTGGTGCAAGCTAGTGTTGAGACTTAACTCACTGCTATGCAAGATACGCGGTCAGTATATCACAGTGTTATGTGCTTTAGCCTGTTGGTTTCTTGCTATATCCCACATTTCTGTACACCTTGAAGGTGATACTCGCTATTTGTCGATATGTGGTAGGCAGAATTCCGGTGTTTTGCCTCAGGAAGTCTTAATAATGAGACCGACAATGTGTCATCTGATGCCCTTCCGTGCGAAAAATCATACGCGGGTAAACTTTTGCCTTTAAAGCGACAGATGAACGTTATTGTAGCCCCCATGTGTCGCCAACAGCCTTTCAAGCCCTATTACTTATTGAAACTAGGAAATTCCAAATACAGTTATTCGTCCCATTCCCTATCCTCTAATTCAGCCATGGGTTTTAATCATATACTGGCCACAAGTGCTGACAAGCACATCACGCATGCGCGACGTTATGACACCCACGGGACCAAATTCAGTATGGAAGAATGGTTGCGCCGTGAAGCGATCTTGCCAGAAGAAGCGTTGCTAATATTCCGTTTCTATGGACACAACTTAAGATATTTGTCGCTTGTGTGATATTTTAGATTTTACAATTACAACATGCAACGTTCGTGCAAATGTTTCAACAAATACCTCAATACGAAGCAGCTACAAATGAAAGCAATATATACTTCCATGTTCATGTTATATCATATATTTAAGACCATTGATTGTAGTATTCTTTATCATAACGACATTTGCACGTTGGCATCAATACATGGACGATCATGTTGGCCACACTGCTAAAAGCGTAAAAGTATTATTTCGACAATTTAAGTTTAGAAACGACATCATCCATCACATCTCGTATGCTTACATAAAATGTAAGAGGGCTTGATTAAGAAATGCATTAATAATACCACCGACCAACGTTTTGCTAGCAATAAATGCAATCCAGGAGCGCTTCAATGCTGAAGAGTACGCTTCGGCCATAACAACATTTATATTCATGAATCCTAAAGGCGGCGAGCAAATGTTTGCTCCATGCATTTACATAAGTACATAAGTATCCGTTCATTCGGTGCCGCAATAATGTACGACAAACCAAAACATTCAATTAGACGACGACGATCATTCGGACGTTTCTATCAACGGACAAACACATTTGGTAAAGGGAGATAATAAACACATTATATATGCGACAGATATTTAGCGGAATGCCAATTTATCTGATGCAGAAAATGTAAAATTTATGATTATCATATTACGATATGTTATTTTTGCGGACATAGCTACCACTTAATCTCTGAGGGAAATGGCATTCGAATATAGGATGCTGAAATTGGTTTCTCCAAACGTTCACGTTATCGTGTCTTCACACAGATTACTTTCCAAGTTTTATGCAATTTATTCTAACCGTGCTTGTGACTAAAAGATATAATACCTTGCTGGTTAATACCACAATGTGTTAGCCACAAATGCGAGAATAAATAAACAGGGTAGCGTCAACTTTTATGAGCGATTCACTCTTTCCGCATATGCTCATTATTTCATAATAAAAATAGATCCCTCTCTCCGGCAACACCACAAAGCAATGTTATGCATAGGTAACAGTGAATTCGCCAATTGAGCTGATAATCTGACAGGTCTATCGTCAAATAACATTATTGCAGTTGCTTATGGCGAATTATATTACATGTATGTTATAAGTACGATAAGAACTACTACAACGGCCGTATTGAATCGTGCGGGGCTCGTGCGAGGCCCTTGGGAGACCGTACGGGACAACTCGACCCAGACTCCCTTCGGACATTTCGAACACCTTTCAGAAAACAATGCGGGCGCCACATAGACTTGCAGAGTTTTGGGTCATACAGGGTATACAGACGGCCCGTAGATAGCCCGTTGAGCCCTGTTCACATCAGCCGCGTGATATTTGGGTCGTATGATTTTGCCGGCCCCCACATTCGAACACCCCACACTCGAAGTGAAAGGTTTAGAAACACGTAATGAAAGGAAACACAATTATTGGATTTGAGATGTGATAACGATAAGTGTTTCCGGCAATGCTGTATTGCGTTAATATCAATAAACATCATAGCATAAAGCATTGACAGAGATTCAGAGAAGCATTTCAATGCAAGGATTCTACACTCTTCAGAGTTGTTGTATCGGTGTAAATTACACATGAAGTTGACAGATATTGATAAATGATCATAGTACAGAAAAGACGATCAAACATATGGCCCCGAAACCAAAAGCCGCCTATGACTCAGTATGGTGATGATTTATTTGTGGCGCTTGTAAAGGCGGTGGCGACCGGGAGCAATGATCTGTGGATAGGATAGGTCAAAAGAGACGGATCTCACTGCGCTACGAACGAACAAAGACGAATTATCATCGTGACATTGTGACTGCCTCTATGGATACGTCACCGCGCTAGATGAAGGATGATTGGGCAGTCGCCGGACGGATGGAAGTAGTTTGCTGCATTAATGAGGTATATTGAGCAGCATATCATGACCACGGAAAATATAATCTGAATGGAACGAACTTAATGGGATCCTCACATCCCCCAACACTTCCCGTGGGCTGCAATTTGAAAGACAATGCCAAATTGCGAAATAATTGGTTGGCGCCAATGCACTCAACCCATATAATGTTATTGCGTTTAAGGATCTCTATGTAAGCATTTTCTCTAGAGCTAGGAAATGTTAGTTGGACAAAGTATGCTTTTAAATGAGTTAATATTTTACGTCCTAGAATGTCCTGCACTTTTTTCTGAGACGACATTGGCATATATACCATCACATGAATAAATGTACGATGTTCGCTATCATGTTTGTCCATTTATTGCCCACATAACGGTACTTTACCAGTCTTACGTGCAATGCACGTGTGATTAACATGCTGTGCAATACAAGCCCTGATTATATCAGGATGATTCTGCTATGGCATTGGCTACTTATTATCATCTGTCTCAGTTTGCATCAACACCTACACAGAACATAGATTATAAGCTTGTAATTCCGTGTTCAATTGCCCGCGGTGTCATGTTTTGCACTGATCACTGTTATTGTTTTGTCGTCAAATGTGCCCAGGATACGCCCTATAATGCAGCTAGCACCAGGTGCTATTCAAGCCGACCTTCAGTCGGAAGAGCTCAGACGGGAAAGCTGACAACGCAACAAAGGTATAACATTGCGCGGAGACATGTCCTTATTGCGGAATTTCGAGTCCAACATACTTAAACGATTAAGTAACACCTTAACTATATCAACGTGTGATATAAGCTAAAAGACTGAAAAAAATCACCAACATTGTTCGCAACATATTGAACGACATATGCGCATGGTGTTTGGCTGTTAGTGAAGACGCTCATGTGAATCATCCATCACCTGTCGCGTGCACGGGTTGTGACTGTTATGAGGGGTGTTCCTAAAGGATATATTTGGGCATTTGACAGGTAAATGCCAAAGGCAGAGATGCTATACAGGAAAGACATTATATGTAGGACCGATGGGATCAATGAAGTGTTCCTATTCTAGGTATAATACGTCGTATAATCATTTATTCATAAAACATGTAGTTTTTTGTCAATTTACAATTAGAATATCCTGGCTTCAGAACAAAACCGGGAAGAAAAGGGAAATGGGCGTAAAAGTAGTATGCTTGCACCACGCAGCAATCTTCGTCAGCGTACATGCATATATATATATATATATATATATATATATATATATATATATATATATATATATATATATATATATATATATATATATATATATATATATATATATATATATATATATATTGATTAATTATGGCATGTCATAATGTATTTTATGTGAAGGCTTGCGCCTTATCGTGGTTGTTCTTAGCGGTTTTCCATATCTCGCGCGCCAAGTTGGTAAGTCGCTTCACTCCCGCTAGGGGCGTTAGCGACCATCCAATCACAGGCGTTGCACCAGGCACGCGGCCTGTTCTCTTCGCGCATCGCCATTGGAAAACTTTGCAGCAAAAAGTTCTCATACAGTTCTCAAAGTTTTCATTGGTGTTTCTACCTGATTTTTCCTCGCTCATCACCGACTCATTTCTGCTTCTTGGCCACTTCATCCAGTTACGAACAACACTTATCGAGGTAATATAAACATTACTTAATTGGCTGCGAAATAGTCTGTTTACTAATACTAGTTATCATGGCTGTTGCCATCATCGGCCATACGTACGTTCGCCGTTTGAGTGATTATGTGGCGAACAATGGAGTGCAAACGCACAATCTTCGTTTCAATGACGAAGAAGTTTTGTTTCATGGGTTTGGAGGTGCTAAACTTCGTGGCCCAAAATCAATAATACCCCATTTACATGGCTGGTTAGGGTCCCGGGTTTGGAAGGTTGTGTTCCTTCAGTTAGGAAGTAATGACCTGTGCAATCAGTCATATCCACCCGAGGAGGTTGTGGGAGATTTGTTGGCCATTGCCAAGTTCATCATCAATTGCTATCATGTCTCAACAGTTGTTATTGGCCAGGTCCACTATAGAATTACCTGTGTCAAAGGTTTTAATGACCGAGTTCTTGAAGCAAACAAGCACCTCCGTTTCAAAATCAATGACTACCCAGGAAACTCGATTCAATTTGCTTCTCTGCGAGGTTTGGCCCACCCTTAGAAGTCTCAATTCTCGAGCGATGGCGTCCACTTCAATAACTTTGGTAACAAGAAACTGTTCAATGGTATAAGAGGTGCAATTCTCCGTGCAATCAAACCAAGGGAATTGTAGTCACTGCAAGTTATGCCCCCCCCCCCTTTTCATTCCCCATGGTAATGGTGCACCTGTTTATAATTTTGATGCAGTCGTTGTTTGTTTGTTTGCACTGCTAATGTTTTTCGCCAGTGCTGTCATGTGTTACAGTTTGATAGCCTTGCCATTGGGCACCGCAATTCCTGGCACATGTTCAGATGGGCTAAGCAGACAGTTCAGTTGGTAGTCGGAGAGAAATATGCGCAGTTGTGTCATAACACATTGCAAGATCATTTCCCTCATTAAAAAATTTATTATGGTCAATGATGTTTGTCTCGGTCATTTGCCATTACAAGCCCCTCTTTGGCTTGATTGCAAAGTTTGGGTTGGCATTTGCCTTTGTATTCGTAAATATCTGACCTAGTTTTTGTGTGCTTATGCTGTTTTCTTTAGCTGGCATAGCACCATTTATACTGTCTTGCTTTGTTGTTGTATTGTTTGGTTTAGACCATTATTGGTCTACAGTACAGTGCATTTAGGCGACCAGTGCGGTCTTGTGTTTCAGTTGTATAGCCTTGCTACTAATGTAAATCAGTTTGTGGCATATGCACAGATGGGCAAAGTTGTCAGTAGCTTGGTTGTCAATTATCGTTATGGGGTTGTGGCATACTGAGTCACAGTACACTCAGATTCTTTTGTACTGTTCAGTTTCATTCAAAACTTCGTCTTGTTTCGTTTGGGCATGTATGTTCACAGAATGCCACCAACACGGAGGAACAGACGGGGACGTTCTGCAAGCGCAGTAGACCAACCTGATGGCCCATCTACTTCTTCTGGCACCGGAGCTGATGTCGCAGCAGCCGCCCCCTTCCCAGCTTTTCCCCGGATGCCTCGGTCACCTGCAGCAGAGTTCCAGCTGGACCAGGAAACCCTCATCGATGGCATCTATACTAGGATGCGCCGCGATGGTCTTCTCCCATCATTCCCTAAGCCTGTGGTTTCGCAACCACAACCAGATCCTACGCCGCCAATTAATCAGCAAGAACCAGAAGTGGTTAACCAGGCATTGGCGTCAATATTAGGTTCAGGTGAGTTGCAGGACACTGAGCCTCAGGCCCCAATCAAAAACCCTTGTTAGACTCGCCGCTCCATTGGGTGCGCACATCCCATTGCTGACTAAGCAACTAATATGGGAAGGGCGTTTTGTTCACCTGCAGGAGCTTGTCAATCCCATCCCCAAAAAACCCCAAGATGGTAAAGACAAACCCAAGCAATTGCTCTCAATTGGGGAATGGGCCGAAACATTTGAGATATTTACATCTATTGCATGTGAACAAGACCCTCAACTGGCTGGGGGCCTGCTGAAATATATGGCCACAGTCAAAAAATGGCTAAAACTTACGGGGCAGAGGCGTGGCGCCACTATGATGATAATTTTCGGTGGGCAAAGCAATTTGACACTAGCTTAACATGGGGTCATGTTGACCTCATGCTGTATACAGAGGCTTCACACCTCGCATTACAATATGCCCCAGCCAGGCCACTCCTCTCAAAACCTTTTAGTGCAGGGCGTGTGGGACAACACCAGCAGCCCTTTCGTCCAGGCACTTGCTGGGCCTACCAGCGATTTGGTCAATGCACCAACAAGCAGTGCCGCTTTCAAAACACCCATTGCTGTTACAAGTGTCAAGGGCCCCACAAAACATCAGCCTGTCAGGGTAACGGTCAATCCCGAATTGCCTCACAGTCTGCAAAAAGAGGTGGTCACTCCAGTAAAAATTAAACAATTGGAGCAGTTCCTGTCCGGGTATCATGCATCCACTTTAAACTACATTTTACAGGGTTTTCGATTTGGTTTCAGCATTCAATACCAAGGCCCATTGCAAAATCAATTGTCAAAAAATCACAAAAGTGTTCAGCAATTTCCACAAGTGGTGCAAAATATGATACAAAAGGAGCTTCAGCTCGGCAGGATTTCGGGGCCCTATGATTCTCCTCCTTTCCCAAACTTTGTGGTTTCCCCTTTAGGCGTTGTACCAAAAAAAGAAGTTAACAAGTTCAGGCTTATTCATGACCTTTCGGAACCGCCATTTTCTTCAGTGAATTATTTCATCGACCCCAAAGACAGTTCAGTCAAATATGAAACTCTTGATGATGTCATTCAATTAGTTCAATCGTTTGGTTCAGGCTGCACATTGGCAAAATGCGACATCGAAGAAGCTTTCCGCATTATACCAGTAAGGCCTGAAGAAAGACACCTGCTGGGTTTCCAATTTAAGGAAAAAATCTATTTTGACAAATGCTTGCCAATGGGATGCCGCATGTCTTGTAGCATTTTTGAAGCCTTCAGCTCTGCCTTACAATGGGCAGCCTAAGCATATTTATTTGTATGCATATATATATTTATATACATACATATATGCACGTTTATATATATCTATATGTATATAAATATGTATATATATATATATATGTATAGATATATATATATATTAAATATATATATACACACATATATATGCATATTTATTTGTATGCATATATATAAATGTATATATATATATATATATATACTTATTTATATCAATATATATATATACATACGTAAATATTAATATACACATGTACACACACACACATATAAATATACATATATTTAAATATATATATATATAAATATATATATAAATATATACACATATATATATGTGTTTATGTAAATACTAATATATACATGCTTATATATATAAATGTGCATATACATATATTAATACATATGTATATATCCAGTGGACCCCTGATATTGTGCTAGGACCCTTGGAAATTGAAAAGATCCCTTATCTTTCGTTTTCCAAGACTGAGATGACACAATCGCTGACACAATTTCTGTTGTTACCTATCGCTTACAGACATTCAGAAGCACCAAAAAAACAACAATACCACCCATGTACATGAAGCTTTACGCATATTTGGTTTGAATGTCAAACGCAATAGCCAGTTACTTACTTCACGCCTTATGAGAGCATGTCAAGGAAACCGTGGAAGTGCCTGTTGGATTAACAATTGAAAGCTGCTCGCCTCCAAGTAATGTACGCACATGGGACTTATCACTCAGTATCGCATCTCAAGCCTTAGCGCATTCCATAAAATCATTGATGCTTGTTTCCATGCTTTAATTAAAGCGCTTGTTGCACTTAATGAGCATCATGAGCGCGTTGAGTGGTTTCTCGTGGTAGTATAGAAATGTTTTAATATCCACCCTAGACCAGTTAAAATATGCTACTGTATAGTCAGGGTTTTGTCCAACCAGCGGTTTCATCTGTGAATACGAAATTATGTGATATATTGAGGGTCGCGTTTAGGTTGATAGTGGATAACTTCTGTTTCTACATTGACTAATAGTTAATGTGTCGATTTTCTTATATTGCATGTAATGCCAAAATTGCCTTTGGTGGCGCTCGACATATTCAAGCGGTATTCCTATTTCTATTGGGAGTAGATTGTATCAGATGGACCCAGATAATGAGGGTGAATCCTATAGTTTGCATAATTGTTTCGTGTATGCATTTGATCAAACAAGCATTAATATGGTTCAAAATATTCGGATAGGCTCATCAATGGCTGATGACTTCAAAGTCATTGCACGATTGGGTCCATTGGCCACTTATGGACGGTGATATATAGTGAAATATTTTTAGGGCCTGAGAAATACGTTCGATGAATATGTTCGATGAAGGCCATTGTGACTTTCGGCAATTTGGTAGCAAGTTTTCGGAAAACATTGATCGCAATGCAGGTTACTAAAGCTTTCCAGGTATAAATTTCTTTGCCTAGCAGCAAAATTTGTATGTAATTCTGGCTTGGACTTAAAGTTCTATCTTGATTATTGACACAATTTGATTCGGTTTTGCCGCTTTGAAGCGCAAAAATATAATGACTTTGATGTTTTCCTTTAATGGAGGTAGATTTAATTGTAACTTTGTCACTTAATGAAAATAGTGATATCAACTTGAATGTCAGTAAACTTTATTCAAGTTGCAATGTTTGCGTAAATTGCCCTCAACATTACTTCTACACATGTCCTAACTGATTCTCTCTTCATTATTCGTTTGCGCTCCGGGATCCGGGAGTTTAGAATTGGGAGATCCTGATGGCTTGAGCATAACATAGTACCACGTTTGTATGCTATCTGATCTCCTTTCAACGAGTATTTGTATCTGATTCACCAAACAGTTGAACGAACACGACCGTCAATCACAGTCCTCGTTGCATATTAGTGGCGTTAATGTTCATGTCATGCATAAGCAATGATAGCTGCTATTGGTCTGGCCATTTTGTGGTTTTGCAGTCCGATCATTTTGATTACCTAATACATGTCCACTGATTTTTGTAAACAAGAGAGAAATTTAAATATTGTAATGAACGTTCCATCAAACAATCAACTTCAATAGAACCCAGCTGGGACACAAATACGTCGGTTACCCTCTACAGTTTTGTTTCGAGGAAAACAAATAGTTCATCGCTAGACATTGTTCCTTAAGAGGAAACTAAAATGTTGCAATGAGTGCTTGGTTCTAAAGCATTGATCGCATTCAACATTATTTGTATAATTAATCTTTAAAGGACTTATCGGCCGGCATATAGGGTATAATAATTACATAATGCAATATGGGTACAACTTTGTACCGATAGTATGAACCAGCATTGTTGTGGATAAAGATATTTGTAGGGCCAATGTTAATGAAACAAAATTTCTTCTAGGAATGCAGCATCAATTTGATTTCATTAACGTGCGGTTGCAAGAGCCCCCTGTAATAGGTTAATATTTCTTAAACTGTCGTAGTATTCGCCCTTGAAATTATGTGAGCTGAATATCACGTCTTAGTAGTTAAGCAAATTCAATAGTAATATTTGCTTCGAAACTGTGAAAGAAAATGTTAGAGTACAATGGTCTAGAACCTGCTAAGAAAATAAATGCTCATGCTTATAATGAACAGCACATTGCGGTTAATATCTCAGTTATCTTGCCGCATTGCCCATTTATGCAGCAGGAATTGCGGATTATGCATCGATTGCCGAAATCTTGCCGTGGTTCGACTATTTCGAAATGCACACGCAATGTTTCAAAGAAGGCCAACGTTTACGCTTTCTTTTCCTCAATGTGGTAAAAATTTACATACTAAATAGATAAATCAATCTATGTGCCTTATTGATTGCTACAATTAGGGATAGAATAAGATCTGGATGTTCAATGCTTAAAACATTTATGTAAAATATGCTCAAACTAAAAGGTCGCGCCCTTACCCCCATATGTTTTCAGACACGTATTTATCATAGATTGGATTGCATGTTTGCAAGCTAAATCTGCCAGTGGTGCTTACTATTTCGAAATACACACGCAATTGTTTCAAAGAAGAAAACTGCCAACGTGTACGCTTTCATTTCCATCCTCAATGTGGTAAAAAGCAATCCTTGTGTCATATCTCCCTTATAACACCTGCATGAAGACTGCGATGTCTCAAAACGTGCTAGATAACATGCAATGCGACCAATATGACTGAGCGGATGTATGAATGCTTAAAAACACAGTTATGTAAAATATGCTCAGCTCAGCGTTGGCGCCCTTACCCCCATAAAGTGTTTTCAGACACGTATTTATCACTGATTGGAGTTGTCTGTTTGCAAGCAAGAAACATATACGTTCTCACAATACATCTAAAAATTATGTATCGCTAAATAGGCTTAATATTTGCCACATGTTGTGTTAAAATCACCAACTTCCTGTAGTGACATACAATAAAAGTCAAGACTTATTAACGACTGCCATGAAACGTTGATTGCCCCTCATGCGACACCGGTAATCGTGATATAGTCGAAATACTTCAGTTCATGGCTTAAGCCCATTAGATGCAGCAGCTTGAGTTATGAAACTCTGTAAATGCGGTGACGATCCAATCCGTTAAACTCTGTTGTCAATACAAATGATTATAGTAAGCCTAAAATCGTAAAAATAATGTTCAACAAGAGCAAAGTTTGCAGCGGGTATATTATTGACACGGTGATAATATTTGTTTCATGAGAAAACCTGAATATCTCAAATTCAGATGCAAGCTACCATATATGTTGCAAGTAACACGCGGACGGCTAACTCATATATGTATCCTAAGCAAGGAAAAACGTCATAGGGGTGTCAAAGGTTGGCATATTGATGAATTGGATAATACTTAATTTAGCCAAATGGCTACTTGGAACCAGTTTTAACACTTGCATATATGTGGTTATCGCATAAAGCTGCGACATGATCTGTAAACGTGTGCACATTCACAGATCGTTTTTTAATAGAGTACTCGAGTATGTTGTACGTTACTAATAGAATGAGTTTAATTCGGGCCGGATGACTATTTTCAATTATGTACACCAATAGAGGAGCCATTTTGCAAGAAAGTCTAGCGACTTAATTCTTGGGCAGTTTCCGGTGACAATATGTCTCCTCTGGCATCGATTCATCCAACCTAACACAGTTTGCAAAATAGGCTACATGGAATACTCGATTAAATGTCCTTTGATAATCTATTAGTTACTGCTTAACTAGGGTTCGTTAATATTTGGCGGTCATCTCTACAGAATACCTGCTGCGAGAGCAGGGCAACCTACCCATAAAACTAAAGATATAAAAACAATACCCATCCCCAAAGCCATCGTATTTGCCTATCAGGTAACTAATCACATCCCCGAGCTGTAGGTTCTTATTCCCTTAAGGTTTATTGCATATGTGCTTTTGTTGAAAACTATTCATGATATAACCTCCTATTCCACCTGGACACTGTGTACATTAGCTATTAGATTAAGTGGCATATGCTTGATGCTCTATAAGCTGAAGGTTCTGTTAACATACGTTTATTTTGCAAGTGGTTGTTGATCACCTTATAACTAAGGGTTTATCTTGTTTTATAATTTTATTGTACGCAAACGCGTTTGATAGTGTGAACTATGTGAAATTGTTTCAGCTTCCCAGACAGAAAGGACTTTGCCCAACTATATGTAAATATTTATATGTATACACGTCAGAACCTGTAGGGCCGATGCAATATTTCCAGTTCAGAGCTTTTTATTTGCACGGGTGGTGTTATTATTTTGTGTATATATTGATGAATTACTAAGTCGCCTTCGTAAATCTAATGTTGGATGTAGCACGGACCGTCATTATATGGGCGCCTTGAATTATGCTGATGGTGTCTTTATATTACACCTTCTGTCACAGCCGCAAAGAAAACACATAGAATGTGCGAGGAATTTTCGAATGAATACTATGTGCAGTTCAATTCTCCAAAAAAGCCGGTTGCTACACAATGGTTAAACACCCAATCGTGTTACATTTAATCTGATAGATAGTTTACCTACATTTGAAAGATCGTTGTAGCATATGCTGACACTACTTAACTTCAATTGCCACCATTAGCGACTGTCATAACTGCCATTTATGCCTATCATCAAGTGTGATTTATCTGCAAACCGATGTGATCCCTCTTGATAGACACTATTAATAAGGCATTGTGGTTGATCAATGCTCTTGTGCTTTGTCATAAGGTGGTGAAGATTTTCTTTAATCCCGCATTGCTGTATCTATCGATTATATTTACCGCCGATAGCGGGCTGTAAGCTGAAAGGCAAAACACATAAAGCGCCAGGAATGCCGCCTACGCAAAAGCGTTATCAGGACGGAACATTCGCTTGCTTACTGCCGATTACTTTCTTATTGACACATATTACCTTCGCACAACAAAAAACCCTGTTACGGTATTCCTTTGATTCAATTAACGGGCGGCTACATAAACACATTCAACTTGTGCTTCTTTAAAGTTTCTGTGGTATCAATGGTAGCTTTCATCTGGGTATGCATGTAAAAATTATATTTCTATTCACCTAAACACAATGCAGAACACGTTCGTGCTGCCTCCCATTAGCGCACAGTTGCCAAATGACCTGATGCAGTAACGACAACACGGATTTGCTCTATTAGTCTCAGTATCAACGTTATCAAAATGAATAATCTAACTAAAGTTTCAGGAATAGCTTGCCTTATAGCTATAAATTTACAATATATGTATATATATATATATATATATATATATATATATATATATATATATATATATATATATATATATATATACATGAATATATATATATAAATATATATATATATAAATATATATATATATATATATATATATATAAATATATATATATATATATATATATATATATATATATATATATATATATATATATATATATATTATATATATATATATATATATATATTTGTGCTTGTGAGTGAGTGTGTCATTATGTGCATATGTTTGTTTGCCTGTGTGCCTGGGCGCGCTGGTGTGTGCGTGTATGTGTGCATTACACCGTGTCGGCATTTCCAACCAAATCAGCAGACAATTTTTCTTAACCGAAATAATCCAGTGATTGTCGTCGTGTATATAAGGTTCTCCTGTAATATGCAGGACTGCAAGGATATTTCAACAAACGGGCCAAGCAAGTTTGGAGAAAGTGTTTAGAAGCGGTCATACACAAACCTTTGATAGTGCCTTTTGCAGCATGATCAATCGAATATGATCGAGACACTATTGGTGGCATTTGTCCCCATGAGCGTTTATGATATTGCGTAACCGAAACAAACCGAACGATGGTGGAAAAAAATACGTTGGACTTTGTAGGGAAAACATGGCACGTTTAATAATATGTAACATATATTATAGCTGAGGCATGCCAAAGTTGGCGATTTGCAGAACAGGATCTTGCCACCACCAGATAGTGTTTGGTAATGGCTGATTGTCATTTCTCACCATAGAATGTGACCCTGGCGGCTCGAGTGCAGCAACGAAAATGTACCCTGAGGGGTGATGAGATATGAGGTATGAATGTATTATCATGTAACCGCTAGTCAGTATATGAACTTCCCTTTCATCTTTAGAAAACTGTGAGCTGTCATTGTTGCATTTAATCATATCAGTCTGTAGCTAAATGTCCGCTGGAGGCATTGTGACCGATGTCCCTGGCAAATAAGTTGTTAAATATGGTTGCGACTGTTTGTGTCATCAAATGAACAATCTACAACGACTAGTATGTTAATAGAGATATTGTCTTTGGGGCCAGTGTTTAAATAGAAGTTGGCTGTTAAGATTAGAGAACTTAACCCCTGAATGTTAATGCAGTAGATGAAGTAATTGAAATGATCGCCAGCTTACAATAGAACTAGCAAGCCAAAATGGAGAATCATACAACCTAGCCTAGACAATGGACTTAATCGGATTTGTCCCGCGGCATGGATGGCTGATCGATTATGGTGTATTTCATTGATTGCTAGATGATCATCCCTCACTTTCCTTAATACAGTTCCGAAGTGCAAAAGTAACATGCAAATAGCGGGAAGGTATTTGATTTCACTCGGATTTACCACATTCTATTCCATTCATCCAGCGTTTGGGTTCCAAACATGTTCCATTTCGCTCGTGTATTTGTTATTCTGTATATTCTGTTTGCGAAGATCTCTAGCCCTCTATTCCACATTAAAGTTGTCGGACGGATAGTAATATCAGATTCTATATCTGGGAGGTCGCTAATGGACAAAGGCGGCACCAAATGCATCTCAACTTGATTATACCTCTGCGTCATTGCAATATGACACGAGGGTGATGATGCACCTTATTTTGATTACACATGATTGGCCATGACAAGCTTAGCTGTGAAATAACGTTGCGAAATGAGCTGAGGATGGATAAATGAACACCTATAATATGGTGGAGCATAATCTACAATATCCACTACTCACACTACTTGATAAAGGCGAATATGTGTGTACTGCAATGAGCATATCAAGATGGTCAAAATTCAATTTTGCCATAATTGAGATATGTACTCCGTTATCAAAAATGACAGATGTATTTATATATATATACAAAGCACGATTCTCAAAGAAGTGGAAAATGTATGTAAACCGCGCACACGCGCATGTACACACGCACAAATCAATAATTTAATGGCTATCAGCCAAAGAAGTTAATGTGCATTCGTTTTGTTGACAATTGAGGACGATAAGTGCTATCAGATTTATTACATTTATATAGCCGCATTCTTGCAATTTGGACTACATCATTAAGCAATTTCGTGACGTGAAAACTGAAATCGCAAGAGCAGTTCGATTTCGTTTGTTCAACTTCAGAGGATGCCCTTTTTAGGTTTAAAGGGAATGCTTGTTGAATAGCTCATCGGTGCAGACAAGCTTATTTATTTTGTATGCGACAGCAGGAAATGGTTCAGTTTAATAAAAACAAAGTTCCAGGTGTATTTATACCAAAATCAATAAACTTGATACATGCATGATATCCTAATGCAATGTGATAAAATGCGCATTGAACAACCGGTTAAAAATACAGTGCGATTAGTAAACAAATTTCACGGCACAAACACGTTTAAAATGTACAATGTAATCAATGAAAAGTCACCTTGATTAAGTTCCTATGCATTGTAAACTACGTGCTCCTGCGATGTTAATTTCAGGGCTAAAGAGGGATGTTTAGTTTGAATATTATTAGGCCTAAATGAAAGCGGCCCAATAATCTAAATATCAGTTGCATTAGGCAACTTTTAATTGCACATTCCACAGATCTCTGTGACCGTAACTAAGCCGATCGAATCCATTGTTAATACCATGGGGTTATTCATCTATTGTAATCATGAAATCTAATCGTTGATGCAATCAGTCGTTGGCAGTGATGGACACGCCTCCGAATCGTTTTTGGCTTTCTTTCTTATAGAAACATGATCCCTACTGCTTGGTTCGCACACACTATCTGCTATATCGTTGATCCCAAAAGGTGCCCACTAATATTTTGACAACTACATCAACAGCGGTCATTTGTTTTAAAATTACTGTGCTCTCTGTAGTAGATATAATATATTTTATTACTTAAGTTAATTGTTAACAATAAACCGCATTAATATGTAAAAGACAATTGCCCTGCGCTTATTTGCCTTGCTAATTGATAAATGTAAAAGGACACTGTAATTTTGTGCATAACTATACAAGCTTTGTATAATGACATGATTTAGTTGAGGCTTGCAATGACCGACGTATGTACTAGTGAGTATCTGAGTTGGTTCTTAATATATTTTGTGACCAATATGTCGTCTATGTGGGCCATACATTAGTCGTTAACATTGGCTTAACAAACATTAGTACCATGAACAGGCGATCGGTAAATGCTTAAAACGCAAACAGCATTGGGTCTTTGAAGGCTGTCATAGAAATATCAAATATATGATGCAATTTCTATATCATGGATTCCATGTGTAATGGATTGACATACCAATTGTGTCACTTGTTAAACGTACGTCAAACAGGAAGCTATTGTAACTCCCTCTCTCTCTCTCTCTCTCTCTCTATATATATATATATATATATATATATACATATATATACATATATATATAAATATCTATATAAACGTATATATATGCATATATATATATATAAACTTTATAACTATATATATACATTTGTATACATATATAAGGGTACATTTACATATACATTGATATATATATATATATATTAAATATATATATATATATATATGTAAATATATACATATATATATATAAATATCTATATATACGTATATATATATATCTATATCCATATATGCATATATATATATTTATATATATAACTTCATAACTAAATATGTATATATATACGTATATACATATATATATATATATATATATATATATATATATATATATATGTACATTGATATAGATATATATATATATATTGATATTTATATATAAATATATATATAAATTCATATATATATATATATATATTAACATATATATACATATGGGTGTGTGTACATTGATGTAGATATATATATATATATTTGATATATATATAAAATATATATATAAATATATTAATATATACATATATATATTTACATATATATACATATGTGTGTGTGTGCGTGTGTGTGCGTGTGTGTGCGTGTGTGTATGTCGGCGTATGTGTGCGAATGAGTCACGTTGTATATAGGAGTATGTATGTGTGTATATGCGTGAATGTGTGTACTTTCGAGTGTGCGATAGTGTTGGTATAAGATACACAATTCAATGACGTATTTCGTTGATCGAAGACATCCATTGGTCGACGGTTGTGCATATCAGGCTCTGCAAACACTGAATTGCAACACACGTGCAGGAAGATCCGGTGGGATCGATTAGTGGATAAAGTAAGACTGCTGATGTCTAGGATATACATGCATTATAAGTGAGATTTATCCGTGTAGGCATTCTCAACCTATTATACAATTGAGGAAAATACTACTTCGCCGAATGTATATAGCAAGATATCGTGTCCTAATGTGCGACAACAAAGAAGAAATGTGCCACAATCTTCGTTTGGTACAACAAGTGTTCATGTGTTTACATAAGTATTGTACTCTCCATTGCCACATGAGTGACGGAAGGAGGCTGTCATTACAGTCATGTTGGCGCAGTTTGTATCTGCAATACGGTTAGCGTCGCACAATTTAGAACAGCAAACTTTATATCTCCGCCAATGATACGGATGAGTCCATTGTCTCTTTTTACAATCATATTTGGCCGCGATGGTTTGAGTTAAGTAGTTAAAGTGCATTTGGCAGGTGATGAATTGTAAGACTTGATATTATGATAATATATCCTCTGATCTATTAGAGAAAACTCCCCATATGTTGTTTTTGAACCTGTAAGTATCCATTATTTGTTTTGGTCACGTAATGCTGATTGGAGGCATTTCCAAGACTGCTGTTCGAAAATAAATCACGATGCATAGATACAACAGCCGGTAACTTTGAATAAACAACGCTACAACATAAAAGATTCGCCGGTGAATGGCGATATTTTCTTTGTTACCATTGTAGATGAAATTTCGGGCTCTTAAGACGCGCATTAGCATTGATGCTGATCAATGTAACTTGTCGTTTGTGTAAGTTTAACTAATTGTCATTTCATTTGCAACAAGAAACGCAAGTGGTCATGAGTACAATTTGATTATTTTTCAGTTCTTCATTGGATATGTTTAAGGCCAAATATCTGATATACGGCTCTTGCACGCATTGAAAGATTCCATTCTGTCGTTATAAGCACACCACTAGTAATAACACGTTTCAGCTAGCGGAATTTCAACAGCTTTGTTCCATTCTACTATCATTTAACACACCCTATATGCCTGATGCAGCTGTTTCAGAACCATCATGTAAGTATTCGGATTATTTATCGTCTTAGCCATTCATTGTATCCGACACGAGAACCTGGCAAATATCTTTAACCTGTAAGCGAACACGTGAACCATTACTCAAAACACCGGATAATGTCCGATTATACATTAGCAATTGGATACAGAACGATTTCATTAAGTGGTTTGAACTTACTTCTAGGCGATAATTACAATTGCTATTCCAAGGTTTGTTCCTTAGACATTCGCTGCAATGTACAGAACGCAGAAAAGGTTATCGTGCAAGCCTCATTCATCTGGTCGGATATGCCAGGGAAAGTTCCAATTTATTATCAAGAAAGTTAAATAACTGTTCAAGAATTGCCCATACCCCATTGACCCAAGCTTCGGCAATATATTTGACTGCTTAATCGTTCAGCTATATAAGTACTTTGACTCTTCTGTAAATCACTCACGTTAGGTTAAGGCCATATCTGTACAGCCCAGCAGCTTGCTTGTGGATACCGAAAATAATAAATCAATGAGTACTCTATATTTATGACTTTGGCGCAGCAAAATGTAATTGTAGACAACGACAAAACGCCATTCACCCAGTCGACACCACATTGACTAAGAACAGTTGAAACTGATATTCTTATACATCTTCAATAAAACAGGCTTGCTTTATTCTATAGATAGCACAAACGGTTAATGCTTGAATAATGGAGTTATTACCAATAAGCACGATATTTATTGAATGGTCAGCATAGACCACATATGCAACATATATTGCATGTCCGGCGACCTTGTTAATAGGCCTGAACGAATATGAATGCCGACATTGTAATGTAAGTCCCTTATGTGTATTGTATATGCATAAATAGTTCAATGAAGTAACATTGATTATATACGGTCTAACGGCAGATGTCGAATGTACATTATTATACGGCCTAACCCTTGTAATGCCTGCAAATTTTCATGAGCAACTGTAGTAACTATAAGCTATGTGACCATCGGTTTCATGCGGTGAAATAAGGACTTTTATTATCGCATTTAAGGGTTTGGGCCAGATTATTCAGATAGTTCGAATTCAGTTTTGTTAAGCTGCAATGGTGGCCTAAAAAAAATGCTACAATCTGTGAGGAAAGCCAATATGATTTTAAAAAAATTCCGAACTGACTCGGAACCGAATCAAGATTGTATACAAACTCAATCAAATGCTTCTCAGTTAACAATCAATCATTCCATGGAGTAATAACATCAAGTAATTCATCCTAGGATATCAATGAACGTCACATTAACTAAATACGCAAAACACACAGCATGGTGGGAAAACCCGCCATTAAGTCAGTGACGGCTCACATACCACTTTTCATATGTGCCATTGATGTTGTCTTAAGCCGTAACAGATGGTGGTCATCAATGCGCTGGATGCGTCGGCGTTGTTGGATTAACAGGGCAGTACACGCGCCACAAAAAGATTATGGCCAAGTGCTTCCGCAGCCGATAGCCTCTTTAATGGCAGCCTATAATCCGACGAGGATAGAAGGCCGCGACACAACTGAACGGTTTCTCAGGGTTACTCTCATAGAACCAGGCATATAAATCTGTCAAATAATGTATAGGAAATATTACTTTACATCATTATAAAATGGACGATATTCCAGTGCCGATGAGACGTGTCATCGCACCACTCAGCGTATCCATTGTTTAGGATAGCAGCAGCCGGCGTTGAATCACATGGGGTAATGTGAAGTATAAGGCAGATATATCAAACAAGAATGCCAACATTAATTATAACAATGTGAAATGAATGCCACTGTTCTGCTGAAGAAATAAAAGGTAATCCTTGGATGGGCAATGTGATTGTAGATCGAGTTTCTAATTATGAAAAGACTGTCGTATCATGCTTTGCGAATCTATAGGCTTCTGGATGACATACCGCCATAATTATAGTCTGCAATCCATTTAACGTAGGCCTGTTCAAAATAAAGTATAAAGCTCGGCGTTACACATAAATCTATACCACCTCTATCTAACATTCGCTTGCCCTAGGCAGCGTTCCAATTGTATTGAGACTGTTAAGAGTAATACATTATAAATGACACCAAATAGCAAGTCAGTAGGTAAATGTTCTCGCAAAAAAAATACCTGTTTTAATAAGCACAAACGTGAACAAAACCGAATAATGAGTGACATTATGTTATTTTTCCTTGAAGTTTACTTCGCAGCACGAAGCTGTAAGAATGTTTATTGATGTTTCGTGTCGGCTTATGTCTTCGAGGCATTATTTTGTGAAATCCATTTAACGTGACACAAAAACTGGATCGAAACAAATATTCAATGCTGAGAAAGATTGTCTTAGCATTTCTTCAAAAGACCGGTCTGGTGAAGGCAGAGTGATATGACAACTTTGATGCTTCTCTTGCGCTGCTGTTTAATGGATTCTTCACTAAGACTTAAATGGATTCCACATCAAAGACATAAGCTAACAAGACACATCAACCATCTCCAGTTAAAATTAAGGAGCTCTGTTCATAAATATATCATAGTACACTTGGGACATATTTGGCTGACTGGCTAAGAGCGGCGAGATACTTTGAGCGGTTCTCAGCTATGGTGTCCCGGATGACCTAAGGTTCCTAATGCTTAGTTTTTGTCACACTGCAACCATGAGTGTCGCTATATTAAGGTGTGTTTATATCTTCGCATTGATGTAATTTACACTAATGCTTCAACGCAAATTAGCTGATATGAGATGACCCAGTGCACATATGCTGAATATACATCAACACTATTTAAGCCCACTTGTATTTCTAGAAATTCGACAAACTAAATATTGAATTCTACAATAATATGCGCACTATAGAGCAACACAGACTGAGACAAAAGGTATCAATCGATTTAGCTGCCAATACTCGCAGTATTGGAACAATCTTCTGCCATTTTGATAATAAATTGAAACTGTCACTAGCATGTCCAAACTGATGATACAATCTTGGGTTAAAAGAGGGAACTTTTTTTCAATTTCTCATCGCTAATGCATAATACGATCCGTGCAGAAGCTATTCATATGTACATTCACAAAATTCAACGAGCCATGAAGAAAATAGTAAAGCTAATTTATCTGCGCGATTCCACGAAAGATGACGCAATGTCTCGCTCAGAAAAAAATCCGAACTTTGCCAGCAGTTGGGGCAGCATCACATAGCGTTAAGAACCCAGTCCTTCTATGATATATTTTTCAAAAATTTATTTTCATATTGCTGAATATTAACGGCAATCACGCGAACCAGCTAAGTATTTCAAGCGACAGGGAACTTATCAAAGGATGTGCCTGTCATTTAATGATGTGTCCAACTGCATATGTTCATGCAAATATTCACAATATGCTTCATGAAGCATCGCATTGACCTCAAATGGATTAATTTTGCATTATTTATTCCATGTTTTTGTCCGTTTATTGGACATCATAGTATCATTATCTGCGTAGTGTGACTGATATAAATCCTCTCAGGATGTCATGATTAAAACATGGATTCAACATCCTTTAAGATTTAATATATCACCTTTATTCAGTTGGCCACATGATAACATGCAGATCACAAGATGAAAAATACAGCGGCATCAGCAGGCAATGGCTGAAGGATTTGTGAAAGTCATGACTAGGTAGAAGCTGAATTTGTTTTGTTGATTATTAATCGTTGATTGTTGTTGATTTGATTGTGTCACTAACTTTCTACCAAGCATGTAACCACAGTATATAAATTGATCCAACCGAATAATGTGACCTCAATTGACCTAATATAATAACCATAAATCAATAATCAGGTAATAAAGCATGTACTTGTGGTCGTATCAACAGATCAATTGGAACATGAACAGCAAGAACAAACACAAAAGTGACTTATATTGCACTAGCAGTAATGAAGAGGTCCGGTCTTCCGGGTATCCTCATGGACACAATTAGTGAATCCATACCACAGCTTGTCTGTATGATGCAGCAAAAGATGATTATCTTGTGGTGCGGCAGCTATAGTTGCACATTCTGTTACACAGATCAAATTAATTTTTCAAACCGGCTATCAGTTTCGCATCATAAGCACTAACGAAAGTCTATGTAAATCAATACGCAACATAATTCGTCCAAACCTGATTAGGTTGCCCATCAATACATGGTTTCACATGAATCCCTATCTTATTAAGGTAAGGAAGTACATCTAATCCACTCACATGTGGCTGAAACTGAATCCACATAACAATAACATTTAAAATGTTAACTCATGGAACATTGATAAAAATATATTATAAGACTGATCGTATTAATTTGCACTTAAACTCAACACTGCAATTATATGATCAATAATTAACGGCACACCCAACAATATTTAATGTCACCTTCCTTCATTAACCACTGATGACAATATTCTCATCCTGGGAACTGAGATGACAAGCATTGCATAGTGACCACAATGAAGTTTAAGCATTGTTAAATATATTAGAATTCAATGCTTGGATGCTCTCCGGAATTGGCTTTAGGCCATCTCCCATGGTCACTTAACCACTGATTAAATAATTTCTCACATGAGGCAGATTTCTTCATGCCACAGCTGAAATCAGGCATCTAGCTGTTCACATCCCAAAATGAGCCAGTTTTTATATTGAATGAGGACATACAGATCTGTTGTTGATTATGCGACAAAGCATTCTGAAGACCAAAGTTCAATCTTCAAAAGAGTAGATACGGTTAAGTTAAATTTACCAGGAGTGGAAACGAAGCAAAAAATCAAAGCGCCGGGAATGAGAAAAGCCTTGGTTGGCTAGTTCGAAGCGCGTCATTTGCATGTCGCCTTTACAGTATCGAGTATTTCGGTTGTTTCTTATTGGCTTGTTTTCAAAAGTGGCAAACGTTTGGTGGTTTGTGTGGAGACTTGATATCTCAAAGTTCAGCTTAACAAATGGTCATTTTGCCAAGTTATTGCCTTATTTTGCCAGGGTATGACTAAATATAGTCCATTGTAAGGTTTTCCGTCTGTTCTTGATAAATAATTGGCCTTTACTTAGTAGAAATAATAGGCTGTTTTGACGAAAATTCCCGGAAAAAGTCTCAATCAAAGTATATCATGTATTATTTGTTTCCAAAAATTCTGACTGTTTTTACGATTGCAAACCTTTGTGCAGGTATTATTACACTGCCTAAATGTCATTTCCGGTTACGTTCGTTCCATTCAGATTATGTTTTCCGTGGTCATGATATGCTGCTCAATATACCTCCTTAATGCAGCAAACTACTTCCATCCGTCCGGCGACTGCCCAATCATCCTTCATCTAGCGCGATGACGTATCCATAGAGGCAGTCACAATGTCACGATGATAATTCGTCTTTGTTCGTTCGTAGCGCAGTGAGATCCGTCTCTTTTGACCTATCCTATCCACAGATCATTGCTCCCGGTCGCCACCGCCTTTACAAGCGCCACAAATAAATCATCACCATACTGAGTCATAGGCGGCTTTTGGTTTCGGGGCCATATGTTTGATCGTCTTTTCTGTACTATGATCATTTATCAATATCTGTCAACTTCATGTGTAATTTACACCGATACAACAACTCTGAAGAGTGTAGAATCCTTGCATTGAAATGCTTCTCTGAATCTCTGTCAATGCTTTATGCTATGATGTTTATTGATATTAACGCAATACAGCATTGGCGGAAACACTTATCTTTATCTAATATCACATCTCAAATCCAATAATTGTGTTTCCTTTTATTACGTGTTTCTAAACCTTTCCCTTCGAGTGTGGGGTGTTCGAATGTGGGGGCCGGCAAAATCATACGACCCAAATATCACGCGGCTGATGTGAACAGGGCTCAACGGGCTATCTACGGGCCGTCTGCATACCCTGTATGACCCAAAAATCTACAAGTCTATGTGACGCCCGCATGGTTTTCTGAAAGGTGTTCGAAATGTCCGAAGGTAGTTTGGGTCGCGTTGTCCCGTACGGTCTCCCACGGGCCTCGCACGATCCCCGCACGATTCAATACGGCCGTTGTAGTAGTTCTTATTGTGACGTCACTTTACATCAGTTACTTCAAGATCATTGGGAAAATGTATAATAGGTCGACAATACCACCCACTACCAATGATTTTTATATATCTTCTGCTGACTCTTCGCTGAATTGCCAGGGCTCATGGAGGCTGTAACATATAATATACATGTAATATAATTCGCCATAAGCAACTGCATTAATGTTATGTGACGATAGACCTGTCAGATTATCAGCTCAATTGGCGAATTCACTGTCACCTATGCATAACATTGCTTTGTGGTGTTGCAATGTGACGATGGTAATTCGTCTTTATTTTGTTCGTAGAGCAATGAGGTCCGTCTCTTTGGAACTATCTATAGATCTTTGCTCCCTGTCGCCCCCGCCTCTACAAGCGCCACAAAGAAATCATCACCATACTGAGCCACAGGCAGGGTTTAATTTCAGGGCCATATGTTTAAGCGCCGTTACTATACCACGATCATTTATTAATATCGGTCAGATCTATGTTAAATTTGCTCTGAGCACCGATACCACACATATGGGCGATAGAAAAAAATTAGTTACCATTTTGACTGACACCTGACTGACTTTTGGCACTTGGGGAAAACAATAGGTTTTTTTCACAATGGCAGGTTTTTATTATGTAACAAATTAAGGTCGTCAATTTCCTAACGATTGGAATGGTATGTGTCAATTATAAAGTTTGCAATTGTTTTAAGCCACTAGATAAGGTAGACATTTTTACGATCAGACTTTAATTTGATGATTTATTACGAATTTAAAATTTGTCACATATTTTCGCTACCTGAATTGTTGCTAGTAATGCACTATTTATAATTACATATACTCAGTCAAAATGTATTGGGCAAGCAAGATGTTAATTCATTTATAATTTAAGTGTAGTGGTGGTCAATGTGGGTTGATGGACGCTGGGGGAAGTGGCCGATGGCCGAAAGGCCGTGGTCCTTGTGGAGCGGAAATAGGGGCGCTTTGGGTTTGCTGTCCATATTGGATTGTGGTAGATGTGGGTAATGAACTGTTATAATGTAATTATCCACGCAATACCAATAGTTAGGTAAATATTTGAGCTGGTTATCGACACATTCTGGAATACACAGGCAGTACTTGTAAGTAACTACACAAAGTAATGTAACGATCCCTTGAATTTATCATACAGTTTCAGTAATAAATGTGAGTCAAAAATAAGGAGGATACAGTGTCTGGGGTACTCTATATAAGAAGGGATTGTTCTACACAAAGACAAAGCAGAGGATGGGGTTAGCGATGAACTTAGGTAAATATGCACGTTCAGAAAACCAACAGGATATATGGAGATAATGGGCGAAGTCCTTAATGCATCGTTGCTGTTTCATGAAATATCCTACATATGCCAAACTTTAGATAACCAGAGAGGCGTATTCAGTGATTCAAACATGGGTGTGGTCCTTAATGCGTCAGGGGTGCTTGTGAAGTCAATCTCTTGGGATAACTGGGCAAACATTTAGTTCATATGGTAGATATTTAATCAACATTGACATACCTCTTCAAGACGTGTTCAATTGATTGTAGTTTTCACAGTTCAAACACTATTATAATATGATATGCCACAAGCTTCTTCTCTTACATTGATAAAATACAATCAGCAAGTTTGCTCGGTCTTCAACCAATATAAAAGACAATAAAGGCTGTCTAACGGTATAAGAAAAAAAATTCGACAGTATATGGAAAATTGTGACCTGTATGGCGTGACCCAAGAAAAGCTAACACACATTTATTTTGAAGCTGACTAACTTAAAATATATATATAAATATATATATATATATATATATATATATATATATATATATATATATATATATATAGATATATAGATATAGATAGAGATATATAGAGAGAGAGGGATATATATATATATATATATATATATATATATATATAAATATATAGAGATTCATATATATATGATATATATATAGATCAGATAGAGATATAATGATATATACATATATATTTATATATATATACATATATTGTCTCTATATATATTCTAGATAGAATATAGATCTTATATAGAGATATATATATAGATATATTATATATAGATAAATAGAAATAATAGATATATATAGATATCTATCTACATACATATATATATAGATATATATATATATATATATATATAGATATATATCTATATATCTATATATATATATATATATATATATATATATATATATATATATATATATGATACCTATATAAATGATACACCATATGCACTTTGAAAGTTGGCTTCAGATGGTTCGGTTCGGTATCAGTTCGATATGTGGCACAGTACTTGAAAACATAAAATGATTGGGTCATTATGTACCCAAACCAACTCGTACACAGACGAGTTTTGAGAAAAAGTTTAATGTAAGGCAAATAACGGTGACTGGTGCAAACATGCTGCGATGACGCCCTTTAGTCCTTATTTAAGTGCGTGATACTTTGTGATCATTGCCCTGAAAAGATCCGCCGAGTTCACATTTTCGTATAGGAATTCGTCGTCCAATGAATAAGGATATTGTGTCATAAAGAATTGGAAATTGCGAACATTACATCCTAATCAACACGACTTGCCGATCCAATGACTTTACACTCTGCTTGTCTTCAATACGTCATAGCAATTCGAAGGTAGGTTTGAACATTCACGATCGATTCGCACTTGACAATTATTTGCGGGCGTTTAGACATGTGCACAGCAGTGAATGTTCGAAATACCCTTTGAAGCCCACTCTACGATTCTAATGATACGCTCCACATTCGGATCTATCACGGGAACCCGAGAAGGCAAAGTTAAATCAGGATGGCTGTAACTGGTTGGTAAAGGCCGGAGGCTGAGTCATGAATGGCTGATGCTTCGAGCATCTGTGATAACTTCGTTTGTCCGCATTTGTGGGTGTTCACTGTTTGTTCGTTTATTTGTTTTTTTCACTGAATGCGTGTTTTGTGTGTGTATTGACACCTCGATTATGTAATTGAACAAGGGTTTTTTTATAATGTTCGGTGATCGATAAAAGAAAATTGCAATTATTTAATCCCGTCACTCAGTAATCGATGAGAGAGATTGGAATTAAATATCATCTCCCCTAAGAGATCGATGGGAGAGATTGCATTTTTTTAACACTGCCCCTTATTTATCGATGAGGGAGATTGCAATTATTTAACAACGCCCTTAAGTGATCGATTGGGGTGATTGCAATTATTTAACAACGCCCGTAAGTGATCGATGAGGGAGATTGCAATTATTTAACAACGCCCGTAAGTGATCGATGAGGGAGATTGCAATTATTTAACACCGCCCCTCAGTGATCGATTAGATCGATCGCAATTGTTTGACACCACCCCTCAGTGATCGGTGAGGGAGATTGCAATTGTTTGACACCGCCCCTCAGTGATCGGTGAGGGAGATTGCAATTATATAACACCGCCCTTCATTGATCGATGAGGGACATTATTATTAGCTGACACCGTCTCGCAGTGACCGATGAGGGAGAATGTAAATATTTTACAATGCTTATAATTTGTTGATTGTAATATCATTATCCGCGGTCAAGATAAATTATCCCGTCAAATGAGGAAATAATTACAACAATAATCTATATCACCAAATATATACACACATCCCTTACTAATTAAAGAATCACATTGTGAATGTTCATGTCACGCGACACCTGAATGGTGTTAGGAAAACGGAGGTGAAGAGTTTGGTGAATTGGCTTGTCGGAAAGGATTTGGCAATGTGAAAACGGAGCAAGGCAAAGAGATTTCAAATGGTGTTTTTTTTGTTTAGCATAATAATGCATCACTTAATGACTACCTGGTAATGTTCTCAGTCCTCGCTAGACAATTGTACCGAGAACATAGAATTATCCATAGAGAGACGTTGTTGTTGTTGTATCGCTAGATAATTGATTGATCTCGCATGATGAATGTATAATCCCTAACGCAATAATACTATTATGTATTTCAACCTAAATCACCCGCCATACTGATGCAATACTTATCGTTTAAGTATGTTTGTCAAACTAACCTTATTTTAAGACAACATTAGACTAGAATGCATGTTGCAAATTCTATACAGATATCTAAGTGGTTTTGAGTTTGGGTTGCACAAACTTTTATGTCACTAAATGGGAAATATAACTGATATATATATGTATATATATATATATAGATAGATATATATATATATATATATATATATATATATATATATATATATATATATAGATAGAGATATATTATATATATATATATAGATATATATATATATATCTATATATATATATATATATATATATATATATATATATATATATCTATATATCTATCTCTCTATATATCTCTATCTCTATATATATATATCTCTATATATATATATATATATATATATATATATATATATATATATATATATATATATATATACCAGGTGTGCAACTAGGTTTCGCTCCCCTAGATTTGGTCTCCACTAACCTAGTTGTGTCCTGTTCAAGGAGTTTATTAATAATGGTATCCGGATCCATGAATATACGTATATACCTTCGAGCTTCAAAATACTGCACCGCTACCCAGATGAAGAAACCTAGATTGGTTACTAAGGCAGCGGCTGCTATCAAGGCCAATATGACTTCAATCGACAGCATATGCAGTAGGTTGATCAGTCTTCAGCAGCAGTTTTGCGTGCTTGGTCTTTGCTAGTAGTTGGCGTACTGTGGCACGTTCCTCCTTTTTTGGAATTACATCATTTTCCCGTTAGGTGAGTCACGGTCCTTGGTGTGAAAGAGCCCCATCCAGCGAGTCTGCTCACGTAAGTCCTTTAGCACAGAGTTGTAATTTTGGCTGAGGACCCAGACACTTGGCTGCGCATGGCGGCCGCTAAAGGCCATTTCGGATAACATGTCTTTCTTCTTGGTTAGGGCCGTTGTTGCCGAACAGTCATCAATAATGTAGAGGGTAGGCTCGCCCTTAAACAATGGTAGAAAGCACTGAGGTGGTCATGGAACCGCTCCCCTGGAACAACGACGTAGACCTTTGAATCACCCCACACCCATGACCGTGACTGATAGGCCTCGTTGTAACGTATGGTAGGGCAGAGGATTACAATATGCTCGAAGGCACCGAGGAAGGGCCCTTCAAGTAGGTCGAGGATGAATGCGGTTTTTCCACACCCTGTCTGCCCACAAACAATTGCCGAACAGGGACCATCTGGAAATGTAAACTTAGTAGACTGCGCTGACGAACCCGCCATCTTTAATGTTAAGCTGTGCATCCATTACAATATACATATAAACCTTCAGTGCTCTGACCGCCTCTGCTTTTTTTGTGATCTGTATGGTGATACCCTCAGACGCATTCTCCACGGCCCTGCCACTACCGTGCAGCTGGTCGTCATCACTTGTCCTTAAGTCGAGCCACAGAGCATACTTACTGGTAAGGTACTCTCCTAGGGAAACGTCTGACAATGCCAAGTCTTTTGCAGCTATTGCTACACTGGGGTCTCGTTTACTCGTTGCTGCAAAACCTTCTTCACTTCATCCCACTGCTGGTAGCCACGCATGCCCCGGGCATAGAGTTGACTGGGGATGCCCTCAATGGTCACCTCAACTTTTGTAATCTTTGGGTTGTAGAACGACTCTGTCTTCCTGGCGTATGAGGCATTGGCTGGGTCTTCAAAGAGCAGTAGGATGCCCTTCATGCTGCGAGCCGGCACGTTCAGGTTGATGTTCCACAGTGTATCTCTTTTATTGTATACAAGCTTCCTATGACGAAGAACACGGTCATACAGAATCGATAGCCGATCTGTGTACTGGGTGCGTATCATGCGGTCCAACTCTGTTTGGGTAACTATGTCATCTTCCAGCGAGATGCCATCAATTTTATAGCTAGCAGCGGTGTCGCCTGTTGCATGAATTACGCGGTTGTAGTCGTTGAATGTGAGATCGTATTCCAATCTGCCATTAAGCGCACTCTGGTAGAATGGCATGTGACTCTCAAGGAGTTCAAAGTCAAGCAGAACGTAGAACCTATTACCATACACATCGGCTACGGCCTTGTCCTCTTCCTCGGTCTCAACCTTGTCTCCTGCCCCCACGTTTCTTAGTTGTGTTTCTGTCATCTGTTGTGTCAATGCCCTGACTGGAGGCCCTGTCTCTCCTGTGCAGTCCGCCACAAGTCGTGGTAACAGTGATACACATCGCTGTCATCAATAGACATGACCTTATTGCCAGAAATCTTGATTGTCATTTTCTTAACCACGGCGCAACCCAGGTTTTGTACAACGCTGCGGTTAACATCAGTCGATGTCAGCGTGATTGTAAAGGCCAGCCGTGCTGTCCCTGGAACAATGACATCGTCTGCGTCTAGATTGGGGAAGCGAACCAGCAGTTGTTGGTTCTGTTCACTAGTGCTAGGATTGTTTGTTATAACTACAGACTGTCGCACGCCCTTTACCCCAAGCGGTTTAGTTTGCGTCCATAAGTACTCGTCATGTTGGACTTCTTATCTACAAGTATATCTTTAACACACAAGCATGGAGTTCGATAACCCAACATTTAACGACGCAGTGGAGGAGGATTACGACCCTAGAAGAGAGGATGAGGATTGGCTCGCTGAAATAGAGGATGAGACTCCCGCCTCGGCCCCTCTCCAACCTGTTACAGAGGGGAACATTGGGATGGATCAGTCTATACCACAGGACGGCTGATTCGTTATAGGCGCTGTCAATGATTATTACGATGCATTGGCTTAAAAAAGCCACACAATCGCGATCGGCCGCGATTATACACAGGTTGAACTTGTTAGAGGACAGTTACGTTTGAAGAACTACCCTGACTTAATTATTATAAATTCTCGTACTAATACCACGCTTTCACTTCAAACAATAGCTAGTAAAGCGGTGTCACGAAAGGAAGCAACAGTCCTCCAAGGGGTTTACCAAGCAGCTGCTAAAGCTGCAGAGAATTTAAAAATGAGGGGCCCTGAAGCCATTTCCTGGATGATGGGTGGCGCGGAAGAAACGAGCTTTATAGAGGACTTTCATAATACCATCCAAGGCCTAGGTACACACACAGACAACGAACTACCACTCAGAGAGCTTATTGGGCTTAACAAGGTTATGCAGACCGAGAGGGGTGAGCTGGTCAATAACCTAGCTAAGATAACTGAGATAGAAAGGGATATGGCAGCTCGGAAGGCCAAAATGGCATGATTGGATGAGATGGGGAGGGGTGATAGCGACTCATGGAGATTCCAAGCAACTAAGCTCGTAGATCTGCAGGAACTGTACCGTGTCAGTGTTGAGGCTGCATCTGTAAACCGCGGACATCTGCGAACCCAGATTAACCTCACCAGGGAAACGATCAACACGTGTATGCACCCTGTTCCGGGAGCAGGGCATGACAATCGCCCCCATCCTCACTGCGATTGGATTGGCAATCTCGACCCTGGTTGTTGCTTTGACGGGTGGAGGGAGCGCTAGTGCAACCCCGGCACCAGCACCGACGCCAGCTGATAAGCCCGGTATATAGGAATGGATTAAAAAACAGCTGAATTCCTTGGCAAACGTCCTGAAGGGCCTAGCCGTATAGGCAGCAGCTGCCCTTTCTAGATTCACTGGCTCCATCGTATCATGGCTGCTTAAGTCAGCTGCAAAGGTGGCTGGTTGGATGGCAGAACATTAGTGATTCCGCCTACAATAAGAGCGGTTTTCTCATCCTCGTGCGCCCCATGCAGACCGGTCTGGCGAAGAGTCAAAGCTTCCTCTATCTGGAACCACCGGAACCAAGTTGACATCAGTATTGCTGCCGATCTGCTGCTCCTCAGTCGCGATGGTAATCAGATTGTTGAACCCAGCAACGTTTCCAATGGCGAGGCTCATATCAGATGGAGCCATGTACAGGCCCGTTCCAAACACATAATCAACCTTTGAGAAGGCATTCTGGAGGACGTTCGGATACCGTTGGATGGATGACGGAATGTCCACTGGGGAGTTGATGGCATCCTCAACGTTAGCCTGAAATTGTTTCTGAGCATCAAATGACGTTCCAACACCTAGTTTCTTTGAGTGGGTCTGCGCCTTAGCACTAAGAATGGCCCAGACATAAGTCCCAATGCTGTCGTTAATTCGCTCAACGCCGGTCTGTGTAAAGCCCTCAGACGTGTCCAGTATGAAGGTATTCCAGGCCTCGTCTGCTTCAGGTCCCTGTGCTAGATGTAGAACAGCACCCATTTTCTCCTGAAAGGATTGTAGGTTACTCGAGTGGGCAAAACCTGGCTTTGTATCCTTTTCCGCCACAAAGGCCATCCGTGTAGGGTCATAACAAACGTTTCGACCAGCAACATTGACGACACTCCCGTAACCATACACATCATGTGCACATAAGACACCAAGGCCACTATAAGCTATGGTTGCTTTCTGGCGCCAGTCTGTGTTTTGTTGAACACCAAACTTAGTGCAGAGTCTCTCATATGCCCTCTTGTCATATGTATTGTTATAGGGGTCATAGGCATGATCCTGGGGTAGAGGCGCTTGTAGTTCTGCCAATAGGCGACGCACTGTGTAATAAAGGTGAAAGTGGAATCCCAGCCTCGAGGTCGTCGTGGGATTACACGCCGCAGCCGGCTGTTGCACACCTCACTGCAGAGTTTACCTGGTTCTGCCAAAACGGCATTGGATTTGTCAACCAGTCTTTTACTACTTTGTCCGCTGTTACCGGCGGCACCTTATAGTTACTGAATAGATCAGAAAAGTTTGCTGTGAATGCACCGCCATTGTAAACGACTTGAATTGTTTGTCGGGTTAGTTTATCTCTCCCACCATATGGGGCTGGATACACCCCGCCCGTTTTATATGTAACTTTTCTATTGAAACTAAAGGATTGTTTATTCATAGTGCTATGTATCACACTCTGTCTAATGTTTAAAGCGGCGACGCTGTGTCCCTGCAAAATGCTATTGACAATAGTGCGGGTGACCTTTGCTTAGGTCTTAGGTCAATCACGTATACTGTGGGTTGGTATAACACTGAATCATATGTGTCCATTAGAACGAGGCAAATTTCTACAGGAAAAGAAGGAGTCATTTTACCCCCTGGCCTCTAGAACTTCAAACTTCTGCAGGATGAATTTGCAAATTTAGGGCTTACTTTGGAGAATAATGCTTATGATGGGACTATCACCATCTTAATTCCTGATGATTGGGCTATACAATATGGCGACAGTGTGTTAAAATGTTGGGTCTTGATAAGCCAACTCTGGTTGGAGGATGGATTCCTTCAGGTCGTTACGATGCCCCCTGACCCGTCAATTTTAGCGTCTTTAACCACTTTATGTCCACCTCGATCAAGTCAGTACCACGCACAACATGCTTGATGGTGCGCCCACTACGCTTCTTGAAGATGTGGGCCATGAGGGCTCTTTTGGTGATATTATAACCACAAACATCGCTAATCCTGTGTCAAAACGTGTTACTGTCGGAGCTGTGAATGAGTTGAAGGTTCAGATAAGGGATAATAAGGGACGTCTATTGAACAATCACGACTTTCCTATTGGCGTTGTTCTTCAATTTACAAGATGTCAGTAAAAACGAGTATTTAAGGAGCTCAATGGAAACCGGATCAGGGTGCCGACCTTTCCGAATATGCAGCATAGACCTATGTAGACTCACAAAAAATGAATAAAATTGTTGGTACTATGACTGGAGACCTTGAAATGGGAGATAATAAAATAGTTCAGTTGGGAGACCCAATATCGCCTGAAGATGCTGCTAATAATAATTATATTGATGACAGACACAGACAGCATTGCAGGGACCTGCGAGAACACATAGCCTCTCAAACAAAACCCCTCATTACTATATGGGCAGAAGTAAGTGGCTCTCTTCGGTTAGGATATGAGTGGTCGTTTGGTGATGGGGCTAGGGGTTGATACTCACAAGACTCAGCTGTGGATATACCATGTTATCCAATGGTACGATCATTCGTATGGGGTTGTCTTCTGATGTCGGTGCTGATAATGGTCCTATAGACGTGTTTCCTGTTATAAATGGGACACTTCAGTCGGTAGGAATAAGTAAGCCTGCTGACCAACGGGCTGCTGTAGTATCTTTTGACCAGCCTTTACAGCTAGAACAAGGCAACGCTATTAACTTTAATGCAACCACTCGAAACAAAGGGGCGACTTGGTCTGTAGTATCACTCCTTATTGAACTTGACTTATAGACTTATGTGCCTATAACGGTAGTATGAAACAACACCCGCCCATTCCTCCGGAGCCGCATGATGAGAATCCAGGCAACTCCTATCGGCTGAATGAGATCAGTCTCAAGAAGCAATACCTTGAGAAAGAAAACGAGTATTATAGTGCTATGTACAAAAAAATATAGGTGTGTAGTAAACTCGGTGGACACAGCAGACACTGCTTTAGTTGCTGTTGGTATGTGTCTTGGCACAAGTGGTGCAGGTGTAATGTATACAGTAGTTGCCATTCCTATTGCCACAGTGTTGGGTGCTACTGGGGCCGCTTGTGGGCTAGTTGTAATTGTTGGAAAATTTGTCAGACAGCGACTGACCATCAAGACGAAAAAGCATGACCAGATCCGCATTCTCGCTCAGAGCAAATTGAATACCATTGCTGACATTGTATCAACAACACTTGAAGATGGTTATATCTCAGCCCATGAGTGTAAGCTCGTTTTAGCTGAGCTCACAAAATATAGCCAAATGAAGGGCGAAATTAAGGCTAGATCTGTTAAAGCATGGCAGTTTCAATTGATGAAAAAGATGAAGCATCTTTACTATTGAGCGAGCTATGAATGACCCGCCTCGACAAATAAACTTTTTACACAATGTAAAAAAGTGTAAAAGCCCCTTGCTCTCCAGTTTCCGAAGCACCACAGAGGCCCCGGGATTTCTCTTGCAACCCCAACTCCACTGACGATTGGGCTGTATGTTATCTGGCCTGGCCTACTACCCCACGTGACTCATTCCTATTCTCTCCACTACAGGGGAAGAGGGTGCTATAACTAGGAATAAGTACTGGAGGTAGGAGCAGATGTATATAGTATAGAGGCCCCAGGTAACCTCTTCACAATACACAAATGCAGCGCAGTTGACAACTCGAGCACCTGCAGTGTCATACCAAGAGACAATCTAAGTATGATGACTTTGTGCTATATAAGGAGCATGAGCGTATCACAAATATGGGTGTTCACTAAAAATGTTATCACTCTCTAGGGCGTTAAATTGAGGATGCCACTTATATAGACGGCCTCTCCTAATACATGGTTAAAATAGGTTGTTTGAAGATGCTTGGAACACCTAGAGGACCTTGTTAGCAGGTTGTGAACGGCACACTAGTTTACCAATAAACTAAACTAGCCCCTCGGCCCCATTTGGGGGTCGGATCCGAGGCGCCCTTAGGGTAAATATCTTGAGTACGATCTTGGCGACGCAGATTAGCGCTCCGTCCTTCATTGGTATTAGCGCAGCGAGGTCAGGGTGAGCACAAATTTTGTATAAGCTGTCAAGGGGTAAGTAGTATACATGGGAGAGGTTGTGTCCCAGAACCGATAGTATATAAACTGCTGGCCGTATTCATAAAGAATTTAACCTAAGTTGTATCAACATGAGTCCGCGATCTCAGCTGAGTCCGCGATCTTGCATCGTATCATAAAAAAATGAGAAAATAAGAAACGAAGATTTCAGTCAACTCAACGACTAATTGTGTGTATTCATGCGGC
>CM067348.1:18953057-18960557 GCA_034190875.2 Urechis unicinctus
GGTTTATTTTAAAATAAGCAGACCGGGAACGCTGCTGGTTGTTTACGGTAAGCTATTAAAATGTTCATCTCTTACAAGGCTTTCATTTTGATATCATTAAGCTCTAGCGATCCGTCTGCTTTTATCCTCAACAAATTAAGCACAAGTCATGAAGCAGATCATTGTCACTGCATAACACTGATTTCCATCAGTGTTGTTTTGATCACATCAATTCTTCTTGTACGAACCCAAATAAGACTTCAACACATACTTGGTAGCATTCCTCATCAAAGCATAATAAAGCGAATGCAGAAATGTTTTTATATTGCGCCCAAAAAGATATAAATCAGTTTGAACAGTTAATTTACAACTAATGTAGGTAGATGGATTTTTACAAATCAGCGAACAAGCATATCCTCTGAAGCAATCAGTATGCTCTCGGTACTAGTTAACACTAGGTATGTACTCGTTACGCGAATGTGTATCTGTTGATTGGCAGGAGATGCATTCAATATACCAATCTCCTTGTATTTTAAACAGCCAAAACGCTATAAATCCGCTGATAATCGGGTGCTGGGCAATATTTTACATAATTCTAATGCAGGAGATTCTACGGCAACCACAGACGGTCCCTATTCATTATTGCCAATAATATCTATGTGTGCCCATACCAAAAGACCTTTGCAAAACTTGCGGATGCGGTTGATGGTTTCTAAAAGAAAGCCGGAGTAGTTGATTGCTTAACATCTTAAGCTGGTGAAGTAATCCAAGAAATATCATTTTTTGGAACATCCATCATAAGGACCTAAAACGAGTGCGCTGTCAAAACGTAAATTCATACAAGCAACTTTTATAACCACGCATAAGTACAAACAAGTAATCACTAAGCACTCTCTTTAGGCTCACCACTTGTCCATTGGACATTTGTTTGGGCTCGATTGACAATCGATAGAACACTGTAGCGCGGTGTGATATTCCGTCATAATTTATTGTATAGTTTGAATACACTTTATTACCCATAACCATATACCCAAATCAGCTTTATAACTCAGCTGCCACAAAAAAAGCGCTGGTAAGTTGAACGCATGCGCGAGGCGAAGTAAATCACATACGCATAGCCTTAATGGTCTGAGACACCTACAGTCAATATCTGATCAATAATATGATGTATTATTTGCAGGTAAATGTGTTAGGGGAAATGGGACGATGGAGTATACGAAGACATCCTCCCCGTGATCCCGCAAAATAATATTGAAATCAATAAACGCTAGCGCTCTTATAAAGGCATTCAATATTCGGTAAAATATACACAAAATCAATTGGTATTGAAAAAATATTGTGCGTCAATCGCATCAAAATGACTAGTGTGCGAGTGTAGCTCGAGCGGGCATATCACACGTAGAAACAAAATGTAACAACCAAGTATTAATTTTAAATGAGCAACTGAATAGAAGAACCTGTTTCTTAAAAACAGATCGAGATGGTGACCAAATATTTCGTCGAAGTGGCCAACCGCGCGGATCAACTGTTCCACGGTGATGACATCAGTTATTTTGTCTATCAGTGGGTTTTTCTAACGCCGCGTCGAAGAGATACCAGTTCTAGCAAGCGTTATTTTAGTTCGAAAAATAAATGAAACATATCGGTTAAGAGCTTTGTGGCCACCTTTTAATCTAAATTTGGACTAGGTGTGGGTGTCCTTAAACTCATGCGATGTGATTCCATGTCAAAGAGCAAATAAATTTCTTGCGATATTGTTCATAAATATGCATCGGTTAACCTGGCAGTGAAGGATGTACGCCTAAATATAAACTAATTCTTTAAGCCATATCTTTACAGGACGTGAAGCTAATAGAGGTTCAAGCATATGGAACATGATGCAATAGCTAATGTTGACGATGCCCCAGTGGGATATGAGGTAATCTAATGCTTAGCTTTCAACAAAAGCATACATACGATAGGCCATCACGGAAAAAGATCCTACAGATGAGGGATATGCATAGTTACCTCATAGGCAAATATGATGCCTTTGAGAGGTAACGGGTATTTATTTAATCTTAGGTGGGGTGCCTTCGCTCTCACAGCAGGCATTCGGTAGAGGTGAACGCAAAAAATTAACGAGGCAGTAACTGAATAGTTGGTACTTGAATACGCTTCCCTGACTGCTTGAACAAACGCCAAAATGGTTCAGTATCGTGAGCATCAGTTTGACTATCAAAGAACATTATATCTAGTATTCCAAGTAAACAACTTAACAAACTGTGCTAGTTTGGAAGAATTGATGCCAGAGGAAACAATTTATATAGTGAACGGAAACTGCACCTGGATTAAACCGTTAGTAATTGTCCTTCAGTACTTAAGCATTTGCGTCCGTGTTTCTTATGATTATCGACTTTCAATTTACCCAGGGTCTTTTGGCAAAACGCCTATTCGATTGATGGAGATATGGAAAATTAGTTATATTGCCGGAATGTAACGCATATTATGATAACGCAAAACATACACGGGCATGCCATTTAATAACGATCTATGAATGTATACACTTGTTCAGTGGCAGATTAAATTATTGACATGTTACAAAAACAATATCTGTTGTTATAAGCAAATCCATCAATATATTATTATATACGAGGATTGGTCAGAAAATAATCGAGGATACATTTGTCGCAAAAACGGTTACCGCAATCAAAAAGAGTGCGAAAAGAAAGTCATTAACCCTGCTTTCTCATAAGGTACGTTTTCCTATCTAAGTTTATTGGCGACCTATTACCACGTAATGAGGGTGTAAGGGTAAAAAGAACACATAGCATGATTGGAAAAGTGAAACATTTTGGGAACTTCTCTAATTTAGACAACTCAGTATCTTCTCTTATAACATTACATTTCCAACCAATTTTTCCTTGGATGAACCTCAATGTATCGCTTTAAGCAACGGGGTTCAAACATTCTAATGGCCATCTTGTTTACCGAGAGTTTTTGTGTATATGCGTGCGCTTTTATGAAGTAATCGAAGCCATTAGTTTGAAACGTCAACATCTCGATTCTAAAGTTCCTACCAGCTTCAGTGATACATATTAGCTGGTATAAGACTTTTGAACGATTTGAGTCATGGCAATTTCCTTGTATATTTACAATGTACATTTGTCTGTTATCACTACACCGTGCGCTTTTTACTGTCCGAAATATACATTAAATACTTTTATACACATTTATCTATCTACATAAACGCACACTAGTGCCTCAATCAGCACCAGCAATATGTGTCGGTGACAATTATAGCTTGGTTTTTAAACACTACACATTCCGCGGAATCGGATTATATAGTTATTGCATTTATTGAGTTTTGTCACATGATTACGCTACGCCTAATGGGTTTAAGCAGTTTACTGGAGTATCTGGACCATATCACCATTAGCGATGTATCTTGTGGGGCAATCACCGTTTTATGGGAGTCGTGAATAAGTCTGGACTTTTCCTAGTCTGTCATTACACTACAGGAAGTTGATGGTTTTAACGAAACATGTGGAAAATCCGCTGAGCTGAGTTTTTTTCACATTACTGTGTTTATAAGCAATCGTACATGCGCTCTGTTATCGTGGTCGCTCTTATTGCATTGCATGTTATCTCGACGTTTTGAGGCATCGCAATCTTTATGCAGGTGTTAGCCAAGGAATAAGACATCGGCAGTGGGTTGTTTATCCCATTCAATACGAACATTAAAGCCTACACGTTGGCAAACTTTACAAATTCTGCTAATAAAATAATTGGTTAGCTCAATAGAATGCGCAGGAACACACTGCATCGATCTTAACTGCACCTCTATTGGTATCATTAGCAACTACAAACCTCGAGGCAATATTTGAAAAATATGGATCAGAGTGCTCAGCATGGTTATACCACAAATTGCTGAGAGAATAATTATTTGTCTCTTCGCTCGTGAATACATTAACAAGAATTCATGTGTCCTTTGCAATTCAAAATGACATCATTTTTTTATAGTCATTTAAAACCAAGCTGAAAAGCTACCATTCGTAGCAATTATGCTAAAAGGGAACTATCACTGGTAGTATCCCTGTAATAACGGTACATTAACAGAGCAAATACCGCGTGATGTTGAAAAGCACTGGCTCACTGTATTTCCATATGGCACTTAAACACACAACAATGGCGTCAAAGTGTCAATGTGCGCAGCAATTTAAGTTGGCGGCACTCATTCCTAGCATATCACCACTTGAAACGTTAGCAGTATCAAAGTATCTGTGTATTTTAACCCAATACTTGCGATATTTAAAATGTAACAGTTATTGCCCCTGAATCCACTTAAGGCACGAACTGATGTCTCACCTTGCAAGACAGTGGGATTATATCAGTACATGTCAATGAACAAAACACACAGTCATAATCGGAAGGATCGTTGCCCATAATAATCCATATCCCTAAGGTACGAATTTTGGCAGCGAAATGATATCGAGCTGCGATATGTCTTCATTACGATATTGGCCTCCAGCAACCGCAGATAACTTGCTTCATTATTCTCGGCTTTGGAAATGATTTTCTACAGTATTTTTACCCTCACAAAATGCTAGAAATAGTTGGCTCTGTTGAGCATTATCAAAAGGGACTCCAAATGCTCTATTTGCTTCGCTTATTTGATAATGCAATACAAGACAAAATAGCAGAATGGCAAAATGGCAGGTTGAGGCAGTCGATGCACAATCTAACACAGCGATTGAACGCTTTAAAAGAGAGTTTCTTTTGAAGCAGATGCTAGTGAATTTCTAGCAATGTGAGGTGCGCTCATTAAACAATAGAGTTTCTCTATTCTCTAGAAGGATCATTTAACGAAGAACATTTTAGATTTGTTTCACTGTTTTGGTGATGAGGGTAAGTCCACAGTTGTCTATAAATTTGCATGATCACTCAATAGCTGTGGACGGTGCGCGGGATGGTGCGCGGTGTTGTGTGCGGGGTGGTGCGCGCCCTTTCGTTTTTCATGCATTTTGCATAAGGTTTCATAGCCATTGATCTCGACAAAATGATATTTATATATTAAACTCACCCTTACCTAAGAAGGAACACCTGACGAAAACAACATATTCAGAAAAGTGATCAGATAGCAACAAGATATCGTCCAGTAATGTGGTAGATTTGTATAGATTTAGAATGCGTTTGCTATGTGATTACAATATATGTGTCAACATTTATGCAACTTTTTCTGATACCAATAATCATAACTTTGAAACGTAAAGTTATAACGCTAAGCATGTCATCAAAGAGAGCATAAACACATCATCGGGCTGCAACTCTTGTTTTGGTATTAAGCATATTTATCAAGGCAGTAAACAGGAAATAGCACAAAAGCTAACATACAACAACTGCTTGGCGTCGTCAGCATGGGTGCTTTGTTTCACGCCTCGCAGCTGGTAGCGCGTGTTACTACTGCCAAATATCTTAAAGTTCACCATATCAATATCTTGACGGTACGTAATGGTCTATCTGTGTACCTATGGACTCCCTTTCGACCACTTCTTCTAAATTGGTGAAGGCCATCATGAATTACCCAAACCTTTCTGAACTAAAGCCACGATGTTGGTCTAGCGGTGGGTTGGCAAAGGTTAACCTATTTCGAGCACATGTTCAAGTTGATATACAGCTTTAATAAAATTGCCCGTGGAGCGATCATTTCTTCCTTCCTTAATACGATCCTTAGCGGCGAATGCACGGTGGCATTCATTGTGATATACTGCATCTACCTGTTCGGAATGATCCTCCATGATGAGTGCATAGCTATATCTGTTAATATTACTAGCAATAACGCTTGGTGATATTAAGGTTTAAAAATAAAATTCGGCCTGCTCCTCGTAATTAATATCAATGAGTGACAATTCCACCGCAAAAATGTTAGTCAAAACCCCTACGCTAATGCATAGTCAGCTTGATAGATAGAGGTCAGCTCCACTTTAATTGCAAGATATAAATCAAAGAGTCGCAGTATCTGTCGCAGTATCCCATATCAACTGCTCAAACTTTGAGACTATTTTTCGCCGATCATATTTCATTTAGCCAAGACTTGGATGAGTTTTTAACCAGCTTTCCGGGAAGTTCGCCTCCATTAGTATGGATCGTGTAACCATAACTAAATATTCTGTCGTGGGTATGTTATGATTTCTGACAACTTCTTATTGATTTGTTGATTAAAATGTACGATTTCCTAACACAGTATCGCTGTTTTCTCCTTTTCTGCAATAGCGTCTTAATAATCACTTGTCTTTAGTTCTGAGTGCAAAATCAAACAATGCATCTTTGCACAATACTTGGTGGCAATTCAAGCTCGCACAAATGTATCTCTACTTTCAATATCATGCTGTGCTTATTTATCAAGGAATTAGACCGGCTTTGCCTCTCGCAAAGCCCATAATAGAAATACGCATTTTGCAAACGGTGACATCGCATTGTATTAAATTATAACAAGTGCACGTGACTAAACGGCTGTGTTTGCGGCCCTTTATCGTCGTCAAATGGTCAATATGTCTTGGACATTAAACGAGGAAGAAATATTCGAACCAGTGGGTTTTAAATCTATGTGAAATATTAATTACGCAATTAGGAATCACTATGATACGATGGTGTATGTGTTTTTTTCCACAGAGTGATTGCAACAGATATATATGCATCAATCAATGGCTCTTAAGTTAGAAAATCCTACTTTTCGGGTAAAATATGCATTTGTCTTGCACGGCGTAAGCAACAAGAGTATTTCGTTGCCAATATACGTAGCCGTTCATTGGTTTTGTGCGTGCGCGAGCGTTCCGGTAATTAAATGGAATATCCATGTATCATTCAATATGCAGCAATAATACAAGTTCCGATGAGTATTGTGTTTTTACTGGTGTCACCAAGTGATTACTCTGTACTGAAAAAGTTCCATTTGCGTACATCGTTCAGAGGCGGATAGCGTTCGATTGCTATGCAAACAAGCACTTCTTCGGCTTCCTCGAAATTTTCACAGAAGGAGATAATCAGATATCGGCTATTGTGTTTGACATTCAAGCGAAATGTTCGTAAAGCTTCATGTTATAGTATGGTTTTATGTGTCTTTTTGTGTTTCTGAATTCCTGTAAGCGACAAATAACATTAGCAATGAGCAAGACAGCCGGAAACGAATGCCTACGTGGGAGTTAAGACGATCTTATTCCGTTAAGTTCACCATAGGGACTTGTGGATTTTGGCAGCTTTGAAATAAACAGGTAATGGTGTTAGCGGGGATAAGTCTGGGAAACGACAGAAATAACGCAGTTATATTGCGAGCTCCCGAGAAATGGAGGATGGGGAATCTTTTCAACTTTCAATGGTCTTAGTCCGCAGTTAGGGGTCAACTGGATATTTAAGTGGTCCCAAGCTGATTAATGACAAATTGATCCTACGGTCTTATTTTACTCCAGTCAGCGTTCAAGCAGCATTCTGAACCGTGCATCTACGGTCACAACCGAATGGAAAACACTTGCATTTAGTATTATCGCC
>CM067348.1:18963057-19050557 GCA_034190875.2 Urechis unicinctus
CTTAGGCTCATTGTAATGCGCTCATGCTCAGAATTACACGGTGGCGTAAACTTACAGCTTGAGTCTTTAATGCCATTATGTAAAAATGATAATTATTGAGGTTCAGTGTACGCATTATTGAACCAACATTAATGATAACAATTGTTATGCTGTGAAAACAACATTCACTCACATAGGATACAGTAACATTGGGGCTGTTCAGGCACTTTTATAAGAAACTAACAAAGTGCAGCATTATTTCAAAGAGGTCTTTTCCCTTAAACGAATGGTGTTTACTTTGTACGTGTCCTGGGCTGTAATTTGCATATAGTTCGAAAACACCTCCTCCAAACACTACACAATGTGGCCAACTGGTTAGGTCTGAAGCTCCACATAGCCGACACCAGCATATATATGGTTGATATAGCAATGTCGTAACGTGATCTGTGGTGTTGAGATGCACACGATACGCAGACTCGAACTCCAGGTGTAGGGTTTATTACAACTTGAGCTTTATTTAACTGTTTTCAACTTTCGAATTTCCGATGTTACTTAGCCTAAATTTAAGAGAGTGAGAGAAGTGTTGAGCTCGGAGGCCAGGAGAGAACTGATTTTTGAAATATAAACTGCTTCCCTCAACGACTAAGGCACGCCATCCCAATTCTCATGGGACATGCGGTAGCCAGGTCTGTGAGGGTTGGGGCTATCGGGCGTTGCCTAGGCAGGAAAGTCATGTAGCTCTGGAATATGGGGTATGTATGAGGAGAGAGGGGAAGTGGCAGGTGACATGTAGGTCACTTGTGGATCTGGGAAACTGGGGCGTATCATTAATATGAGCTGTTGGGGGTTACTCCATCAACTGATGACTGAGAGGGTACGTTATGATGAAGGGCAGGTTTGTTATCAATTTGGCACTCAACAGCAAGCAAAATATTTGGAGCCACTATGATCCTTATCGATACTAAAGCATTGTAGCATTGGCGGTAACACTTATCGATATTTGATAACACATCTCTAATCAAATAATTTTGTTTCCTTTCATTACGTGTTTCAAAACCTTTCATTTCGAATGTGAGATGTTCGTCTAATTTACGATGCAAATTGGCAGATGCTATTTCATCAGAAGTCCCACCGCCAAGATATTATAATTTAATCGGTACCAGTGAAGAAACGCAATGACATAAAGCGCGCTGTGATAGCTATTTGCAATGTTACCACAAATAGTTTTGCCGTTGTATATAATTGCGATCTCATTTTGCAATAACATATCTTTTGTCTAACTTAGCAAATATCGCCCGTAATTCGTAATGAAAATGTGCATGTCAAAAATCCAGTTTGCCAAGTGGCGGCAGTTTTGCGACTTTGTACGGAGGACTAAAGGCTGAAATTTCCCTACAATTTGATCGCAGACATGTATACAGCTGCCGCAAAGTCAATGTGATACAAGCTTAAGTCTCATGTAACCTAGTCATTAAGTTTGGCTGCAGGGTTGTGATCGAATCACTGCCATATGTGTACGAATTTCCCACACAGACGTAATCTTGTTGCCTGTTGCCAGATGACCTCATGGTAAATGTTTACTTAATGCTATTGACAAGCGCATTACAGAAAGCGGCATCAATTTACATTATGCGGTTATCAAAAATCCTTTATTGTGGGAACCTAAAACATTCCAATTCCAGCGATATTTGCTGAAAGTTCTACAAAAGATATGTTATTGCATATAGAGAACGGAATTTAACGGCCAAGCAAATGTTGTACTTGCCGCTTGGATTTGGTGATGGTCGGGGTATCCCTTAGCAGCACATCAGCAAATATGCTGCAGGTCATCCCTAAGTACCTCATGTAGTACTGGCCTGACAGCTGCAATTGGTTTGCCCCTATTAATCCCATAAGTACTTTCTTTTCTTCATTATAATTCTCTCAGCTGGTTGGAAAACTATAATGCCTGCTTCAAATTGATCCCTTGCCGATTAAAATTGGTGGGTGTAAAAAAATAATGCTACAAGATTGGGAGCTACGTACGTATTATTAAACGATTATTTAGTAAGATTCAACATATATATCAACATAATTTACATTTTAATGTCGATAACAATTGTCCAGCATCTAATTGTCTTGCTACATTCACGTCCTTTCATCAATATGATGTTTAGTTGTTGCTCAGGCCTTTAATATGATTGCTTACTGGTTGTCCATCCGATCTGAAGCCTATTTGCAATTCATGTAGATATCCTCGATTATCTATTATTAAAAATACAGGGCTAGCATGTGAAGGTTGATCAGTCTCACTGCTTAGTCAGGTTTAATTTTCAAAAGATTAACCCCATTCAAAACTAGTCATCAAATACCCAAATAATCGATATCGATATTTTTCTACACCAACCTTGCATTAATTTTATTTCACGAAAAATAGCCCCATTCACAACTTGTCCATGAATGCAAGAATAAGCTTTTCTTACACCAACATCGTATAAACGGGATGGTGTGGTTCGCTCACAGAATTACTGAAAGCACTTGTGATCTTGTTTTCGTAACGTGCTGCCCAAAATATGTTTGAATAATTTTAGGCTGTTATCGGTGATAATATTGTCTTGACGCGCCACAATATTAGTCAACGGTGTCATTGAAGTACTAATGTGCTGCAGGATTAGTTGCTCTCAACATTAATTGATTTCAGTGCTTTTACTTTTCGTGGCTATGCTGTATATGTAAGGCTCAAGTAAACTTGGAAATAGGAATTTATATAGATCAGTAGTAGGTTTCAGATTCCTGAAAACATGCATTTAATATTTATAACCGTTCGTAGGTCATCAATGGAAATTAACAACAAATTATGCCCTGGTAGCATTCCCATGGAAAGGTGTATCTTTTCAACACTCCATACCTACTGCTCTGATACCATAGAGTGAAAGTATGATACGATTCACAGCATCGAAAGCTTAGGTGAGATTATATTGCTATCTGTCGGTGTTTTATGAAAGCCTTAAGATCCCGTGTGCAGAATTCGGTACCACAGTTACAATTTACAGTTCACATGCAACTATTCCTTTAAGAAGTAAGTTATTAAATATATATTGTCAGGGACGTTATGATCCTTTGTTAAGTTGGGTTAACAAATTGTGTCAAAATATCTAGAACAGCTATTTTTTTATATTTGGAATGACGTTTTTAGGATAAATAAATATGCACCGTGCGCAAGTGCCGCTTCAGTAATTAACAGGTTGAGCACAAACTTTACTTTCATTGGCGATCATGGTTTGTTTTTTTACTTTGATGGACTTTATAATTCCACAATTTATCCATGGATTACCTTACTTCACATCAATCTTCATTAAGCAATATTTTCAATGGATTTATCTACAATGATTCGGATGAGATGTGATCTATCAACACAATCAGCCTAGAATTTAAATTTCAAATACATTGAAAATGTCAATCGAGAGGATTGCTTTGAGATGTGTAAATAATATGGCTTAAGTCGTCAAAGAAAATGTTATCCATCGACGTGGTAGACAAGAGGTATAAAATACACGGAAAAAATAAGATCCAAAACCATACATCTTTAGTAATGCTCAGCGTGATTTATAAGTCGCCCACAAGGTGACATGTTTGCTTCTCATTGGTTTATTTCGTGATTATGTGCAAAATATTGTGTAGTATTGTGGAATACAGGAGATGGGGGTGAGTGCACCCCCAACTATTAATATTTCATTACTCAAACTGAAGGCATTTTCTTCCATCTCTATAAATACACATTCGTTATGATCGTCAATGTTGTTTAAATGTTCCCTGCATTCACACATTAGGTTAAATACATAAACCGATACTCCGCCCCGCGCTTATCACAACGTAGAAAGGGAACTCGCTGGTCATTTGGTATTCTGTGGATATAAGCTGTGCTATGTGTGAGCCACATAATACAAAAACCGGTCTCGAAAAAAGAATGATTATCAAGATAGCTGGCGAGGCGGTCAATATTTTGCGGGCGTGCTTCCAATTTTATTAGTCTAAAAATAAAACCACCTTTAAATCCGTTCTTCGAGTATCCACCACATTAAAATTTACTTCTATGGAGTTCTATGGTTTTGGTTCCGGTGGCCGACTGAATCATGGAGTATATTTATTTCATTGACCGGTTTGTCAATTCATTGCAACCGTGTTCGGTCTGATTAGGATGATATTGCAATGTAGCCAATAAATGGTTTTAATACGTAACAGTAATACTTAACAATATCTACAGCTTATTATCTCAGATCATCATGGCTCAGAACACATCGCAAACAATGTATGTTGTATGTGCCTCATGTTTTGCGTCTGTATTTATTGTCCAACAAAAAGCTCAATATGCCATGGAATGATGACAATGCATTTGCTTAGAGAGTGCCTTATACTGAGCATTAACGACGATTATATTTTGTCATCCTGATCAATTATATTTTAGCATCTGATCAGCTATTGCATCTGCCTTTAATGTACTTGAGATATTTTTCATCGTAATCTACATGCATAAAGACAATTATTTAAGCATCATGCTTAAGATCATTTGCCATTGTGGCACAATATTTGTGATCATTATGATCTGAAATTCAGTGTAAAACATACAAGTTAATAAAGGTACATACTGTAATTAAAAGTTGAAGTACAGTAACAATTCTACCAATGTGTATGTAGAATCCGTTCTATGTCGGCCGGGTTGTCAGATGATGGATCAATTTGCGTTTGACAAATTAACGAATAATTCGTCACACATTTTGTATGCCCACGCTGCCTTCTTTCATAATATGTTTTGCATATATTAGCTGTAGACTCTGCTGCTGGTGGCAGTCAAAGCCGGGTAGCGAACCAAATTATATGAGAACGCATACATACAGTTTTCAATTGGATTGCTCATCTATGTCAATATAGTGATGGACACACTGAAGCCACGGGTCGCAAGCGCATGTAATCCACTACATGGAGCTCTCTACAAAACTCGGATGGCAAAAAGTTCCGGCTGAAAGACTCAAATATATATCATATCCGTCGTCGAAAATTGTTAATAGTTATAGCATCAAAGAAACGTTTTACCTATAGTAAAATCCAAATTATGCATCAAGGACCAAGAAATCCAAGCCGCCAAAATAGACTACACAGAAGAAAAACTCAGCCATTGTAGTGTTCACATCAGTTTCTTATCGGGCGTTTCTACTGGTTATCGCCAAACTCATTCAATAATATCATTCCGCAATACAGGCATTATATGACCAGCTGAACGAACATCCGTTTAGATTCGGGTGAGCGTAATGTAGTTGGAGATTGGCGCCGAAGGTCCAGCGGGCTTGTCTCATAGGACGTTTCGGGCGGTTTTGTTCGTCTAATTGTCAGATTGTTTCGTTAACATTGATTCACAAAGAAAAGACATAATAATATTCATATTAATCACGCCCATCAGATCTGTCACATATTTCGTGACACTTTAGAGCGATATCTGACCAGCAGTGCCAAGTTACAAAATACTCGACAACCTGAATCCTAATATATATCTGATATATAAACCAACTAGTAGATATTGGGACTAAGGATAGATAAGAGAATCATCAGTGACATTCGACAAGGATGATTGATGGATGCTGAAACGTGATCATTAGACAAAGATTTTGTATATTTGATATAATCCATGGCAAATCAATCTCAATACAAAACAATAACTGGACAAAAATAAGTTAACCGAATAACATAGTAAAAGAGAGCGATACACAAAATAAATGTTCGCAATAAAAATACTGTCTCCCGCAATTTACAATTATTTACTGTATTTAATCAGCCATATGCAGTCTAATGGTGCAAACAATCAAAATTTGATGACCTCAATTATCAGAACTGTCTATAACTTGCGGTTTCAAACGCATCATCCAGCCTTGCGTTTATATCGCCGAATTGACCATCTGACTTTGGGAAACCATTGAAAGTTCCTTCCAGATATTTGAATTCAAGTACCTGAAAATGTATGTCCCCAAACCATAACTTTATTTCACTGGCACTTGCGCCTATGGTTGCGTTTTGCGGAATAAAAATATTGGGTTTGTGAGAAGTGTTGCTAGATGTGTCTAATTCGCCTGATTCTATAATGAATAAGGGAGACACCAATTCTTTAACGGACTGAGGGACCTTGGGGTGCTGTAGAAATACGTGCTCTCTGTATTTGCCCTGGAAGTATTTGTTAAAAGTTGACACTCGGAAATGCGTATGGAAAGAGCACCTGCCATGAGGAGCCTTACATGCCGAATAATTGCAATTATAGCAGGTAAATGATGGCATTATAACTATCCTGTTCAAAAGAAACCCTATTGACAAGGCATTCTTTAGCGCGTGTAGTTCGCGTTTAAGCGTGTTATTGTTTATACCATCCCATTCATTACTATACAGAATATAGCGTGCATCCGGATTACTATAATAACCATCGATATCTACATCCCAAAGGCCGTTTTCTTTGAATCTTAATTCCTTCCCGTCACTGCTTAGGATCCAGTTGTTATGGACAACAACACAATCTTTACAAGGGTTATCACCGCGAAACATTCTTTTTCCCTCCTCAAAGTACACAAAACCGTTGGGGAAAGCCACACTGCTTAAAGTGATAACATTAATCTGTTTCACTTTCATCATTTTTTCTATATAGTGGTCTAATAGTTTTTGGTTGGATAATGCATTTGGAATGTGGGAGAGTTCCCATGCCTTATTATGTAAATCAATGCTTGGTTTGGTTGGTCGACTGAAATAAAAACCACTATTTCTCTCGGAAACATCACTTTGAATTTGAATATCACATTCCTGACATTGAAAATGCTCGAGAGGGTTTTTGAAGAACACTATATCCGCATCCGAAATAAGAACGGTGTAATTTAACAATAAAGAATCCAGAATAATTTTGGTCTTGAAATGGGTTTTATGATTAAATACAGCAGTGCCCCAGTCGCTCGCTTTATCATCTATGTTCTCATTAAAGTGTGTGTAGCAATCAGCACCGTGACTATTTAGGAATCCACATACTCTTGCATCCGATCCAACAAATAGATAATTATCAATGCTTAGTTTCGTCAAAGAAGTCACATACAAGTTTAATGCCATGAAACGATAGCTGAAATCAGTGGATATCAGAATAATTTCACCTTTTCTATTAGAATTTTCTGCTAAAGCATTTTCAAATGATTTGTACTTTGTTGATGCTTGATGGGTTTCTGAATCTGACTTCCATGGTAACGATGATTCGCCGATCTGATTCCGCAGAGAAGGAGATGTACGGTAAGTGCTCGTGGGTTGTCGCTTTACTTTCGAGCAAAAGTAGATGAGGACGAAGACGGCAACCAACAACCCCTCTTTCAAGCATGGCTCTGCAATATAGACAATATTAAGAATTATTCCAAGCAGTTTCGATACAATCTATGATGTTTCAACATCATAACATATGATTCAAATGTTCTGCGCAATTAATTAACGGACCAAAAATCCTACGACCGAGCAGCCCTAATGTGCTTCTATCCGAAACAACGGGAGCTCGACCGAAGCTCTTTACGAGTCTTCGACCATGTGAGCCCATACAGACACGAATCCTGCCCTGTGAAAGGTTGTCATTGTCCAATAGCGGTTCACCAAACGCACTGAAGCTATTGTTGGCACCATCCCATTCATTACCTTACAGAATATAGTGTGCATCTGGGTTACTATAATAAATTTAGATATTGGGTGGTTTAATATATACATAATAGAGTATATAGGGCGTCTAAAAAAACGTGCATCTGACCCAGCTTTCAGTGGAGGCCTAGCACATATAAGCAGCGTAAGGAGCGTTGATGGTGCATCCGACGAAAGTTTATAGAGCATATAAAACCCTTTCGTTGATGCGGGATAGGTACAAGGAACAAGACAATACTATGTCCGAAATGTAATGCTAACTGCACCAGACATAAGCTCTAATACTCCCAAAGACCTTCCAGGCGCCTATTCCCTAAAGTGATCATCCAGCTCTTAGCTATTTGACCTCGCTATTATCCCTTGACGCTTAAACTAGAAAAAGGCCACGCGATAACCATATAAACTAATGGGATATATATAACAAGTGTGGGAGATTCATCCATTTAGATATAAGCATAATATTACTAAGTTGCTCAACTTCTTATGAAACACCCCCAGCAGGTACAGCAGATCCGTAGAGAGACCGAACAAGATAAAGACCAAAGAAGAGTTCCGCAGACAAGGTACAACACTCTACACCCTACTCAACATATGCCACAACACATATGAGAGCAGGCACAGAGGATCCGCAGAGAGACAAAAGAACCGACAGGCGTAGACGCTCCCGATGCGAGATTAAAAGTAGCCTTAGAAGCCCAGAAAGAGGCCGTAGAGGAGTTTCGTAGGCATGGCCTGTTGCGGCCATGTCTAGGATAATTATCGTCTCCGTACGTGCCTCTTCGTTATCTGAGGGTGTGAAAGTCTGTAAGCAGGGGCTCATACTCAAGTGGGATTTGCCTGTGACCAGGGAGAGGTCACGCATAAGGACGTTCTGCACATCCATGGCGGCTGAGTTGCTCGTGATAAAATCTAGCGGCTCAATTTGCTTGTTGTCCCATGCCGTTTGTGCAGACTGAAGATGCTCGATTGCAGCATCATGGCGTGTACTTTATGCGTCCACTTGCGAGTTTCGCAGCAAATATAAAGTTGCTCCCAGAGAACACACGGGCGTTAACAAAAGTACCCCCAGTACTACTGGGGGTTCTTTTGTCAACGCCTACTTGGCAAGTAGGGATTGCTTTTTGATGTCTATGACTAGAACTATGTCGGCAACAGGTCGCGTGGCGTGAACCCAAGCTTCGAGCGTACCCGACCCAGAGCCATTTTGCAGAGCTTGGCGTAACTTATCGATATACCACAAACAACTGCATCATGGCACTTTGACGAGCATTTTTCTATCTGCGGGTTATGATGATGCAGAACTAATTCCATGTGAAAGGGATCCCTTAATTGTACTTTCCCGACCCGGGTCTGTTGCGCAACAGGGGCAAGACCGACTATGCGTGTGATGTACAGCCATGCTAGCCTAAACAACCCGACGCCATCGGCATTTCTACGAGCGCAGTTTCAGTAGCAGTGGGATAAGGCTGAGAAGGTTTTTCAACCGCAGTGATTTCCTGGTCGCTAACCCTGGTAACCATGACTAGGCTTCCAGAAGCTCACTAAGAAGCATATCCTGTTTGACCTTTCGAGCTGCGGCATCATACCGCTCTTCTGGAACCTTTCTCGGGTGTTTTGTGGGTTCACTAGTCACCCTCACCACCGGCATCTGTGGACTCGTTTCCTCTGCTCACAGACGTTGCGTCGTTGCCTCTGATAGCATATTTTCTTTATAACGTTGTTTTTCCAAACTGAGAGTATTTTCCGTTGCCAGACAGCAGTTAGCAGGGCTAAGTACACACCATTGGGGTAATATAGCTCACACGTAGCAGTGCCTAGAGCGCGCCTAACAAATGCATGGTGCACACAAAGAGCCCTGCCTTGAATCGAACATATAACTTGGCGCACACAGGGACTAACGGGCCTGACCGCCCTCGATGACCCCACCGTGACTACCCCTCTTAAGAGTCATGTCAACAGAGGCCGATGGCAGGCTGGATTGGTATGGCTCTTCAAGGAGTTGATTAATGAGGCTCATAAGGCCTTAACTGGCGTTTTTAATCACTTCAAATGCGATATGAAAAAGGACAACCCAGCGGATATGCTCCCGTGGGTCCTTCAGTACCGAGTTGTACTTGTGGGTCAGGACGCAGACACTTTGCTGAGCATCTCGGCCTCTTAAGGCCAGCTTTGAACACATGTATGTTTGTTTGGTCAGTGTGACCATACATTAATGTACAGTGGGCTCAGGGTCGGGCAAAGCCTCGGCCCGTGCCTTTTAGGTCGTGTTGAAACGGGTGGTCGGGCAGAGGAGTGCAATATGCTGGAAGGCGCCGAAGAAAGCACTCTCAAGTTGGTTGAGCATGAAGAAGGTTTATTCGCACCCTGCTATGGCTGGACGACCATGTCATACTCCACGGGTATGCCATCGATTGTATAACTGGCGTTGGTGAGGCCCTGTGCACTGAAACGGGATGGGCATACACGGGATTTGTAAACATCAATATATGGGTGTTCATAATCAATAAACATGCCCATGCACCGCATCGTTATGATTGGTGAATGGTACAATAATCTAATCTGTTTCGCCCTGCTCGTGCTATAGCCGTGTTCTGTGTCCCTGCATCCACTCCGTCACGTACGAGCAGACTTTGCCCCTAGAGACATAACTGTGTGCGCTGTTTAGTCGAGGTATATTTAACCGCTATATATGTCAAGCCGTATTGATCTAGCAATCGTTGGCCAGGTACAGAATTACCTCCCGGATTACATGCAGTGGGCAAAACGTATTGCAGTGGTGTAAAGCTATGTAAAACTAATGGAGAAAGAAATAAGTAATCTGGAGGAAGAAGTAAGTTATCTGGTTAAAGAGAAAATAGACTTGGATTTTGAAATGAAGGATATGGTGAAATATTCGGTGTTCAAGAACGAGGAAATTATGGAGCGAGTATAACACCTATCTGGGATTCGTCCACGATATGTGTAATTGCATGTAATACAGCAAATTTCCCAGGATTTTTGGGAAAGGAGCCAGTCGCTTATGGACAGCGACAACCTTTCTGAGGGCAACATTCTTGTCTGTTAGCGTTCTAATTTGTACTGCTGATCGTTTATTATGGGAGTTGTTTCCCTGAATGACTGCGACATAACCCCATGGGGCTGGGTTTCAGCGCCTGTGACAGATAATGATTGGTTTGCGCATGCCTTCAAAATTAAAAAGTTTCTTAATGATAATCGTCTCAAGTAAAACAAATGCTGTTTCGACAGCAGGATGTGATTATAATAATAGGATATATGCCTCGACTGGCTTCACATGCGGTATTGGCAAGAATCAGTCCCTAAATATTAAATTACCAAATTCATACTTACTAAACGTGAGCATGTTGCTGGTATTCGCTGCGGTTATGCCTGCAAACATACATCTACATTATTTGTTTCATGTGGTCAGCATCATTTCAAGTACTCTTTTAAGCCGATATCAGTCTCATCATCAACCAACAGATGTGATTTTATTATTCGCTTGTAGTGTTCAGTCTAAAAGTCATAGTTAGTTAACTATAATCGTTGCCACACATGCAATGTTCTTCAACAAAGTTAATATATTAGAGTTGTTTATTTTGTATGTTTGGCTAATGTAGCTGCAAGTGGTGGTATTAATGTGTATGTAGTTGCTACTAATATAAAAACTTTTGGTAACTATGCGGTCATCACCAAGCAAACAAATACGCCCAGATACTGTAGCAGTTACAGGTTAGACATTGTAAATGCATATCCTAGCACCCAGGCATTGGAAATAATACTCTGCATACAATTATCTTTCTGTGAAATGTTCATCTGAAAAATTACCTTCAGATTGGTCTGATCCATTGTTAAGAAGAGATTTAGTTGTCATGAAATTGTTGCAGGCCACACATAATATGAATGGATGTTCGCAAGGGGTGCATTATTTCGATTGGAACTTATCGAAAATGTGGTTTAATTCTCACATAATTTATATTTGACTTCATATTGGTCATTTTGTTGGGTATACATTACTCGGTTGTAAAAAAATGGCTAACATCAACATATATCACTACCAAGCAAAAGTCTAAATCGAAAGTAACAGCATCATATGGTTTAATAATATTGTTACATGTCTGCAGCCTTCTGAATACCTCTGCAAAGCTACAAGCCAGCAACTGGTCAGTTTATACTATCAGGTAAATTACACTATATATCATTTGACAGACTTTAGCAAAGGCGACGGGATTGGGTTACACAAATTTCACGCCTGAAGCCAGTTTTATAAAGCACCACACACCAGACACAAAAGTACTTTACGGTGCATACACGATCCCTAAAGTACTTTGACAACTTATGTATATCAGGCTGCTACACTGCTCCAGCCTTGAATCATCCAATATGGCCGTGTATTGGTGCAAGGCAGGTTGACTGATCACAGGTTGAGAGTGGTCACCATCGTAGGCTTTTGTAGAGAGAGAGGAGGATCTAGTCACAGTAAAAAATTATAGCAGAATAGAAATCTATCCTTACACATTAAATCAATGGACCACCTCACTTTTTCTCAATCCCTTTCTCAGTCCAATGATTTCTTGTAGTCATTTAGTGAGGGTCTTATTTCGATATTCCTGAGCATTAGAGAAGAATTTTGGGTCAATTAGGTACCAAAAAGCAAAAGCTATGTTACTTATTAGGCATTGATGTGAAATGGGTTTCAGGAAACATCTTGTACGATGCTATATTCTATCATGGAGCACCTTAAGTGATTTGAAGGAACTCCAGCATCACTTTCATCAGCATATTGGTATGGATACAATCGAGATTGTTCTCCTTTTTTCCAATATATAAAGCTATGACAGTATTTAGCCTAATCTATTTGCTTTTGTAGACGGCTCCACGTGGTCGTTGCATCCGTAATAACGTCTTGTATGAACGATTATTCAGTTAAATGTGCCCACATACACATATCATGTTTGCGTAATTTAGTGATTGACATTTATCTTAAGTTTGAGTCCCTGTAACAAACTCCACCCATTAAAGCCTGACTGCCTTCTTCTCCCAAAAGCTCATCCACATTGGGTTCATGCTTCACCATGACAAAATATGAACAACAACGAGTGAAATGTGCGAAATTACGCTTAAACCAGAACATTGGCAACGCGCTATTTCAGACTGATGCGCAAGCGGGTCAAACGCGAGATGCTTAAATCTTGGTGATGCAGTTATGTATAAGTATAATAGCGGGACTATTGGTATCGTTCTCAATAAAGAAACATTTGAAAGAAACGGTAACTATGAGCCATGGTGCAATTCATGGTCAAAGGACGAGCCGACTTTTTTACCACACATAAAGTAACGAAGTAGTTATGGCCAATGAAGCCAACGAATACAATTTGTCAAAAAAACGCAACTACTCGGATTCTTTCTGGTACAACATATGGAGTATGGTCAGATGAATTGACAAAAACGCGCAAACATGTGGGTCAATATACGAAGGTAAGGATAACTGCATTCGGTTAATGGTTATATTACTATATACCACGCATCTACTGGTAGTATTGATTGCGACCTCCTCCGTCTATCGTATCGTTAGCCGTCACTTAGTAGTCGATATGGTTCGAGCAGTCCAATAGCATCTGCGTAGTTCACATAACGTTTTTTCTCTAGTTATTCATTTACATACATCAAAATGAATTTCAAATATTGAGAGCTAGTCATATATCTCTCTTTCATATCTACAAGTCATCAATACATCACCTGCATAGCCACCAAGCGGAAGACAAAACTCACGTTCAGGTAAGCTGTGAATAAATAGAATGCCCTGTAACAGCTAGAACACACGCTAGAACACTCGCGTACAGACATAAGCACACAATGCTACACACGCAAACACAAAAACATACACTCAGTAAAAAACAAATAAATAGTTAAACGTGAACACCCACAAATGCGAACGAACTCACACTAACACACGCACACAATTACTCGCAGTAAAACTCACTAAAACACAGATGCTCAAAACATTAGCCATTCATGCAGCCATCAGACTCAGCATGCAGTCTTAACCATCCAGACATAGCCTTCCTGATGCACTTTTGCATTGTCGCGCTCCTGTCATACATCCGATTGTGGAGCGATTAAGTGTAATCGTAGAGTAAACTTAGAAAGATATTTGGGAGCATTCCCAGCTGTGCGGATATGTAAACACTCGCCGTAATTGTTAAGTGCGAGGGGTGTCATGTGCGACATATAACTCACGCACTTGCAGATGTAGTGTTTGTGAAATATGTTGTAAGCAGCGTCGAAACTACTAAACGATCGTCAATGTTCATACACACCTTCGAATTGTTATGACGCATTTGAAGACAGAAGTCGTTGAGATATGTATGCTGGCAATTTCCAATTCTGTATGGAACAGTATCCTAAGGCTGAGCAACGTTGGATAATCCACCGAAGAAAATGGGAATTCGGCAGATTCTGTCGGGGCAATGCTTGGAAAGCGTCATACACTTGAATAAGGACTCGAATGCGTATTTGCATTATCGTTACGAAGTAACGAGTGAATATTTATGTGGTGTGTCTGTACCAGCCGTTGTTAGCACGCGCACCTTTGCATTTCGCTATGGAGATTCGCCATCCGCTGTCATTTACATTTTCAAGCGTGTGCATATTGATTGCATAAGCCAAGACACCATTATCTACTGTGCCAGATGGCGCTAATGATTAGCGGAGCAATCACAAGCCCACTTCACAGCCCTCGTCAAACGCTAATGAAGACGGAATGACTGGCCGAGGGAGAGCCAGTCCGAGGGGGAGCAAGACTGCGGGAAATACAGGCTGAGGGAGAGAGAGCGCGCATTGGAGTGAGCTGTGATTGAATAAGTTACTGATAAGTTATAATGAAAGGAAATTGGTGAAAAGTGCTAACTAATTGGTTTCATTATTCCAACGTTCCCATCTTGTTTCATCACACCAACAACATACTTCCTATCCAGCTCCTACCCACCCTGGCCTCTCTATACGTTCGATGATGTTCAAGAACCCGGATGCACTATTTCCTCCGAAACACCGTGCCCCTTCTGTGAACAGACTCCCCACAAGCTATAAACTATATATATATATATACATAGCGGAGAACTGTGGACGTATCCTTATCACTAAAACACTGAAGCAAATATAAAATAGTTTCTGTGTTTTCGCACATTATACCCAAATGTTTAATGAGCGCCAGGTTTAATAGCGCGCATGGCAGTGTTAGAAATTCAATAGCATATGCTTTAAGAGAACCCTTGCAGTGAAAAAAACCTGCTCCGGTGCCCTGTGATTTGTTCATTCTACTGCACAGTAACTGTTAGCATTTCACGCAGTTACCACTCTATTATTTCTCAACCAGAGAAAAATAAAAGCGCTCAATTGAGCTTTCCGTTCAATAGCTTATATCGTGGTGTTAGACATTGGATCATCTCTGCTTCAAAAGAATTTCTCTTGTGGAAAAGCAACCTGAGACAATACCAACTTTTTTTCATGATACATAAAAAAGAAGAACATTTAACAAAATATAGCGCGATTACCACTGGACATTATTTTTTAATTGGAATGATAATTAAATGGTGTAATGAGCGTCCCATCGAACAATCCACTTCAAAATGACCTCTCGAGCAAAAAAATACGTCGGTGACACCCTGCAGTTTTATTTCCATAAAAGAAAATAGTTCACGCGATTATCGCTAGAGATTGTTCCTTAAGGAGAAACTAAAATGTTGCAATGAGTGCTTGGTTCTAATGCATTTATCGCATTTGACAGCTCTTGCTTCATTCTCGGTTGCAAAAGTAAACTCGGTGACCCCAGTTGCGCCTTCTTCTATTCTATGGTAAATATATCAATTACAATAATCAGTAAACTTTCATGCAATTGTCACCGTAAATATTGCTTTTACCTAATAGTATAATTTATCTTTGAAAGACATATCAACCTACATATAGGGTATACTAATAACATAATGCAAATATGGGTGCATCTTATTGCATAATATTTGCCACATGTTTTGTTAAAAACATCGATTTCCTGCAGCGACAGACTATGAAATGTCCAGACTGTAATAACAAGTTGATTGCTCCTCATGATACACCGCTAATCGTGATATGGTCCAGAAACTCCAGAAAATGGCTGAAGCCTATGCGGTGACGATCCTATCAGCTCTGGGGAATGTGTAGTGTTTGAACAGCAAACTATAAGGGTCACCTGCATATATTTCTGGTGCTGGTTAAAGCATTGCGTGCATATATGCAGATCAATATCGCTGTAAAAAAGTTTATTTATTTGGGGCAGTAAAAGCTTTGTTTTCCCACAATGGACAGCTAGAAATATCCTGATATGTTTTAAACCAGATAATACGATATGCATGCAAAAAGTGTAGAAATACCACAAATATATTTTGCAAATATACAAAGACATTGCCAAAACTCAAATCGTACTGCGAAGTTTTTTATCAGCTTGTATTGTCAGAGCCTTTAGTGGAATCGAGATGGTGACATTTCAAGCCAATTGCTACAATTACGTCATAAAATTGCACGCATAATCAAATTAAAGCTATTGTATGCCTGGTATAATAACGCTTATTAGTGGTCGCCACTAAAGCTGTCGCTATGTAATTATTCATCAATTAAGTTATGTCAATGCAATATTCACCTTTAAATCGCCATTTCTATCGGGTACGCCATGTGCTATGCAACGTCCAGCTTATCACATATCTGACAATGTGCGTGGTCGCTATTGTTTTACCAGGGAGTACCGCACTAGGTGTATGGTGAACTATGGAATGGACGTAATTAATAATAGCAACGGAAGGAAGGATGTCGTATGTCGCAAATGCTGCCATGATGCATAATAAGTAAGATCAGCATCAGCTTAAGTGAATATTGCAGTCTTACTACAGCATCATTCATATCGTGTTGCTCTTTAAGCGGTCAATATGATGTGATTAAATGCAGGAGGAACCTTATGCTTGTGTTTCTTCTTGTATCAGGCACCTGATAGCCTCCACATAGCCGATTTGGGTAACTGATTTTTAAAGCAAATGCGACCATGATGAGCAGTCATATCAATTATTACTAGTGAATTTTCTTGATGGTAATTCGACTGCCAGTTTATCGGTTGTTGCGTGCTTTTTGTTACCTTCCGTGGATATACAATGACTGTAGTCCTTTACTGTAAGCCAAACCGATATCGTAAAAATAATTTCCAACAAGGGCAAACTTTGCAGCGGGTATATTATTGATACAGTGACAATATTCGTTTTATGAGAACATGTCAAATACAGTTGCAAGTAACACTCGGACGGCTAATTATATGCGTCCTAACCAAGAGAGAACGTTATAAGAGTGTCATAGGTTGGCATATTGATGAATTTGATAATACTTAATACAGCCAAATCACTATTTAGGCAAGGTTTTTTTACATTTGCAAATATAGTGGTCATCGCATAAAGCTGCGACATAATCTGTAAACAAGATAGCTGTTAGAATGTCAGCAATTAATTGATATGCATTGAGATTCATTCATGGTGAAATTTTGTGGAAAAAAACATTATTTCCAACAACATTATTTGCCCTTTTTGAACTTACACCCCCATTACTGGATAATTGCTAGCCAATAAACAAGTTAGCACACTCGTTTTCACAGATATATTGGCGTTTTAAAGGGGAAAACGTACCTTTTGACGAAACACGATAAATATCGTTCCCTTGCCTTTCATATATTTATGTTACCCGTTTTGCAGCAGATGTTATTATTGGTACATGTTATTTATATACAGAACAAGTATACACATTCACAGATCGTTATTGAATAGAATACTCGAGTATGCAAATGCATTGCTAATAACATGAGTTACATTCTGGCCGGATGACTATTTTCAATTATGTACATCCTTAAAGGAGCCATATTACAAGAAAGTGTAGCGGGTAAGTAAATGTAAAATCGATTATAATAAGACGCGGACGCCAATGGCAGCAAATGCTTGCGTACTGAAGGAAAATTACCACTGTTTTGATTCGGGTGCAGTTTCCGTTCACAATAAGGATTGTTGCCTCTGGCATCGATTCATCTAAACTAACACAGTTTTTTTTTTTTGAAATACTGGGAATAATATGATGTGATAGCTAAATTAATGATCACGATCTTGAACTAGTGTGCGTTTTTTTGAGCAGTCAGGGAAGCGTAGTTAGGTACCAACTATTAAGTCACTGCTGAACTAGGCTTCGTTTATATTTGGCGTTCATCTCTACAGAATATATGCTGCGAGAGCTAGAACACCCTACCCATTTAACTTGAAACAAAAAGATACCGATTACCCCACAAAGCCATCATATGCGCTATTCATACCCCGAATCTGTAGGTTCTTATTCCGTGAAGGCTTATCGCAGGTGGGCTTTTGTTGAAAACTGTTCATGATATAACCTCATATCCCACTTGGACACCGTGTACATTAGCTATTGGATTAAGTTGCATATGCTTGATGCTCTATTAGCTGAAGGTCCGTTTGAATATTTCTAGTTCTTGGCGGTTGTTTATTTGCACGAATTGTGTTAAGCATGGCGCATGGCTTTCGCCATAATTATTGATTGATTACTAAGAAGCCTTCGTGAAGCTAATATTAGATGTAGCACGAGCCATCATTACCTGGGTGCTTTGAGCAATGCTGAGGATGTGTCACTTATGGCATAGTCTGTCACAGTGGCAAAGACAAATCTTTCGAATGAAAAGTTTAATTCTCTAAAATGCCAGTTGCTAGCGTTCAATTCATGCGACAGCCCAGTATATTTGAAACTAAATTATGATTGAATTGTTTAAGAGAAACAAGCTGTTCACTTGAGAAGTAATGTTGGTTATTGTGCTAATTGTGCTTAGTACTCAGCGTGCATGTACGGATTTAATAGCGAAAACCTATATCATTGTGTACCGCTGCGGATGCTGTTTTTAGAATCTCACAATTTTAAACATATTGTACTAGTTTTTGAGGGTCACCAATGTGGAGTTTAAGACCTATCCAGCTGGTCCAATTGTGTAGTTCTTGAGGTGTATTTGAACTATAGGGAAAATAGAGTCCAGGACATGTAACAAGTATTTATCGTTCTTTTTCGGAAAATTTGCTCTTACAAGTCAACTTTGTCTATTAATTTTATAAGTGCCTTAACAATGTTTTAGTATTCAATATTAGTAGATGTTGTTTTCAAAGCAGAACAAATGTTAACAAAAGGGCTCCAACAATAATGCATGCCCTGAACATCAATAGAGGATATATATTACAGCATAATGAATGCATTAAAGACCCAAGCTGTGAGGTTACTCAATCATGTGATTCTAAACATGAAAATATTGCCATGATCACGAAGACGCTTATTTCTATTTGAGATGGGGTTTCAATCTTTGTGCTTCCCTAACATGAAGCTGAAGCGTTTAAAATGTGTATTTATTTCGTTTGTGTGTTTTTGGTTTTGGTGTTGTTGCAAATAATAGTGTTTCTGTAGTTCTGCTGAGACGAATATCATTATTATTATCATACGGATAAAGTTGCTCTTTAGGCTTACGTCCTATACTGCTGGGTACTTTTACGCCGGTGCATATCTTCCTCGAATGGCTTATCATTTATGAATAGCCGTTAATGTCTTGACTTCAGTTTAAATCAAATTGTGTTTCTCGTCTTATAGAAGCAAATCTACCAATTGCCTTAAGATCACCATTATAAATCTACTGATCTTGACGATATAAAGCAATGACCAGGATATTATACGTTAATATTGTTCTGATGACAATTCTGTTTGATGTAGATCAGTATTTCTCTTCTAATCCATGTATCTCCTTTATCTCTATCTCATTATTGTACTTCATCGTTAAATTAAAACGACATTGTATCAATTTTGCACACTCCGTCTGTATAGGTTTGGTTTGTCGCTGGCCTGTTGCCACCATGGGCAGTTCATGATTTATGACAATCTTTTATTTATCTTATATACATAGACGATTGCTTGGATTACTTCTGTGATATGCGAATAGCTAAACGCAAAATAAATCATGCACTGAGTATACGATGCACTACAACCATACAATGCGGTTTCTGTTATGCTGTTTAACTTTCCGATTAGGATACATTTAGCTGCAGAGCTTGCATGATTGTCGCTTTTATCGAGGTGTTGTAGCCTGCAATCCATGGAATACATTTGGGAATCCGATTAAAAAAATCCAACAGCGACAGGTCCCCATATTAATCAGAGCGGCTCCATAAATCTGGAATATCGTCACCTGTTCGTGTGATTGATTAATGCCTGCAGTCTAAGCGGATTGTTGGCTTCAGTAGTTTAGTTCTTAAAGTTCAGAGGCAATTATATGCAAGTAGCTTTGATCAAGAATGCATAAGTATATACATTTCGGGCGCATCCAGAAAAACTTTTGTATACACTTTGGAACGGACCGCTATTAACAGCAACAATCATAGGAACACCTGGACTATCAAATTCCCCAAAAGTGAATCTTTAACACTGGTTCAGGGTTACGTTGTCTGTAGACATTTCCCGTAAATAAAGGGTTTAAAATTTTATCAAATTATAATACGGCAAATGCTTTGCTCATGCCGAAAACCTTAACAATGTAGCACGTATGACACGGATATGTCTGAATGGCTATACCACCAATAACATACATTATTTGATTATACAACAAACTTATTATCAGCAAGCTATAAAGTAGGTTATATGCCCTATGTATCTATTTTCACCAATATAACCAAAGAGACATGTGAATACATATGTTTTCTGGCGATAGGATATGACATTCGCATCATCTAATTCACTTAGGCCCACACAGTGCTCAAATTGAAACAAGCTCTCAGAGTTTATCAGCCTGAAAGGTCGACGATGTTTCAAGGAAACATCATTCAAGCTACTTAATATATATACTACACTTGTTACGCTAACATTCGTTATCAAGCATCATTGCCTGTACTAATCAGTCACATCCTTTAATCAAACCACCTATTTGTCGCTATAACGAATCCATTTTCAAGGTTACCTTTAATCCTAACGAAAAACTCGACCGTGGTGAATTTGTGGAAAACCGGTTGTCTGTTTTACCCATCTTGATAACCCCTAGCCGATGAACCCCGTCAACAGCAATATGGGCCAATTAAATTGTCTGTGATTGGAATTTTCGTTAGAAAACATCTCTCAATGTTGAGTACATCGTAGAACAACAGACGACATGAAGAGTCATTCGGCAGAGCTGCAAAGCTTTTACTCCTTCAATACTATGGAATAAATCCAACAACATTGGTGTTTTTGATTGCATAAATACCGTCACCTAGAAAGTGCATTGGCGCATGGGTGTTTACTTACACACTGCTGCGCTGTTATTACGAGTTGAATAATTCGATAAGATTGTTCATGAATAATATTTGTACACTGCATCATGCTAACCGTGATGAAAAAGATTACGAGACCGAGTGCAATTTTCATAGATATTCATGAAGTCACGATGTGGGATTTTCGAGTGAATTTTCATGGTACGTGCTCGAAAGTATGTAGGGCGGGCCCTAAATTGCTAATGAAATGTGGTTAGGCGATCAACTTCTCTAGCTTTTGTTCAAGCAAGATAAACCGAATCCACAAGTTTTGCAATGGCCTATTGTTATGAGTACACTTTTCAATATTACTGGCAACAATGAATGGGGACCGTGTGAAGTTGTCGTGCATTAAATCGGCTGCTATTGTAAGAATCTATTGCATGTCGATGTACTGTGTTTGGTTTTGATAGTTGCTAAAACTTTCTTAAACTATCGAACCAATCATATCAATGTCTTTGCTCATACTGATTAAATTTTAATGATTCTTCACGACGTTTGAATCCTGCCTTCATTATTTCATCCTACTGTTTCATTCAGTGTTGATCGAAAATCTTAGTTTCAATTGACAACCCGCAAAGATACAAGCAAAAATAATAGCGATATAGATACAACAAGCACTCTATGGCGGCTATAGTGTATTGAATTGGACGGATATTCTAATTCAATGATCTCCATCAGAATATTGTATAATCCTGGTGAGCTGGACTTGCAAGAAAACACTCAATATAATTTCGCTGTTTTGCCCGCGGCGGGTCGTTTGCATTTAAACATGTTGCGACATTTATTCTGTCTGCGAAACTAAATTTGCAACCAGCATTCAATAATCATGCTGTAAATGGAACAGATGATGCAACGCAACATTGTGATATAGTTGGTAGCGATTGACGTTCAGCGTCATTCCTAATATCTTGGACAATATGTAGCATAATATCTACAATTTTAACCCAAGCACGGGTTCAGTTCTAACCAATTAATGATATGTCGACTTTGACTAACTGGGGATCACGCGAAAAATGATCAGATAGCATTATTTAGTACATATTAAGGTTTACTTGAACTGACAGGTTAGTAGTAGGAAGACGCACCTGTACTCGCATCGTTTTTGATGCAAATTAGATCGTGTATGATTTGGGTGTATGTACCCGAAGTCGCATCTTTTTTATGCAAATTAGGTCCCTTATTCTACTGACGCTTTTCGCTGACAACGGATTTGGTGCGATATTTTGATGACATCATTCTATGTTTGGAAAGGGTTTCCGACTGCTGAGCTTTGCGAGCTGATGTGATGAATGGGCGGTATTTGGGTGAGGTCATTCTATTTTTGGAAAGTGATTTCACAATCTCCTCGGATATGTCGTCATGGTTTGCTGAGCTAAGCTAAGTGAAGTGATGAGGGTGTATATAAAACGTGAGAGTGTCTCAGTTCAGTTATAACCATGGCTGGGAAACGGATGAGCGACGCCGACTTGTTAAAAGCCGTGGAACAGATTGAATCTGAGCAAGTGAAACCTCTATACACACGATACTTTGCACAGTATTCGATAGTGGTTTGGAATAAAGATGTAGTGTTTTTGAAAAATAATTTCATGAAATGCCACATAGAGTTGGGGATGAACTGTGTATTGGACTGTGGTTACGAAATAGCTGCTGTCACAGAAACTTTGAAACAGATAGAAGTGGGAGAGGAGAGTCGTGTCGAAGTCTCTATTGGTGCAGACGTGACGATGAGTGTACAAAATCCGGTCCCTATGGTGCTGATAAATAAGAGTCACGTGACAATGCGAATGGACGGTTACTCGTGGTATATGTTTGTAGAAGCGTGGGAGGAGTTACACAGACACGCTTGTCGATTTAATAGAAACTCTTATACCAGAAAAATGCCACGGATGTCAGATCGACCACCCGAGTCAGCGACAGCATAATCTTTGTTTGATGGCAGAACCTGAAGAACAAGTTCGGATGTGTATGGCGGATGCTCTCGAACGTGTTGACGAACAACATGTATCAAGTTTATGGGAATTAAGTATAGCTTTAATCGACCTCTGCCCCTCGTGGTTGGAACGAAGCAAATGGTTGTGTGTGGACTATAGGAAATATTGGTTGGAGTCGGTGAAATCAGATATTGAAATACGTGTAATTAACAGATTGTGTAATAAATGAGTGAAAATACAGGACTGTTTGTTTCTTATAATTATTATTTGGAATGTATGTTATAAAGAGTTCAAATTTGATGGGTGGTCATTTATAGCTAAGATAGTCTGAGGGTGACATCAACATGACGGATGTGTATAGCAGGTGGTCTGTTTTAAAAGACAAGTTACAGATGCATGCACAACTAACTCGAGAACTGAGAGACAATAAGATAAATAACATCGCTTGATGAGCAAGGTTACGATTTTGATACGGTTATAAATCAAAGCTAGAGCTTGTTTATGGATCGCAAACTGGTTCATATCCGAAGATTTGGATACGTAATTATAAGTCTAAAGCGGTTAACAACATCCGAACTTCAGCGCTAGAGAGTGTGATTCGTTGGATTGGGCATGACGAAGAAACTCTTTCGGTTACACTGCTTGGCATTGATGACATATCCGAAGATGAGATGGATTAAACGTATCAAATCTATAAATATCTAATTAAATAAATATCGTTTGATCCGCAAGACAAGTTTACTGGCAGTAGAGTTTGCCAATCTTTAAAGGGCAGACGACATGGATATGCTTGTGTAGAATGTGACGAATGTCAGAGAGTCGAGAGTCTGAGACCCAACAACCATATAGACCCAAGTCACCTGCTCAGGGTAAACACAGAACCCTGAGGTTACGGCGTTGTCCTCTGTGTCAATGTGGGTTTGTAACGAAGGCGCTTTTGACCCAACACTTGAAATATCACTGTAATTATAAGCTCTACATATACAATCGAAACTTAAGGAAAACAACAGGCACAACAAAGCAGAGGAAAGTTGTGACGTAATCAGAAAGCTTAACTTCCACGCTCGAAGAACCCCACAACCTGGTGTGTGTGTGTGTGCGTGATTTACTTATAGTCGAATTCATGAAAAAAGCGCTGACTACAGCTTAATTTAGTCGACACGTGATCATGAAAAAAGCGCTGACATTAGCTCGATCAGGGGATAAATAAGGGAACACGGACCGATTTTTGTTTCATTCAGGATGGGTGAGGAGAACAGCGAGGAGTATGATTACATTGATGGACCGTTTTATACCAGTCGCCGTAGTGGTCGCTTTCAAATCACACAGTGGTTTAGTAACCCAGATGATTTGATCAATGATTTACACATTCGCGATCGATGGAGCGGACATAAAATAAAATTACCCTCAAATGCCTTTCTCAGAAGCGGGACGGCTCTTACATCACTCACCGTATCGTTGATTGACGTGGAAGCTGGCCAGTCAGACGTCGATACGGAGGTCAAAGTGTTGGACAATGCGATTGGTCGAGTGAAAGCCCCAGTCCCCTATATTGAAATTACCCGTGAAAGCGTGACCATGCGCTTTGATAGTTTCAATTGGTGGCAGCTCATAAAAGCTTACGATGAACTAACAGCCCGCAGACAAAAGATGGATGACCAAGGAACGTCGCACGATGGGTGGGATATGATAATCAGCCTTTACAGTGGTTTGATGAAACCGATGCTATCTGACATAGCTCAAGAACCATGCGAAGAATGTGGAACGGGGGTATGTCAAGCCGGGAACCAACAAAAAATGTATTCACATTGCGTTGAAAGAGCCTTGGATAAGGTGGATGAAAATCACTTCACTTTATTATGGCGCTTGTTGTGTGAGCAACACAATATGACTGAACTATGCCTTTGGCTCTCTAGAGAATATCGGTGTAATATGTTAGGTTTTTGTGTGTGACCGCCGAACACTAGTCTAAAGTCTTAATGAATATGACTGTAAATATAACAAAATTATTAGATGCATGAATATATATGATTGGTGATTGACTTATCAATGGTAATAATGTACTTGAGTTGAATTTCTTTTTGAGTTCTACTTATCACGACACTATCTACCTATCTTATCTATAAAAAGAGCAGGGAACTGAGAATGATAACTCAGTATAAGAATGGATCGAGCCTTAAAACACCCCTTTAGTTGCGTGATGGCTGGTCCGAGCGGCTGTGGAAAAACTTACTTTGTGAGTGAGTTAATCAAAGGTAGTCGCATTGAGCCACGACCCGACCGAATCGTGTGGTGTTTCGGAGAGTGGCAAGCAATGTACACTCAACTACCGCACGTGGAATTTGTAGAGGGGTTGAATTTTGAATCAGACCCTCAACAAAGAACCTTGTTGATCATCGATGATTTGATGGAATAAACTGACGAACACGTCACTCGCCTATTCACCAAAGGGAGTCACCATGGCAATCTTAGCCTGTTGTATTTAGTACAAAATTTATTCGGAAAGAATAAAGAACATCAAACAATCAGTTTGAACGCTCATTATTTAGTTGTATTTAAGAACCCTCGGGATGCTTCACAAATCATGCATTTAGCCAAACAAATGTACCCGCGAAACATCAAGTATGTACAAGAAGCCTTTTCGGATGCTACTTCGCAACCCAACGGTTATTTGTTTATCGATTTAATGGCAACACCAGATCACTTACGGCTACGAACTGACATACTACGACCCAATCAAGTTGTATACCTACAGAAATAAATACCGTCGATCATCGGACGACCGCCATTCTTATCGTTAGACATAGATCATGGCAGAGCGTCTCAAAAAACACGCTGATACATTACAAGTGATGGCTAAAGCCAAACCCCCTGTCAAAAGGGCTTTGATTCACACGGCTAACAAAGAATTGATAAATTGTCTATGTGAATGTGCACTCAATATTTTAAAAGGGAAACGTATCCTTGACTTCAGTTCAGAAGCGTAAATTAGCCCGATACAAACAAGGTAGCCAATCACGTGATCATCGATTGGGTTCACAAAGATGGTCAAATTAGTCACTTCCTCAACACTCCATTTCGAATCCGGTCGCATTTCGTACGACTAGAGGGGTTGGTAGCATTTGATGATTATTAACTGACGAGTGAAAGTACCGCAATTCATCTGTTTCTTTGTGACGTAATAAGAATCCATAACTCCCGTTGATATTAAAGGCTCAATCGCATTCCTCAAATATATACTGGTTGAGGTTGGGCACATCTTCTGATAAGCTATAATTGTAAACCGTTTGTAGCCTTCCAAATCGCGTACGAGTCAGTATAGCTCTGGTTGAGGTTGGGCACATCTTCTGATAAGCTATAATTGTAAACCATTTGTAGCCTTCCAAATCGCGTATGAGTCAGTATAGCTCTTTCATTCGCAGCCAACACAGCTTCTGTCGACACAATCATCGATAATCTGTCAATATAAATATCAACCAATGTCATAAAGATTTCCGTCATTCCTCATTTTCTACCCCGTAATAGACCTACCCTGTAATAGACCTACCCTTAGCGTTGTCGACTGCAGCGCCATTTCCAGTTTGTTTTGTGGGGATGTTTTGAACTTGGTTTAACGAATCCAGCGCTGCATTGGCCTGTTCGTATTCATACGCGTCCATGGCTGTATGTAAAATATCTTTGTCTCCCGTCAACACTAAAACACACACGCGTAACAAAAATAAATAAATTAAAAAAAATGACGTATACCTGGTAATTCTATAATTCAGATATAGAAAATAAAATCATACTTACTGTTTTCTGATTCAATCTGTTCCACGGCTTTTAACAAGTCCGCATCGCTCATCTGTCTACTGCGTTTGTTCACATCATTGATGGCACCGAGCTGTCTCTGCTCAGCCATGGTTATAACTGAACTGAGACACTCTCGCATTTTATATACACCCTCTATCCCATCACTTAGCTTAGGTCAGCAAACCATGATGATATATCCGAGGACATTGTGAAATCACTTTATAAAAATAGAATGACCTCACCCAAATAGCGCACAGCTCAATGTATTACCAAGGTCGCAAAGCTCAGCAGTTGGAAACACTTTCCCAAAATAGAACGATGTCACCACAATATCTGAGGTGAATGCGAAATCGACCGACACCCAGATTTGACAATGATATACGCTTGAGTAATTTTTAGCGCTAAGGGGAGGCAACTCACAATGACTAATTTATCAAATCGTTTGACACGAGTCGTTATCTAATGACCATAGAAGCGCGTCATGAATTCGACAATAAGCAAATCACATTACCATCTTGTGTAATTATACCACAGATTCATCAAGTCTGATTAATAACACAAACACCAGTATAACATTTATATATATTTATTTAAATTTTAAAAATATTTAATTCTAACTAATTTCTTCTATCTTCATCCTAGAAACAAAACAAATTATTTTTGTTTTAATCTCTAAGAATAAACCAAAATAAAATTCCAGAGAATCTTAATCATTTGCGGTACTCACTGCTTTGTAAAAGATGTTTAGAGTCCCTGCATACAAAAATAAAAAAAATATATAGACTTATAACATATACAAAAGTCAACGAATCTATACAGCCATATAGCGTGTTATAAGCGAATACTCACAGTACAGGATAACCCGTTCTGAGAGAGCCACCCTTCTTGATGACTTTCATCCAACGGGTGGGTGCCGATATATACCCAGGGTACGCCCCTGTAACTCAAACTGTATATTCGAATCGCTTATAATATACCTTTTTATTAATTCCAAATTGCTCTGCTAAATCTGGGTTTGCAGACGTTTGTTCCACTAAACTAGAATAGTTGAAATGGTACAATCTCAACTTTGTCGGATCAGTAGAAATATGATGATTGGCGTAAATGTGCTCCATCTTTGATATTTCAGATGAAAACTATTTGGAAGTAAAGTTACCATCCGCTATTTGTAACCCATAACTCCACCCCCCATTTTGAGAAATATCCAATGGTCAAGTTTTAACCACCTGGCGTTATATTCTCACTGAGAGTTAGAACACACTTCAAATTAAAGTCACCTGTCATTTTCCCTCATATGTAATTGAATTCTCATATGCTAGTAAGATTCATTCACGTGAAAACTCCAATCGACCGACATACTACGCAAATTGACTTTTAATAGCCATTTACAAAGTCCTCAATAAACCTGTCAAAAATGACCTCACCCAAATACCGCCCGTTCATCACATCAGGTTTCTAAGGTCACTAACCTCCCTAAGGACATAACCCGACAATTCTAAGGTCACCAATTCAATATATCACCACATGTTATGGGATAAAGGAAGTTAACAGCTACAAATAACCTCGTAAAGACCGTCTTCATATTAAGAGCAACAGGTGAATACTCACGCCAACAATAACGCTATCCTTGACTTCCCAATCTTTCAACACCATTACCACTTTTTGACTTTTAATAGCCATTTACAAACTTCTCAATAAAACTGCCAAAAATGACCTCACCCAAATACCGTCCGTTCATCACATCAGCTCACAAAGCTCAGCAGTCGGAAACACTTTCCAAAAATAGAATGATGTCATCAAAATATCGCACCGAATCCGTTGTCAGCGAAAAGCGTCAGCAGAATAAGGAACCTAATTTGCATCAAAAACGATGCGACTTCGGGTACATACACCCAAATCATACACGATCTAATTTGCATCAAAAACGATGCGAGTACGGGTACGCCTTCTTACTACTCAGGTTGGTGTAATTGAATCGTCCAATCTTCACAGAGTGAAATTTCGCTATAGTCTGATGACATATACTCTATCTATCAAAGTTCTGCTCCAAGTTTTGACAATAGTGAGATCATCATAGGAATGTAACCATTCTCATTCCTCTTTACTCTCTTAGAAGTGTCCTATGCTAAATGAAACTATGTAAAATATCGCCCAGCACGCGATTATCGGCATATTTAATGCATTTTGCCAGTTTCAATTGCAGGGATATTGGTTTCGAATTTCGGCACGAGTTCAGTATTTAGAGTGCGTCGTATACCAATAAACAGATACCGATACAAATGCATCAATTGGGCTGATGATATACCTAATGCCAACTAGTACCGGCAGCATAATGATTTCCTTAGAGGATATGGGAGTTCGCTGATTTATAAATATCCTTCTACGCGCATTATTCGAGTTGTAAATGAACTGTTTTAACGGATTTAGGTTTATTTGCACAATGTATAAATATTTTTGCATTCGCTTTATAAGGCTTTGTCGGAGATTGCTACTCAGTATGGTTTGCACCCTTTATTGTGTTCGTATGAGGGGAATTGATGAGATTCAAACTACACTGTTGGGAAAGAGTAAAAGCGCTGGCTTTATATTTAACGAATATAATAAACCCTCAACATAACGATCCTTACCTCATTCAATTTGGAGACAACACATCTGCTGCATGCACAATATGGGATGTATCGCTTATGGCTCTCAAGTGTTACGATTCATCATTGATGTAACAAGATATACATCACTTGATCCTGAAGTGATATAACAAACCCTGTGTACGCACGCGTCGTGGAGTATTGCATTCGAAAGCCATATGTCAAGAATCCTTATTAAATATGGTGATGGTATTTCATGTCTGCGACATCTAAAGATGCATAACGTTGTTTACAAAACAATTTTTGGGATAATGCACATATGCCTCCGCGTGCAAAATATCGGTTATATGCTACAGCTAGTATGATTGCCAAGAAAAATATTTTACCAAAGGCAGCAATGCAAATATTCTCGACCATCAAAATTGTATGTGCGCTGTAGAGATGCATTTATCCCTAAATCGGTAAACAGTGGCGGTTAAGTTATACGTCAGTAATGTCAGGAATGGTAAGTGCTCAATTAGAGCTCAATTTGATTGTCTTTCGTTCTATCCACGTTATTTTCACATTGATATTATGTTGCGTAGGATTGTGAAGCACGGTAAGATAGTTGTAGCATACGCTGCCACAGCATAACCTCAATTTCCACCGCAACTACCATAACTGCCATTTACGCCGATCATAAATTGCGATTTACCTGCAAACCTATGTGATCCCTTGATAGACACTATTAATAAAGCATATGCGTTTGATCGATGCTGTGATGCTATGTCATTAGGTGTTAAAGATTTATCTGAATTAAGCCTCACTTTATCCATCGACTTATTTACCGACGAAGGCGACTATTAGCTCCAAGGCAGAACACATAAAGCGTCGCGAATGCAGCCTACGCATAAGCGTTATCATGACGGAACATTCGCTTGCTTATTGCCTATAACTTTTTTATTGAAACATACTACCTCCCCGCAACAAGCTTTGTAATGAAATGTTTTATGGTGATCCTCTGATGCAATTAACGGGCTGCAATATAAACAAATTCAATTGACATATACACATACATATATAAATATTTCTATGTATATATATCAAGATATATGTACACATATATATATATATTTATATATATTTATACATATATATATATATATATATAGATATATATATATATATATATATATATATATATATATATATATATATATATATATATATATATATATATATATATATATATATATATATATATATATATATATATATATATCTCTATATATATATCTATATATATATATATATATATATATATATTTATCTGCGCATGTATTAATATAAACGAATCAAGCTCTGGGTGGCGACAGAAAGCCAATCGGCGTGTGATCAATCGAATGTAAACGAGACACTAATTAAAAACTGTCATGTGTAAGATAATCCCGGGCCGTTGGTGACATTTGTCCCCGTTAGGGTTTGTAATATTGTGTAAAATCCAGAACAAACCAAACGCTGGCCTTAAGAGGCTTTGGACTTTGCATGGAAAGCATGACACGTTGTAATGTTTGTTAGACACATATTTGCTTATGCATATATGGGTTTCGTTTTAACTCCATGTTACATTACACAAAGGACGGGAGACGTTTATTACCGCAGTAATAGTGAAACAATAGTTAATCAATTCTTCAGCGTCCCACAGTATGGACAAGTAAGTTACATCTTGAAAGCTTCAACAAAGTTCGGTCGAGCAAGGCACTTGAAATGCTCTCTAGGGGCTTACTTTATATTCTTGTTATCATAATTGGGGATATCATTTATAGCAATTAATATGTAACATATATTATAGCAGCGGAATGTCAAGTTTGGCGATTGGTTGAAAAGGATCTTGCCACCACCAGATAGTGCAGGGGAATGGCCGATTGTCATTTCTCACTATACAATGTGGCGGCTCGAGTGCAGCAGCAAAATGTACCCTGCTCTTGATACAGAAAGTGTTCCTCTGTGTACATAACTATTGTATTTTCTCAGTGACACATGAGCAACGGAAGGAGGCTATCACAATCAATTGTGGCTGTGATGTTATTGGTGCTGTAATTCAAGTGCATTCTCCCATCATCTAAAAAACCCTATATGCCTGATAGAGATGTTGGATTTCGGATTGTTTATCGTCTAAGCCAATCATCGTATCCGACAAGAGCTCCTGGTGGATGTCTATAACCTGCATTGGGCGAACACGTGAACCATTACACCAAACACCGGATAATATTCGATCATACGTATGGATATGGTGTACATGTTGTAGACAATTAAACCAATCCATCTATACATTAGCAATTGGATATAGGGCGGTTTCGATGAATAATTTTAACTGCTCCAAGATTTTTTCCTTAGACATTCGCTGCAACGAACAAAAACGCAATTCAATATTACGCTATACTAATCGTACCCTCTGCATTAAAGGTTATCGTGTTGGCCTCATTCATTTGTTTAGACATGCTAGTGAAAGTTTCAATTTATCGTCATGAACGCCGAGCGTTGTTCCTATGCTGCGACCGCTTTATCATACGTAGTCAGTTTAATAAATGTTCAAAATTGCCCAAACTCTAATGACCCTTGCTTCAGTAACGTGTCTGCCTTCTTACTCTCTGATCGATAAAGCATTCTTTCAGTCGCTTAGCTATATAAGTACAGGAAGCTTTCTGTAAATCACTCTCGTTATGTTAAGGTAAAATCTCTACAAACAGCTTGCTTCGGGATGCTGAAATAATAAAGCAATGAAAACACTATATTTATGATTTTGGAGCAGGAAAATGTAATTGTTGGCCAAGGCAAAACGCCTTTCGCCCAATCGACACCATTAACTTTGACCAGTTAATGCTGACACCCTCAATAGAAACAGGCGTGCTTTATTCTATAGACAGACACCTTTTTGAAGGCATAGTAAGCATCAAACAAACTTAAGCCAATATAATATTTACAGACTCTATATATGTTAGTTGTAGAGTTTCGATAGCGCAAACGGTTAAAGCTTGAATGAAATGAGTTATTATAAATAAGCACGATACTCATTGAATGGTCAACATAGGCCACATGAGCAACATGTCAATACGCCTGGACAAATATTAATGCCGACGTTGTAATGAAATGTTCCTGATGTGCATTGTTTTTGTTTTTCAAAGTTCTTTCAAGTCTCATTTTTACGTACGGTTTAATGGCATGTAGAATGTACATTGTTAAACGACCTAACCCTTGTAATATCGCAAATTATTATAATCAACGGCAATAGCTGTAAGACATTTGTCAATCGGTTTCATACTGTGAAATTAGATAATTCATTGTCGCATTAAAGCGTTTGTGCAAGATTATTAAGCGAATTCGCACTCAGTTACGTTAAGCAGCATTGGTGGCCTAATCCACTGGCATTTTTGTATATAATACGCAACGTCCTGCGACAGTTTGAACATAAATTCCATTCATTGTATTTTGTTTTGTTTTGAGTTCACCTCATACAATCTGCTGGCGAAATGCATTCTTAACGAAGAAAATACTACAATCTATGAACTTGGTTGACGTCCGTGCGAAAATCAGTATGATTAAAAATAATCCACCAACTAACTCGGAATCCGAATCAGGTTCGCATCCACAACTCAATCAAATGCTTCTCAGTAAGTAATCAATCATCCCATGGAGTTACAACATAAGGCAATTAATACTTTTTGTTATCCAAAGATATTAATAAACGTCGCCTTAACTGTATACGCAAAACATACAGCATGGCGGGAAAACCTGCCATTAAGTCAGTGACGGCTCATATATCACTTTTCATATCGGCCAAATGTTGCATTAAGCTGTAACATATGGTGGTGATCAATGCGCTAGATGCGTCTGCGTTGTGTGACTAATAGGGCAGTACAAGTGCAACAAAAAAAGATTACGGCTAAGTGCTTCCGCAGCCGATAGCCTCTTTAATAACAGCCTATGGTCCGACGAGGATAGAAGGTCGCAACACAAATGAACGATATTCCAATGCCATTGAGACCTGTCATTGACTCAGCGTATTAATTTGTTTTAGGGAAGCAGCAGCCGGTGTTGAATCACTTGGGATATTGTGAATTATAAGGCCGATATATCCGTGAATGGGCAATGCGATTGTAGATCGAGTTTTTAATTATACAAATACTGTCGTATCGTGCTTTGCGAATCTATACGCGTCTTGATGACTACTACCGTAATAATAGTCTGTAATCCATTTCAAGTAGCCATGTTTAAAATAAATTATAAAGCTCGGCGATACACATAAATCTATACCTCCTATATCTAACATTCGCTTGGTCTAGGCAGAGTTCCAATTGTAATGAGACTGAAAAGAGTAATACATTAAAGTGACACCAAATAGCACGCCAGTCCAAGCAATTCGGAACCACCGAACGCAAACATTTGAGTCCCTTGGTTACATGGTTGTTCATCGTCCAAAACAGCGTACATTCCATGGTCTTCATGTCTCTCCTATTAATATGCATGATGCCATGAGGTCTGTATTACGGACAAGAATCAGGTAGACGAATGCCTGAATATAGCTACCATTGTACGTTGTAAATCGGCAAATATGTTTGAATATGCAATCATGTATATTGTTAAATGGACCACATTACGAGTCCGGTTGTGGCATAAAGTAATTAAAAAAGGGTTTTAGTTATATGTATTTGATTTACAATTAGATTGAAAGGAATATGTCGTTCTGCCGGAGGCATGTACAAGTCACGATGTTTATTGTTCTTGATTGATCTTATTTAATGGGCGCCGTTAAACATTATAATTCCTTTTGCCTGAAGAATCTGGCCGGCTCTTACTCTATCGTCGTAACAACCACGTAACTCGGGAAGCTACGCGACGATTATCTGGTATTGGGTTCATCACAATAGATGGGTGGTTATATGTTGTGATGTCCATGTCCATGAACGACATTGCCATGTTGAACAGGCATTGCGATTGGACATTGATTTAGTTCGCTGCAAATTGTAATTTATATCATAGCAGGTCTTAAACACTTTGCTGCATGATCGAGTATGTATTCAAGGTTGTACCACAATTACTTTTAGCATGTGCCTTAATTCAAAATATTCGTACGCTTTATGCTTTTGCTGATTTGGCCCAGATCGAATATGACACAACTTTTCGATATAAACATTAATGGACTGTCACGGGTTCTTAATGGCACTGTACCCTATTGACAATGACATAAACAGCACTATATATTGTTCAAAGTTTCATGTAATGGAAATGCAAACTATACTTATATTTAAGAAGGGCAAAAAAGTCAGTAATTTTGATAGATCGCATATAAAGTCAAGCTGTGAAATGACGTAATAAAGAATGGATCGCCTACCCAACAACCTCATTTCAAAATAATATGTTATCATGTGACAGTGTAGGCTTAGCTGCCAAAATATAACATATATGCGTCATATGAACCCTTATGAAGCCTCTAGAAAGTCAAAAAAAGCACGCACAAAAAAACCGACCATATTACACCATACAACAAATCGACCGTCTCTACTATTCTGTTGCATTATAAACATGAATGTAAATAAGTCTCAAATCAGCAGCAGCTTATATCATTACAAATTTCATCTAGAGTGGGCACCAGCAGGCAGCACACGTCTTGGTTTTAGCGCAAATCCTCAACGTATGGCTAACTTCAGATACGTTTGTTGAAATACACATCGTCCAGCTATATATCGAAATTCTATGGCGTAGTGAATTTCAATGGTAGTGTTACTTGTAGTATTTGGAACTATTCATACACACCTCTATCTTTAATAGATGTACAGTTTAAACAAGTTCATTAATTTTATGCTTCCATTTAAGAATTTGTATATTTCACACAATCAGACACATAAAAGAAACATATGCAAGCATCTCGGGTAGTACGGCCATGCAATCCTTAACACAAAGCAATTTGTATATGATTTCTATGAATACATGTGCTAATCAAATCGTGATCAACGAGAAATATCGAAATGCTATAATGAACCAAATGCACCATGCCGGTGTGTTCACCCAACTGAGCGAAATTAGATCTAGTGACATTTTTAAATACGTTCTGATTCCCTCACAGCCTTCCCTTTTAGTGCAATTTGAACTCTTAACGTTGAGCTGCTTCTTCCAGAGCATCAATCCGATAGGCCAACTAGCTAGTGCTTGTAAAATTGCCATACCACATAGAAAAATATGCGCATGCACACTTGGCATTTGCAATAGATGAAGCCATTCAGCTCAGCATTATTTTCATTTATCGTAGGTTGGGTATTGAAATAAAAACTGCCAACCTCTGATTTCAGATGGTGTTTTTTTATGTTTAGCATAAAAACTCGTCACTGAATGACCACCTCATAATGTTTTCACCCCTCGCGAGACATTGGCTATGCAACAATTGTATCGAAAACGTAGAATTATCCATCGAGAGAACAATGTTGTGTAGTTATTTCGCTAGATGATTGATTGACCTCGCATGATAAATGTATAATCCTTAGCGAAATAATATAAAGATGTATTTCAACCCGAATCACCCGCCACAGTGCTGCAATACTTATCGCTAAAGTATATTTGTCAAACAAAGCTAATGTTAAGACAAAATTGGACTAGAATATAAGTTGCCTATTGTATAGAGAAAACTGAGTGGTTTTGAGTTTGGGTCGCTCACAATTTGTAGAATGACATGGATGTGCTAACCTAGGCGAGCCCCACCCAAATGATCCTCCTTAAATTTACTTGTGGGAGCCGCGCAGTAAAGAATATCATGAATAACTAAGATATCAAAGTTGACTGAGGACACAGACAGCCAGACACCTGTCTGTCAATGTTACACATGGATGAGTTAAATAACGCAGACAAACAGGCAGACACCTGTCTTCCACTGTTTGATGCGCTGGATAAGAGGTATTGCCTAACAATTACAGCCAGACCCCTGTCTGACACTGTCAAATGGATGAGATAAGTTAAATAACCAAAACAGCGCTACAATTTATGTGGAATTGAGGAATACGAATATATCTTTTATAAGCATTTGACTCGAACGCCCCAGTCTTTGAATTTTTTGATCAGGGATCCCCTTAGAGAAAGCGAATGTTGCTGCACCACCAATACAAAAGGAATGTGCTTTGATGTTAGGAATGTTAACCTATGCATGTAACAAAGAATTCTGAAGTTGTTTGCGGAAACTGCTGCGAGAAACTGGTTCCCCATCTGGAAGCACAAATAGGGGATCTGGCACGGAACCTCTCAGCTTGAAAATGCTTGCATAGTTCGCACTGGGCAATACATGAAAGCGTCAGAGGATGATATGATGATTGAGAAAGGTTGTCTGGACACATTGCCTTTGAAATGACGGAGCATCAGTTTTAAACAAAATGGAAAGGATGACAGAGTGTCAGATGTATTAACCATGATAGAACAGTCCCCTAACTGTACAACAGAAGATGCCTGAATTAAAGTCCTCGTGGTTAACTCTCCAATACGCAAGAAAACATGAACAGTGATGAGAAACTACGGAAAAGAGTGTAATTGTAATTATCCAAAGTGATGACGTGTGAATCTACCAATTTATGTAAAATGGGAAGTAAAATTGGTGCCTACGGCAATTTTGGGGATACCTGTCTTTGCACGCCAACCAGTACTTTCTGGATGACAAAGATGTGATGTTGTGGTGAAAGCCTAGACATTTATTTAAGAAACAGACTGAAGCAACATAAGTTTGGATAGAGTCTGGTGCAAAACCCTGTGAAATTAGGTAGGAGATGAAAGTTACTATTTTGTCAATGGTGTCTGGGAAAAATACTGCAGTTTTATGAACATCAGAACAAAAGGAAGCATACTTCACCACAGCTCTGCGGTATACCTGATTAGAAGAAGGGGTTAAAAAAGACACTAGAAGTTGACTTTCCTGGAGTCTGAGTTTAGAGAGAAGAGATGAGGAGGAATCTTGGTGGGTTGAGGGACTAGCCAAGGGACTATGGCTTTGGCCTCCTGGAAATGGAAACGAGAAATCTTGTCAGGAATTTTGTTTGAATAGCCGGGGATGTGCTGAGCCTGGCCTAACCACTCTGCATGCAATATTGAGTCCTACCAACGACTGAATTTCTCTGAGCGTTAAGCGTTTGCGAACTTTGAATTGAGATAACATGGCAACACAACTGTGCAGTTTGTCCTGTGTCAAACGTAGCATCATGTTTACAAAATCGACCTCTATACCGTGAGCTATTAAAATTGGAGATGGGAGAACTGTTTTGCTATGTTTAATTGGTATGTATCATTTTTGACAAAAAGACAAGAAGTTGTTTAAATCTAATTGCACCTTTGTGGAATTTGATCGACCAACAAACATGAAATCATCCAGTATATGAGTTATTCCGGACACTTCTAGTTTTTTTTTATTGCCACCCACTGCAAAGCTTGACAGAATGATTCATAAATAGAGCAAAAGGTGCGGCATCCCATCGGAAGGCATTTATCAAAATAGCACTTGGAGACAACGTTCAGAGGGGCGGATGGGAAGTATTCTAAATGCTTCATGAATGTCACATTTGGCCATAAGACAACCCTGACCAAAGGACTGAACCAAGTGCACAACGTTATCCAGGGTCTCACGTTACACAGCAGCATTGTCCGGGTGTATAAATGAATTAACGGAATTGTCCAAAGGAAAGGAAAGATCGTGAAATAATCGGAATGGTGGTGGCATCATAACGGGAATATCTGGAGAGGTGTCGTTTGATTCGTCAACCCCTAGCGTGGGAAAAAAATGCGCTTCTGGATGCAGGTGAGCGGGACCTTGCTGTAGCAGAGCCGGCCGCAGCACTCCTGGTTGACTTTCGTGTACGCCTTCCATTAATCTACGGGGGCATGCTGTAAACATACGTCACATGGGGCAGTATCCAAGTAACGACAGCATGATCCCACAACCTAGACAAATGTCATTACTGCCAGAGGCACAACAACTGGCGGCGGAAACTGACCAGCGGGAGGATTCACCAATTGGAATATAGGCGAGACTACTCACACGACGCGGGTTCACAGGGACTATTTGTGGCACGAAGCTAAAAGCTAAAATGACCTTGTAGAAAAGGCCACTAACATTCACTGTCGCACAAATATCACACACGAATCACGAAGAAAGCAACGAAAACCTGGGGAAAAGGCGACAGGAATTATCAGCTATAGTTTTTGCCTATGTTCTCACCCCCTTGGGATATCGTCCTCCGCGCTTGTATTTCGGAAGAAAATATCACCGGTAAACTTGGAAAGTTATCGAAAATATAGTTTTCCGCAGACGATAGGAATATGAAACATTATCTCGATCCGAATTAGATAATAACTTTCGACACTGATCGCCCGAAACTCGTCAGAACATGCATATTTCGTGTAAAGAGGTGAGTTCTGGGTTGATCGAATGCATCGACCAAAAAATTTAGCTTAAAGGTCAACTACAACGATTTTCATCATTTCTTTATAATGTGTTTCAAATTGAAGATTAATAACTCATAAAGCAACGGGGACCCATTATTCATTGCAACGGCATGCATAAGTACTAAAAATCCACCGATAAGGTTTCATTCGGAAGAAAATACGAAGCCATCTTCTCGATGCCATTTTGCCTCAGTTGGCCGCTAGGTGCACGTTGCGTGACGTCATTCCTGCTGCGCTGCCTCCAAGAGAATTTGACTGCGAGCGAGCGAAGCGAAAAACGATTGTTTGGATTTTAAAATTACACCGTTTTGACAAGCCATGTCGTCTTCTGATGAAGTTTACGAGTCCCCATAGCATAACATCGGGGCAAATCATGTCCATGACTATTTATTTGAGCCAATGCGGACGGGAGTTGAAAAATCCAAGTCACACTACGAAATGACACCGGGAGCTCTAAGTCTAACTCAAGGGTCCGCTTCGGATGAAGAATAAACAAAAGATTTCGTTGAATGGTAAGTTTTAGAATACACTTCCCAAGCTTTATTGAACTATATTAACTGGTAAAAAATAATCGTTAGTTTCATTTACCCAATAAATTTACACATTCTGTAAGTAGAGGATGGTATGTTGACAGACCTAACTACTACAACAAATAGTACTTGGCTAGTGAATGTAGCTTTGTCATTGTACCCTGAGCACATTGAATATTGTGGACAGATGTTTGCATGCAGTTTATAAAGTATTTTCCTTTTATATTCATTCATTGTACCACAAATATAAATTTACAATGACTGTTTAATTATTTCTCTAACTTAGGTGTAGATGTCATTACTGCATCCCAATGGACACAGCCACAGAAGTTTGGAGAGAGTGATGGCTCTAACGGAGGAATTGACATGCATCACCAAGCATCCCAGATTCCTGGCTAGCTGCATGAATAAAAATGTGCTGGAAGTGTCCAAATTTGAATCTATTCAAATGGACAGACCTGTTGGAGATGAGGTCTCTACAATGAGTAAGTTAGCCATTATTGCTACCCAAAAGGATGGTTTGAGGTTGAACAATCATATTTATTACAAAGGGAACATTAATTCCACTGTGTAAAATATTCAGTGTTCATATTGATGAACTACAATATATTTTACATAGCCAAGAATAAATAATGCCAGTTACATGAACTCCAGAGGCAGAGCTTACAATAAAATTATGAAGTGAGGGAATGGTTGACAAATGACAATTGTTTTTTTTTAGCTATACAACTTATTTTAAAACCATAGACAACTAATTGACATATTGCTTCAGATTATTCAGGTATCTAGCTTACTGCCAGTTTACACTCTGGATATGGCACAGACTGGGCAAAAGAAACAGGAAAGTGCTGGCAGCCTGTGTGGTAACAGCTGTTAAAAAATCCTTCCCTGACCCGGGCGGCAAATATACAGGTTATCGACACCTGTGAGCACCTATGAGAAGATCCTTTTCAGGTTTCTCGTACTGGGAGGCAATAGGTGGTGGGACAGTCCTGTCATCTGCAAGGACCTCAGCAAGTCTGTAGCTTGGATATTTTTGCCTTAGATCAAGCACCTGATGTACATAGTCTGAAGCAAATCAATGATATTCATATTTTATGATAGTCATATAATAAGTAAGTTATATTATATGCCAATTTTTAATTTGGGTAACAATGTTTGTGCAAATGAAACTTATTCAGGTTTTGGCAATAAATGTCGAAATAACATGTCTCATTTTAGATTAATGCATGTTCACACCAAAAGAAATTGGTACTTTAACAGGCTTGGGATTTTCCCATACCTGAACATGTTCAGTGTTCTAATAGCACTACTGGCACTAACAAAAATCCCTGAAGCCATAAACAAATTCCCTGCGGGCATAGCTCCTGTAAAAAGTTGGCAATCCCACATCTTACGGTGTCCATTCACGCCGATTTGTTCAAAACAAGCAAAACTCCCCCAGTATCTTTGATTCTGACTAGGGCCAACCTCCAGATCAACACCACTGTACATAAGCATTCTGTGAGCTAAATTTTTCTTCCATCAAATAAAACCCTGTGATTACACTACAAACAAAACAATATTTACCTAACAGTTCTTCAAACGCCATGTCATCATCAGTTTCCATCTCAGCATCATCACTTTGTCAGTGAAGTCATAGTCAGGGTCAGTTTCCATCTCATCATCGCTGTCCACCAGTCCAACAGATTCCTCCTGGGGCTCATATTGGGTGCCCCTGGTGACACTTTTGGTGAGATGGGCCAACTTGGGTACCTCTTGAATATTTCTTTATGCCAGGAAAGATAGAACTCTGTGTCTGTAGAGACTTGTCAGCCATCTATGGTATCAATACAATAAGTATCCTACATTCATCATAGCCTTTAAGGATGTAAATGTTTACAAATTGACTCTGAAAAGACACATGGATACATACAACAGAAGTTATCCCTGCCAATGCATTTCATCATATATAATAATGCAGTTGCCTTGTGACACTCACCAAAACATTTGCCTTCACCCCTAATGACTAGTGAGAGCAAGCTTCATGGTCGGCAGACGGCAAGGCACTCGCCCCTGGTGTAGCAAACAGCGCGGACGCTGACAGGCGAAGTTTCTTCGCCTAGCCTAGGTCGGCAGTACTTGAATGTGACACCTCAGTCTGTGATTCACCACTGTCACTTGATTTATCTATCTGCTCAGCTGCCAATACCATTTCGGAGCCTAGGTTTCTTACGAAATCCTAGACTTTTGAGCAGCTCTGGGTCAGTCTCATAAGCACTTTTCTCGAAATGATCAGAACATCGAACTGTCGTATAACTATAAGGGCAGGACTCCATTGTTTACGCTTGACTTTCGACACCCATATGCGGCGCATATGTCTTTTAGAAACGAAAAAAAATCACGCCTGACTTCTCATTGTTCCGACAACCAAACGCACAACAATAAGGCATAATCCACACCAAGAAACGCACCAGACCGTGAAGAAAGACGAGTTAGTCACACGCTGTCAACCAACCGGGAAGGCTAAAGATGGCGATGAATATTCGCAAACAACCTGAATGACGTCACTGTACGGAAATTCACGAATTTTACCGAGCGGTATCTTGTCAGATTCGACGTGGGAAATATACATTTAAAAATCATTTTTCTTAAAGAAAAAAAGCGCGCAGTCACCTTATTTTGGTCACGATACCCTTTTAAAACATAGAACTTTTGAAAAATGGAATAAAAAAAATCTTTGTAGTTGACCTTTAAACTGTTGGACCGACAGGGTGATAAATGTCATACAATCGTACAAAAGGCGGCTAACTTGATACTCCTCGGTCGGTTGCGCTCCGTCTCCCTGTCACATTTGTATTATAAGTATTGTGGTCAATGTAGTTTGATAATTACACATTGATGCAAGCAAATAAATAATAATAGATTATAATATGAAGCGAATTCGCAGGACTGTGAAGGCAAAATTGCATGTCTGGTTTGAGAAATATCTGTCGAATTACCAACGATCAAGCTCTAATCGTATTAACAACCCGACAATTTCATATCAACAAATTATTCCAATTACACCAGTAAAGCCCATTGCATCAGTGGAGGGGCGCTGGACGGATACGGTTAGGGCGAACAAAGTCCGTCCCCCGTGATATTTCGTAATATATTACTTAGTAAATGATACTGGTTTTACGAGACCTCACGCGGACAAGACGTGTACCAAATTATAGTATATTGGTTAATGTTTTCCATAATGCGGTGTGCGTCCCTGTCTGTTTAATATTAAATTACGTTCACATCTACCACTATCGCCTGTCTATCTCTCCCCTCAGCCTGGCTGCCCCTCAACCTGTCTCACTCTCAGACAGACTCTACTCCAGCCTGGCTCTCCCTAAGTCTGGCTTTCCCTCACCCTGTCTTTTCTTCACACTGGCTCTCCCTCAGCCTGCCTCTTCCCCAGCCTGTTATTCCCTCAGCCTGGCTCACACTCAGCCTGGCACTCCCTCATTATGTCCCTCCCCAGTCTCTCATTCTCTCGCTCTTTCTCTCACTCCCTCAGAATGTCCCTCCTTCAGATTGGCTCTCCCTCAGCCTGTTTCTCCCTCAGAATGTCCCTCCCTCAGCCTGTTTCTCCATCAGAATGCCCCCCCCCCCTTCAGCCCGGCCCTCCCTAAGCCTGACACTCCCTCAGCCTGTCTCTCTCTCGGCATGTCTCTCCCTCAGCGTGTTTCTCCCTTAGCCTGACTCTACATCAGCATGCCTCTCTCAGGCTGTTTTTCATTCAGCCTGGCTCTCCCTCAGACTGGCTCTTCCTCAGCCTGGCTCTCCCTCAGCTCGTCTGTCCCTCAGCCTGCCACTTTTTCCAAATGCGTTCTTGACAAAGATACACGTGTACACCCATATCTGCGTTCTTGACAAAGATACACACACACACACACACACACACACACACACACACACACACACACACACACACACACACACACACACACACACACACACACACACACACACACACACACACACACACACACACACACACACACACACACACACACAAACGACAAATGTCGGATACGTAAACTGCTTGTGAGTCTTTACTCAATAACTCCACTTGACTACTTGCTAGTATGGATCTATAACTCGTCATCACTGCTTGTGGGTCTATAACTTCCCATTACTGATGGTGGGTATTGGGCTATAATTCCATGTCACTGCTTGCATGTATCTGTCTATAACTAACCTTCGTCCATTGTGAGTGTCGGTGAATAACTTCTCTTTACTGCTTGTGTGTATCTATCTATAAATTGAATTGACTGCTTGTAGGTATCAGTCGATAACTCCTCTTGACTGCCTGCGAACATCGGTCTGTAAATCCCCATCACTATTTGTGAGAAGCTGTTCATAACTCCACTTCACCGCTTATGAATATCTCTATTATTCCACTTCACTACCTCTGAGTATCGCTATATATAACCCCATTTTATTACTTGTGAGTATCGCTCTACAACTATATTTCATTACATGTAAATATCGCTCCATAACTCCACCTCACTACTTGTAAGCATCGGTTTGTAACTACCCATCACTGATTGTGAGTATCAGTCCATGACTCCACTTCACTTCTTCGCTCTATAACTCCATTTAATTTCTTGTTAGTATACATCTATAACTAATCATCAATGATTGTGAGTATCGCTCGACATCTCCACATCAGTGATTGTGAGTATCGGTCCATGATTCCACTTCATTTCTTGTTAATAGAGGTCTTTAACTAATCATCACTGATTGTGAGTATCTCTCTATATCTCCACATAACTGATTGTGAGTATCGGTCAAAGATTTCACTTCATGTCTTGTTAGTATCACTCTATAATGCCACTTAACTCCACTTCATTACTTGCGAATATTGCTATATGAACCCACTTTACCACTCGTGAATATTGCTCTATAACCCCCACTTCATTATTTGCTTGTATCGGTCTATAACTCCCAATCACTGATTGTGAGTATTGGTCCATAACCTCACTTTACCACTTTACTCGATTTCACTTATTACGAGTATGGCTCTTTAACTCCACTTCACTACTTCTGTATCTTTCTCTAGCTCGTCATAACTGTTGGTGATAGTCTGTGGACACAAGCAACTCAACAGCCACACTCATACCTACGCTGACCGTCAGTAGGGCGCCATTTATAACGTCGTGTGGTATACCCCACGCCGATATTTGTTTGGATAAAGAGTGGCTTTTCTCTCTCATGAGCAGCCATGTAATCTCCCCAAGCAAGAATAACTGGGCTGGATCAGTCACTATGAGGTATGAGCCTCATGAGGTAGCTCAGTTACTGGCTTGGCTTCATAAGGCAGCTCAGATTATAGCGGCACAATGGAACAATTGCTCGATGTCAAGTTCAAAAAGGAGTGACACTACTGAACAGGTCGCAGTAGTATATTTAGGCACCTCTTCGGGCAGCGTTTTTGACGGGGGATGACGCCGGTCCCCTTCCGATAGCCTGAAGACCTTTGGGGCCCCGTATTACGAAGGTGATTTTTGCTGACGGATTGTGCAATATATTTTTCGCTGACGGATTCCGTAAGTTGTTTAGTGAAATGGTTGGTACAAAGTGTTGAAGATGTGATAGTGATGACTTTATGAGAGTGTTTGAAAGGAGTTTGCAAGTTACTATCGATTTCCTCTATCCTGGTATTGAGGTATTCAACAAGCGGTGGTGTTATTGGTCCATTGGCGTGAGTTTTCACGTGGTTCGATTGTAACTATATTGAAGAGATATCGTTGAAGGGGTTAACGAGGTTGAGAATTTTCTATTCATTTGACGTACGTCAAAGAGATATCATTAAACAGTTTGAAGAAGTTCTAATTTTGACTTTAGTTTGCTGGGATTGTTCTGCTGACATTGTAAGTATGAAGTCTAGTGAAAAGGTCAACAATATATTCAGGGTGTTATAATGATTTCCTTTGTGATTATAGGAGGGCTTTATTGAATGGGGTTCGTAAGTGGCTATTAACATCCTCTATCCCAGGGAATGAGGTGTTATTTGTCTCACGAATCTGTGGTATAATTATACAATTTGGTAATGTGATCTACTGGTCGTCAAATTCACGATGCGTTTCAATCGTCATTAGGTAATGGCTTGTGTCAAAAGATTTGATTCGTTGTGAGCTGCGTCTACAAAGCACTAAAGATTACTCTAGCGTATATTAACTCTGGCTGTGGGAACCGTATGACTGAATATAACCAAATTTTTAGGCACATGAATATACGTGATTGGTGATTTAATAAAAGTGATAATATTTTAGTTGAATTTCTTTTTGAGTTCTACTTATCACGACACCTGACGCATAACACACAGCACCTATCTATAAAAAGAGTGGGAAACTGTGAATGGGAACTTAGCATGGAAATGGATCGAACCTTAAAACACCCCTTTACCTGCGTGATGGCGGCTCCAACGGGATGTGGAAAAACTTACTTTGTGAGCAAGTTAATTAAAGGTAGTCACATTGAGCGACCACCTAACCAAATCATGTGGTGATTTGGTATGTGGCAAACAATGAAAATCAAATACCTCACATGGAATTTGTATAGGGGTTGAATTTTGAGACAAATAACCTTGTTGATCATCAACTATTTAATGCAGGAATCTGACGAACACGTCACTCGACTATTCACCAACGGGAATCACCATGACAATCTTAGCATGTTGTATTTAGTACAAAATTTATTCCGAAAGAATAAAGAACATCGAACAATTAGTTTGAATGCTCATTATTTAGTTGTATTTAAGATCCCTCCTGACTCTTCCCAGATCGTGCATTTAGCCAAACAAATGTACCCGCAAAACATCAAGTAAGTTCAAGAAGCCTTTTTTTCAGACGCTACATCACAAACCCACGGATATTTGTTTATCGATTTGAAGCAAGCAACACCAGATCACTTAGCTATGAACTGACATACTACGACTCAATCAAGTTGTATACCTACAGAAATAAATACCATCGTTCATCGGGCGACCACCATTTTTATTGTTAGACCTTGACCATGATGAGTGTTGCCTAGCTGAGAGCATATCTCTTGCAATCTTTTTTGTTGATCTGCCGTTCTATAGTCAACTGTTATCAAACACAGACTTATTCACGTTGAGTTGTTTGTCTCCGCTGCCGAATAACCAGACCGATCGGGGTTGGTCTTCTGTTGCCTGGCGAATGGCCCGCCAGACATTTCCCTCTTAAGTCAGGACCTACTTGGATTGGTGAAAGTGTAGATTTTCGCCCAGGTATGTCAGTTATGGGCAAATAGCTCAATTGGTAGTATTCGGTGATATAAAAACTTCCCACTGTTATGGATGTCTTCACATGCTTTGTCTTCTAGGACAATGACGTGGTGGATGATTTTCTCGAGATATACAATGCCACCAATGGTGGCGCCTTACCAATGGATCTTATACATCCGCTCCTGAATTTTCCGTTTCGTTAGATCTGTGAGCCCGTGACCAATAGAACATTCAAAGTCTAGGATTGACTAGGTCTGGAGTGAAAATTGGATACAGCCATAAACCACTGAAGTCATCTTATAGGCGTTCTGATAAATATGAATTATCGATGGCTACCAGTAACGCTGGCTAGGTGTCACGGGTAATTGTGACGACCCCTTTCTTTGCCGTAGTCCGCACTGGTGTAGACTTATGCTCAATAAACCATTTACCATCAGCTTGTTCACCAGAATTATGATCCACAAGAGATGCTAACCTTTTGGTAAATCTTCAAGAATCCTTGGTAGCCATTTGATGACAAGAGTAGCATCCGTAATGGGATTCCATATGGTGAATACCATTACAGAGCCATCGATTTCTCTTTGGCTGTCTCCAAGACTTTGTGGTGGGACGACTTCATTCAATAGCAGCGCAGGCACAGCATTACAATGTTTGCGGAACTTTTCTATGGACTCTATCTGGGCTTGTTAGGCTACGTTTGATCTCGCATAGAGAACCTCTAGGCCTGTCCCATCATTTGTCACTCTGGGGATCTTCTGTGCTTGCTTTGAGTTGTCATATATAGTTGCATTCACCTTGTCTGCAGAACTCTTCTAGAGCCTCCATGCCTTGCACAGAGATGCTTGTCTTTGATCTCTCTGTGGATCTTCTGGGCCTGCTGGGAGTGTGTCATACGTGGTTGAGCAATGTAATAATATTGTGTTTTTTGTTCTCTTACTCGGTGAATCTTCCACACTAATTATATATATCCCATTAGTTTACGTGGTGTATCTTGTTCGATTTGTTCGAGTATAAGCGTCTATGGCTCATGGCGAGGTCAAATAGCAAAGAGCTAGATGATCACTTTGAGGAATAGACCATCAATCATATTCGAGCTAATGTCTGATCCGGTTAACATCACATTTTGGACATAGTGTTTCTAGGTACTTGTACCTATCCCGCATCCACGACAGGGTTTTGGATTCTCAACACCCTTTCGTCTGATGCGCTATCGATGCTCTCTACACTGCTAGAATGTGCTAGTCCTTCCACAGACACATGTTGATTCGGTTCAGGGCCAGTTGCAAGTATTATTTGCAGGTCTCTTTTGCACCATTATACATGTAACCAAACGCCCTATATCTAAATAGATTACACAATCGCATAATGGAAATGAACAGAGCCGAAGTGTTCACTGAGCTTGCTGTCAAGCTAATGGGCAGCAACAACCTTTCTGACGGCTCGTCTTAGGCTCGTATTGAGCTTCGGTTGAGCTTCCTTTGTTTTGGTATCAGCGCATTAGTGCTGCTCGGTCGTAAGATTTTGGGTCCATTGATTAATTATGTATTAGATTTAAATGATATGTTATGATGTTCAAAAATCATATATTTATCTAAACTGAGACAGATGTCACTAAATATGACCCCTACCGTTGTATGTTTTGGTAAGTGAAACCTGACTGCTTGGAATAATTTGTAAATGTGTATATATTACAGAGCTATGCTTAAGGTGGGGCTTGATGGTAGCCATCTTCGTCCTCCTCCACCTCATCATCAGGTTTGGTTTAGAAGTAAAGCGACAACCCACGGGCACCTACCACACATCGTCTTCTCTGTGGAATCAGTTTAGCACATCATCGGTCCCATGGAAGTCAGGTTCAGAAAGCCATCAAGAATCAACAAAGTACAATTCATTTAAAAATGCTTTAGCAGTAAAATTCTATAATAGAGGAGAAATCATTCTGATATCTACTGACTTCAGCTACCGTTTTATGGCATTGAACTTGTATGTGACTTCTCTGGCGAAACTTAGTATTGATAATTATCTCTTTGTTGGATCCGATGCGAAAGTTTGTGATTCCTAAACAGTCATGGTGCTGATTGATACATACACTTTAATGACAAGATAGATGATAAAGCGAGCAACTGGGGCACTGCTGGGTTTAGTCATAAAACCCATTTCAAAACCAAAATTATTCTGGATTCTTTATTGCTAAATTACACCGTTCTTATTTCGGATGTGCCTATGGTGTTTTTCAAAAAAACCCTCGAGCATTTTCAATGTCCAGAGTGTTATATTTAAGTTCAAAGTGATATTTCCAAAGGAAACAGTGGTTTTTATTTCAGTCGACCAACCAAACTAAGCATTGATTTGCATAATAAGGCATGGGAACTCTCCCATAAGCCAAAATCATTATCAAACCAAAAACTACTAGACCGCAATATGAAAAAAATGATGAAAGTGAAACAGATAAATTTTAGCACTTTAAGTAGTGTGACATTCCCAAATGGTCTTGTTTATTTTGAGAAAGGAAAAAGAATGTTTCGCGGTGATAACCCTGGTATAGAATGCAGTGATTGTAACGTACCCGACTGCTAATTACGTAGTGGAAGCCGATCTGTTTCAGATATGTCAGAGATATTCGGTCACCAAAGAGTTTATAGCTTAGCTAAGAGCGCTCACTCAAGCCTTCCACTCGCGGAAATATGTGAAGACGCCACCTATGAGCCGTAGCGTTTTTTCATAGCGTCCAGTCATAGCATTTCTTAAACTCCTGAAAATTATTTGGAGCCCTGGTCGCCTCGACCAATCATATGACTGAATATCTTTAACACATGACGAGCCCCGAGTCGCTGAATCAACAGTAGCGTGTGCTTTTGTTCATTTCATGGTATCCTCGCCTGTTGATTGGGGTGTATCTTGTGTCATTACATAATCACCTTACTGCTTAGCGTAGCTTTATACTATTTGCTCGAAACCTTCCCTTATCCATGACATTTGTTAAAGCCTATCCCAAACCAGTTCCCTCACTCCATACAGTTATTGACAAACTAAACTCATCATCTGCTGCACGGACGCAGTGAGAGGCGAACGGTTTTCGGTAGGTGCTTATCAAGATGACATTTATTAAATAGTGTACTCGCTATTTTCACTATTTATAAGCCCCTTGTACAAAGTGTTATGGCAGCCGGAAGGCTCTGCGAAACAATATTTTTACAGCTCCCTTCAATCGTAGCATCAAAAGCCCAGTATTCCCATGATTTTTTGCTTCTGTCACAGTAGCGCCACCGTACGATTGCAGTGTATTATGATTAGGGAAGCGATCATCTCAGAGCCACCCGAAGTGAACCCTCTTAACATAGCTATAACAAACTCTTTAGTGTCATGGCGAATATTACGGCGCGGGCACAGTGAGTATTGGTTTTGGTCATGGGGGATGTCAGTGTAGGGTCATTATTGGGTTCACAGGAAGGATTAAATGTAGAGTAACTGCGGCTCAATATGCATTAATGAACAGTAATTGTGCGTTATTTGTAACCTAGCCAGCTATTCCACTAGTTTATTATGACACGTTTAGATAAGTCCTATTAGTTGAGAGATAGAATCTACTTTGGCAAGCGCAATATTCATTCAAAAGTTGCAGTACACGGATACCTAACGTCTCCATGGGAATTACACGCAAGTATTAATACACTATAAGGCAACATAAGTTAAATCAGATGCATTTATTTACTTTGGTGGAATCGACTAAGTCGAGAAGCACAAAGTTGAGTTTAAGCTCTTCATCCATGAAACATACGTAATGCGGTAACAGAATAGGGATCCAGACAGTGGAGACAGGGTATACCATGTATATGTCTGGTGGTCCTATATAAATACGCGAGCCAACCTGAACAAGTTACTTTACATCTTTGCATTAAAGGTTATTGATGTACTAGATCCGACTGCAGAAGCTATGGCGCCATTTGTCTCGGCTAGAAAGTATGAAGCTGAATTGCGACTTGAACACTATTCCATGTACTTGTTAAGATAGCAATCATCATATCAAATACTTAATCCCCCAGGAAGTAAATTCTTATGAGTTCAACCCCTGCCTCATAAACGCATATACCATCTTTTATTTCTGTCGGCAATCAATATTCTCACACAGGCTTAACTATAAAGCGGATTAAGTTTTCTGCATTAAGTTGCATTCACATTGTCCCTTTTGTAGACGTACACATCATATTATCCTAGCTGCCAGCCTCCCTCGTTAAGTCGATGTATTCTTCCTCGATAAAAATATCGTACACTTGAGTCCCCGTCTTATTGCATACATATAGTATAGACAAGGTGCAACGTCTCTTAAGCTCATACTAGCTGAGGACGGCTAGAGAACATATTCTATCCTAACTAATTAAATGTTGAGCAAATCTCCGAAAAGAATTCTACCTACTCAGCCGTGACGTGCTGGACTTTCGTATCCGGTTTAGACAACGTATGTTAACCCAGCGGTTGGAAGCCTACAAAGAGAGCTGACAAAATATCACATGTATCCCTATATATCATCGTCCCAATATCACCTCTTTGATAAAAGTGACGTCAAACCCAAATATTACCATTTCCCATGTACTAAATTGTTTCGGGTTTATTTTTAAATAAGCAGACAGGGAACGCTGTGGCTTTTATCTTGATATCAAGCTCTAACGATCACTCTGCTTTTTTCCTCAACAAGTTAAGCACAACTAGCGTGAGGCATGAAGCAGATCATTGTCACTGCATCACACTCATTAGTTAGCATTCGAAGAGAAATGACACGCCAATGAGCACAAAAATACCGGCAAATTTGTCTCCTCTATGACTTCAGAAACATGCCTTAAACCAATTTGCCAAATGAAATGCCAAAACATAGGCGCAAGTGAACAAACAAGCTGTAAATGTAAATGAGGCGCGAAATTAAGCGCGAAAAATCTCGGTACAAAAGTTCTGCAGTGCACTCCATCTATTAAGGTTAACGATTTGGCCTCAAGTGGCTGCAGTACTACATACGTTCTAAACATTGCTTCCTGTAGTGGTGTCATCCTAAGGCGACTGAACCTGTAGAATACAGTACCAGAAATGAATGATTCCGATATATGCTTTATTACGAAAGCTGTTTAATGCTAAACGTTGGTCCTTATGAATTGAATATGTGGCGTCCTTAGCGACATTTATAAGCTTTTACTTGTGAATAACTCATATTTGTACAAACATAGTATATGCCTCGAAGCATAACCTTTCATTTTTATATACTTGAGCAGATATGACACACAATCACCATTCTAAGTTAGGATTTGTGAAATATGGCTATCGAATATAAAACCCAACAAAGTGCGAGTGTACAGGGTTTGTTATATCACATCCTAGTCAAGTGATGCATATCCGGTTATATCAATGATAAGTCTTAGGCTTGAGAGCCATTAAAGATACATAAAATTGTATGTAAGCAGTAGATGTATGGCCTCCAAAGTAAACGAGGTACCGATCGTCTTGGCATATAGTAAACGTGCCGATGAAATTAGCATGTGACTTCGAATTCATGGGGAGGGTTTCTTACATTCATCAAATATAAAGGCAGCGCTTTTACTCATTTCCAACAGTGTGTGTTTTTATCGCATCAATTCTTCTTGTACGAACTCAAATAAGGCTTCAACACATCCTTGGTAGCAATCTCCAGCAGCCTAAATTCATACAAGCAACTGTTATAACCACGCATATGCACAAACAAGTAAACCCTAAGCATGCTGTTTAGGCTCACCACTTTTCCATTGACATTTCTTTGGGCTAGAATGACAGTCGATTGAACACTGTAGCGCGGTGTGATATTCCGTCATAATTTATTACCCATAACCATACATACAAATCAGCTTTATAACTCAGCTGCCACAAAAAATGCGCTGGTAAGTTGAACGCATGCGCGAGGCGAAGTAAATCACATACGCATAGCCTTAATGGTCTGAGACTGCTACAGTCAATATCTAATCAATAATATGATGTTATTTACAGGTAAATGTGTTGGGGCAAATGGGTTGATGGAGTATAAGAACACATCCTCCCCATGATCCCGCAAAATAATATTGAAATCAATAAACGCTAGCGCTCTTATAAAGGCATTAAATATTCGGTGAAATATACACAAAATCAATTGGTATTGAAAAAAATATTGTGCGTCAATCGCATCAAAGTGATTAGTGTGCGATTTTAGCTCGAGTAGGCATATCACACGTAGAAACAAAATGTAACAACCAAGTATTAATTTTAAATGAGCAACTGAATAGAAGAACCTGTTTCTTAAAAACACATCGAGATGGTGACCTAATATTTCGTCGAAGTGGCCATCCGCGCGGATCAACTGTTCCACGGTGATGAAAATAGTTATTTTGTCTATCAGTAGGTTTTTCTAACGCTGCGTTGAAGAAATAGATATCAGTTAAAGCAAGAGTTATTTTAGTTCGACAAATTAATGAAACATATCGGTTAAGAGCTTTGTGGATACCTTACAATCTAAATCAAGACTAGGTGTGGGTGTCCTTAAACCCCTGCAATATGATTCCATGTCAACGAGCAAATAACTTTCTTGCAATATTGTAAATAAATATGCCTCTGATAACCTGGCAACGAAGGATGTACGCCTAAAGCTAATAGAGCTTCAAGCATATTCAACATGATGCAATAGCTAATGTGCCTTTTCATAATGCTCAACAGAGCCAACTATTTCTGGCATTTTGTGAGTGTAAAAATACTGTAGAAAGCCATTTCCAAAGCCGAGAATAACGAAGCACGTTATCTGTGGTTGCTGGAAGCCAATATCGTAATGAGGACATATCGCAGCTCGATATCATTTCGCTGTCAAAATGCGTACCTTAGGGATATGGATTATTATGGGCAACGATCCTTCCGATTAGGAATGTGTGTTTTGTTCATTGACGTGTACTGATATAATCTCACTGTCTTGCAAGGTGAAACATCAGTTCGTGGGCTAAGTGGATTCAGGTGCAATAACTGTTTCATTTTAGATATCGCAAGTATTGAGTTAAAATACACAGATACTTTGATACTGCTAACGTTTCAAGTGGTGATATGCTTGGAATGGCATAACGCCTATCTTAAGTGACTGCAGCCACCTTAATTTGCTGCGCACATTGAAGTTGTGCTTTGACGCCATTGTTCTGTTTTTAAGTGGCATAAGGATATACAGTAAGCCAGTGCTTCTCAACATCACGCAGCATTTGCTCTGTTAATGTACCATTACGACAGGGATACTACCAGTGATAGTTCCCTTTTAGCATAATTGCTACGAATTGTAACTTAGCAGCCTGGTTTTAAATGACTATACAAAAATGTGTTGTCATATTGCAATGCAAAGAACACATGAATTCTTACTTACGTATTCACGAGCGAAGAGACAAATGATTATTCTTTGTGGTATAAGCATGCTGCGCACTATGATCCATATTTTTGAAAAATGCCTCGAGGTTTGTAGTTGCTAATGATACCAATGGAGGTGCAGTTAAGATCGATGCAGTGTGTTCCTGCGCATTCTATTGAGCTAACCAATTATTTTATTAGCAGAATTTGTAAAGTGATAGTTACCAACGTGTACGCTTTAATTTTCATATTCAATAAACAACCCACTGCCGATGTCTTATTCCCGGGCTAACACCTGCATAAAGATTGTGATGCCTCACAACGTCGAGATGACATGCAATGCAATAAGAGCGACCACGATAACAGAGCGCATGTATGATTGCTTATAAACACTGTAATGTGAAAAAAACTCAGCTCAGCGGATTTTCCACATGTTTTGTTCACACCATCAACTTCCTGTAGTGTAATGACAGACTAGGAAAAGTCCAGACTTATTCACGACTCTCATGAAACGGTGATTGCCTCGCAAGATACATCGCTAATCGTGATATGGTCCAGATACTCCAGTTAATTGCTTAAACCTATTAGGCGTAGCATAATCATGTGACAAAACTCAATAAATGCAATGACTATATAATCCGATTCAGCGTAATGAGTAGTGTTTAATAAGCAAGCTATAATTGTAGCCGACACATATTGCTGGTGCTGGTTGAAGCACTAGTGTGCATTTATGTACACAGATATATGTGTAAAAAAGTATTAAATATATATTTCGCACAGTAAAAAGCGCAAAGTGTAGTGGTAACAGACAAATGTACATTGTAAATACACAAGGAAGTTGCCATGCCGCAAATCGTACAAAATCTTATACCAGCTAATATGTGTCACTGTAGCTGGTAGGGGCATTAGAATCGAGTTGTTGACGTTTCAAACCATTGACTTAGATTGCTTCATAAAAGCGCCCGCATAGACATAAAACATATCGGTAAACAAGATGGCCGGTGGAATGCTTGAACCCTGTTGCTTAAAGAGATTCATTGAGGTTCATTCAAGGTGAAATTGGTTGGAAATGTAGTGTTATAAGAGAAGATACTGAGTTGTCTAAATTGGAGATGTACTCAAAATGTTTCACTTTTCCACACCCTCATTACGTGATAATAGCTTACCAATAAACAAATCGTGCGCTCGTATTCACAGAAATATTAGTGTTCAGATAGGAAAACGTACCTTATGAGAAAGCAGGGTTAATGGCGTTCTTTTGGCACTCATATGTTCACGGTGCCCGTTTTTGTCACAAATGTATCATCAAATCTTTACTGACCAATCCTAGTATATAATAATATATTGATGCATTTGCTTATAACAACAGATATTGCTTTTGGTACATGTTGATAATATACTCTGCCACTTAACATGAGTAAACATTCATAGATCGTTATTAAATCGCATGCTCGTGTATGTTTTGCGTTATCATAACATGCGTTAAATTCTGACAAAATGACTAATTTTCAATATCTCCATCAATAGCTAAGCCGTTTTGCCAAAAAGGCCCTGGGTAAATTGAAAATCGATAATCATAAAAACTACGGACGCAAATGCTTAAGTACTGAAGGACAATTACTAACGGTTTAATCCAGGTGCAGTTTCCGTTCACTATATAGATTGTTTCCTCTGGCATCAATTCTTCCAAGCTAGCACAGTTTGTTAAGTTGTTTACTTGGAATACTAGACATAATATTCTTTAACAGTCAAACGGATGCTCACGATACTGAACCATTTGGCGTTTGTTCAAGCAGTCAGGGAACTATTAAGTTACTGCCTCGTTAATGTTTTGCGTCCACCTCTACAGAATGCCTGCTGTGAGAGCGAGGGCACCCCAACCAAGATTAAATAAATACCCGTTACCTCTCAAAGGTTCTTATTCCTTGAGGGCCTATCCCATGTGTGCTTTTGTTGAAGGCTAAGCCTACGATTACCTCATATCCCACTGGGGCGTCGTGAACATTATCTATTACATCAAGTTGAATATGCTTGAAGCTCTATTAGCTTCACGTTCTGTAAAGAAATGGCTTAAAGAATTAGTTTATATTTAGGCGTACATCCTTTACTGCCAGGTTATCAGAGGCATATTTATTTACAATATCGCAAGACATTTATTTACTCTTTGACATGGAATCATATCGCAGGCATTTAAGGACACCCACACCTAGTCTTGCGTTAGATTGAAAGGTGGCCACAAAGCTCTTAACCGATATGTTTCATTTATTTTTCGAACTAAAATAACTCTTGCTTTAACTGATATATATCTCTTCAACGCGGCGTTAGACAAACCTACTGATAGACTGAATAACTATTTTCATCACCGTAGAACAGTTGATTCGCTCGGATGGCCACTTCGACGAAATATTAGGTCACCATCTCGATGTATTTTTAAGGAACAGGTTTTACTATTCAGTTGCTCTTTTAAAATTAATGCTTGGTTGTTACTGGTTGTTTTTGTTTCTACGTGTGATATGCCTGCTCGAGCTGAAATCGCACACTTATCACTTTGATGAGATTGATGCACAATATTTTTTCAATAGCAAATGATTTTGTGCGCATTTTACCGAATATTAAATGCCTTTATAAGAGCGCTAGCGTTTATTGATTTCAATATTATTTTGCGGGATCATGGGGAGGATGTGTTCTTATACTCCATCAACCCATTTGCCCCAACACATTTACCTGTAAATAACATCATATTATTGATTATATATTGACTGTAGCAGTCTCAGACCATTAAGGCTATGCGTATGTGATTTACTTCGCCTCGCGCATGCGTTCAACTTACCAGCGCATTTTTGTGGCAGCTGAGTTATAAAGCTGATTTGTATATATGGTTATGGGTAATAAATTATGACGGAATATCACACCGCGCTACAGTGTTCAATCGACTGTCATTCTAGCCCAAAGAAATGTCCAATGGAAAAGTGGTGATCTAAAGCAGTATGCTTAGGATTTACTTGTTTGTGCATATGCGTGGTTTTAACAGTTGCTTGTATGAATTTACGTTTTGACAGCGCACTCGTTTTAGGTCCTTATGATGGATGTTACAAAAAAAGATATTTCTTGGATTACTTCACCAGCTTAAGAAGTTAAGCAATCAACTACTCCAGCTCTCGTTTAGGCACCATAAACCGCATCCGCAAGTTTTGCAACGGTCTGTTGGTATGGGCACACATATTTATTGTTGTCAATAATGAATGGGGACCGTTTGTAGTTGTGTAGGATCTTCTGCAGGAAGCAATGTCTAGAACGTATGCAGTCTTGTAGCCACTTGAGGCCAAATCGTTAACCTTATTTGATGGATTGCACTACAGAACTTTTGTACCCAGATTTTTCGCGGTTACTAATAGGCGCCTCATTTACATTTACAGCTTGTTTGTTCGCTTGTGCCTATGTTTTGGCATTTCATTTGGCAAATTGGATTAAGGCATGTTTCTGAAGTCATAGTGGAGACAACATTGCCGGTATTTTTATGCTCATTGGCGTGTCATTTATCTTCATTTGGCCAATTTGATTTGGCGTGTCATTGGCGTGTCATTTGGCGTGTCATTTCATTTGGCGAATTGGATTAAAGAATGTTTCTGAAGTCATAGAGGAGACAAATTTGCCGGTATTTTTGTGCTCATTGGCGTGTCATTTATCTTCGAATGCTAACTAATGAGTGTGATGCAGTGACAATGATTGTCTCATGCCTCACGCTAGTTGTGCTTAACTTGTTGAGGATAAAAGCAGAGTGATCGTTAGAGCTTAATAATATCAAGATGAAAGACTTGTAAGAGATGAATATTTTAATAGCTTACTGCAAACAACCCACAGCGTTCCCAGTCTGCTTATTTAAAAATAAACCCGAAACAATTTAGTACATGGGAAATGGTAATATTTGGGTTTGACGTCATTTTTATCAAAGAGGTGATATTGGGACGATGATATATAGGGATAAATGTGATATTTTGTCAGCTCTCTTTGTAGGCTTCCGACTTCTGGGTAAAGATCCGTTGTCTAGACCGGGCACGAAAGTCCAGCACGTCACAGCTGAGACATCGAATAGGTAGAACTCTTTTCGGAGATTGACTCAACATTTAATTAGCTGGGATAGAATATGTTCTCTAGCCGTCCTCAGCCGGTATGTGCTTAAGACACGTTGCACCTTGTCTGTACCATATGTATGCAATAAGACGGGGACTCAAGTATACGATATTTTTATCGAGGAGAATACATCGACTTAACGGGGGAGACTGGCAGCTAGAATAATATGTTGTGTGGGTCTACCAAAGGGACAATGTGAACGCAATTTTAATGCGGAAAACTTAATCCACATTATAGATAATTAGTTACTCAAAAAGACCGTCATGTAAGCTCGTATGGCCTCTAGGTGATGATTGGCTTCTCTGTAACGACGAACGTTCACATTGATAGGTGGTCTGTATTGTTATGCTCTCTAAGCCTGCGTGAGAATATTGATTGCTGACAGAGGTTGATCTCATAGGAAGTTACTTCCTTGGATATTTAGTATTTGATATGATGATTGCTATCTTAACAAGTCCAGGGAATAGTGTTTAAGTCCGCAATTCAGCTTTTTAGCTTCTAGCCGAGATAAATGACGCCATATTTTCTGCTTAACAGCGTAGATGTCTGAGTAGATAATCATGTATTTTACAGGGGTATTAGATGCTTGCATTTCTCTTGCTATAACTCTGTATCTTTTATGTGCCACAACACTTAATTCATTCGAAAATTGCGGTTTTTTAGTTTGATCACGCAGTTGGAATCTAGTACATCAACAACCTTTAATGCGAATATGTTAAGTAACTTGTTCAGATTGACTCGCGTATTTATATAGGACCACCTTATGCTGCTTAATAGTGTATAAATACTTTAGTGTTATTCCCATGGAGACGTTAGGAGGTGTCCGTGTACTGCAACTTTTGAATGATTGTTGCGCTTGCCAAAGTAGATCCTATCTCTAACTTAATGGGACTTGTCTAAACGTGTCATAATAAACTAGTGGAATAGCCGGCTAGGTTACAAATAACGCGCACAATTACTGTTAATTAATGCATGTTGTTATATAAATACCAACAGACATACATAAATATATACAAATTACATACGTAAATACAAACTTGCAAGACTCAGTATTGGCTTACAACAATAACCCTCTTGGTTTCAAGATATAATGATGCAGATTTTGTCAGATAATCTTAGTAAATACGCTTTGGTATACATTGATGATATCATTGTTTACTCTGCTTCATTCGAGGAGCATCTCCAACATCTGCGCCATTTTTTTGAGCTATTGAAAATAGCTAATCTCAAGCTTCATCCCCAAAAAGTGTTCCGTCTTCAAGAAAGAGGTTGAGTTCTTGGGAATGAAGCTCACACGACAAAGTACCCTACCAAGCGATCACACGCTGTACTTACCACACTACCACTACCAAGTTCGATCATTTCTTGGGTCAAAGCCTTTGAATGATCTCACAAAGAAGGACGCGAAATTTATTTGGACGACAGAATGTAGCAGAGATTCTTAATTAAAGAGTCTGCTCACCAATCAGATTCCGCATATACGACTTCGATAAACCATTCAAGGAAGTTCGATCATTTCTTGGGTTGGCGAATTTTTGTTTAGGAAGTTTATTCCAAATGCTGCTGCTTTGAAAGCCTTTGAATGATCTGACAAAGAAGGACGCGAAATTATTTTGGACGACAGAATGTCAGCGGAGATTCGATCAATTAAAGAGTCTGCTCACGTCCAATCAGATTCTCGCATATACTGACTTCGATAAGCCATTCAAGGCAGTTCGATCATTTTTTGGGTTGGCGAATATTTTTTAGGAAATTTATTCCAAATGCTGCTGCTGTTTGTCGGCCTTTGAATGATCTGACAAAGCAGGACGCGAAATTTATTTGGACAACAGAATGTCAGCGGAGATTCGATCAATTTAAGAGTCTGCTCACATCCAATAAAATTCTCGCATATCCTGACTTCGATAAGCCATTCATTCTCTACACAGATGCTAGCACACCAGCTATTGGCCACTGCCTGGCCCAAAAAGACGACAACGGGACTGAAAGACCAATCGGGTACGCAGGGAGAGCCCTAAATAAACATGAACAGAATTATTGAATTACCCACCTCGAGCAACTAGCAGCAGTCCATGGAGTTACTTACTGGAAGTCATATGTGGGAGGAAGTAGGTTTACATTGGTAACGGACCACAAGGCTTTACTTTCAATTCTCAACCCCCAACAGACAGTACCCAAACTAATCAGTTAGGCCTTAGTGCTGTAATCATACGACTTTGATATAGAATACTGAAAGGGATCACTTAACTCGACCGCTGACGCCCTCAGTATACGGGATTATGACACCATCCGTTGTAGTAACGATAGCCTAATCGACGCGTACCCTGATTTTGTTACCATCAATGCCTTACTGTATGCCCAGTTACGACCAGGTCGGCTACAAATAAACAAGCTACGAGAGACAGTCATAACAGTACCATGCCGGTTCCGATCCCAATACACCAACGGATCACGCAGATCAGCACCAAGAACAACTATACAAGAATCCCAGTGCATTAGTTCAATGACACAGCGTACACTCACCCATAAAGCAGTAGACGTAGCAATCGATGTTATCCTCGTCGAGCGAAGAAATTGTTCATTCTGCACCCACATGATGTGATGGCTACAAGATGATATCCATCCTAATTCAAGGAAGGAAGCGAAGAAAGTTCTACTGAGAGAAAACGACTATATCATACAGGACGGCCTCCTTTACCATTTATTCAGACCCGTTGTATCTAATCCAGGAGACTTCTCGTTATGGTCGTGCCAGAGACCCTCAGGCATGCAGTTTTGTCCCAATGCCACGACTAGCGGGTCATGTGGGTATTAACAAAATGCTATCTGCCTTGAAGCGGAGATCCTCTTGGTCAGGTATGCATCGCGATGTACGGGAATATGGTGATAACTGTTCTCAGTGAAAAGGTACCAACCGTTCTCACCGACGTGAGAGAACTGAAATGACCCTCTTTGACCCGGTGGCAGCCCAATGGCAGAGAATTTCTATGGGTCATGTAGGACTCCTACCTCGTAGTAATCATGGCAACAACTATATTACAGTCGTAGTAGACCACTATTCCCATTATGTGATAGCTTGGCCCGCCAAAAACATAGACGCCCCAACCCTAGCAAGGAATTTCTTTGAGAAAATCATATGCACTCATGGAATGCCTCTAGAAATTCTTACAAACAAAGGATCCGACTTAACAAGTTAGCTATTCAAGGAGTTGAACACACTCTTCAAAGGGACACAGAAGTTCACATCAGCCTGCAAGCCATCTACCACCGGAAGGACGGAGAGAGCTAATAATACAAACATGAACCTCTTCCGTACCCTATGCCAAGACACACCCCATCAATGGGACAACTACTTGTGTTCAACTGCGTTCGCAGTAAATTCCACGATTAACCGAACCATAAATGTGTCACCCTTTAAACTCCTGTATGGCAGAACACCTCGGTTTTCCCCGGACACGATGTTAAGATCAGCCGAGAACAACATACAAAGTCGTGGGGATCACCTACAATACATATTGCACTTGCAGTTAGTAGGCCAGGACATAGCTCTTAAAGCAGCCGAGGCAAACGAGGCCAAAATGAAAGCCACTCGGGACAAAACGGCCCGATCCGACCGAATTACCATTGGCACCATCGTCTACCTCCATAGCCCTGCTCTTACGGCAACAGGAACCGGAAGTCAGAAGTTCACCACCAGGTACAAAGGACCTTACATTGTGATTAAGACCAAGGAGCACACTGCCTAGTTGAAGGACCTTAACACCGGCAACATCGAGCCTGGAATGATCACATTTAACCGTCTAAAAGTTGACAAATCGCGCGAACGGTTTCAATAAATCTATTTTAAAACACGTACAGTGACTTTATTATCATTTCGACCTCTGGTCTTGTAATATGCGCGACGCTGTGTAAATTCCATATATCCACGGCTTGGTGTAACAGGAATTTTGTCCTTATAATGACTTAATGACGATCCTCGCTCAGTTTAGATTAAATCATTGTGGTTGTGTGCCTTTCAAATGTAAGTAGCGTGTTTTATTGGTACACCAACACCACCAGCCCCTGTAGCAGGGCCAGCTTCTGCTGCTTGCTCTATGAGTTTCACACACCACCACCCTCTGTGGTCAGCTTCTGCTGCAAACAATCTTTATTTGGTTCAAATTTAGCCCCCTTCGTTAAGCTTATTGCCTCGTACTTTTGTATTAAGGTGTGAATTCCACACGCCGATATTTTAGACAACCACTCAGTTACCGTGTCGGCGTATGCCGCGCTTATTCCGATATTTATCTAGTATTGTATTAATGTATTTATATATAGGGTCTAGACTTAGATATATACTGTTTCTCATCAATGGTCGATCCAACCAATCCCCATATCATGGATATAGTGCGTTCCATTCAAAAACCCACATATGTTGTTACCAAACATCGCAATATTTTAATAAATCATTTAATGTTCATGATATGAGTTCCATGGATAGTGATCATAGAATTAGGCAATCAACATTGGCATTCGGAAATTTAATTCGTCTTTTAGAAAGTCTGTTTGACTCTGGTTTTATTAGCGTGAAGCTCGAATGGTGACCATAACCACGGATCATAGATCTGACGAGATAAATAAGTATCATGGTGCACATTTCAGGTAGCAGGTAACCCGCAGGATCTTGTCCCAGACGTATAAGGATGAACGGCCTACTGATTGGTATCATGAGTTTAGAACCAATTCCGTCCCAGGTCATAGCTAAGCCGAGGGCGCGCTTGAGCTGTCCGTAAAATTTTGTTTGGCAATCACAGACACTCTTCCCGTACAACCGGCGCGACGTGGGGACATAGCATCTGCCGTGTACAACATACGCCACACCCCTTCTCTCTTTTGGGCCAGCAGTTCATCCTCAGAAACGCGCGAGGCCAGTGGCTCAAGTTGATGTTCCAGAGGGCCGACAGTTCACGCCACGAGGTTGTCTTAAGGGATAGACAAATAACGGCATGCCAGGGTTCTCCGCAGAAATAATTTAAGGAGTAGGGGCATATGAGGGGAGAGGGGGGGGGGGGGGGGGGGGGGGGTTTCGGAAGGGGGATACCCCCTTCTGTGTAGCGATTGTTTGTTTTAAATCAGTATTTGTAGACCTCATTTCCTGCATTTTAATGTCTTCTTTACCAAGTACCTTTGGGTAATTTATTTTAACAATATAAGCAAAAAATACTAAAATTATCAGCTTTTATTGTCATTTCTAATCAAAACAATCACATCATAAACAATCACAAAGTATCATTTACAGAACCATTCTCCTTGGTCCAGCCTTGAACCAGCTGTCCACAACAGCATCAATATCAACTTGGCCACTTGTAAACAAAATGGTCCCCAGCAACATTATGACGTGTTGCCGTAGTCAGCCCACGATTATTCATAAACGCGGCGTTCCATCCCAGCATCATGCCTCCTATAGCGTCATAGCAATACACTGCGCCATGGTTGTAATCAATACACAGTATACCAAAGCGTAGCGGATGGAGTTTAAGGCATAGCGCTGTATTTAAGAGATAGCGGCTTATTTATGACTTTGATGAAGGCGTAGCGGTGCCGCGACGCTTAATGGCCCTGCAGAGAACCCTGCATGCCCTGTCGATTTCCAGTCGAGTTCTGCTTCAGGTTATAAACAGACTACGCATCAACAGTCACGTGTACTTGGTGTTTTTTTTAGTAATTATGGTAGTTTATTTATGCTCAGTGTTGTTGTCATGCCGTACTCTGTTTACAGTATTTCAGAGTTTGTACTTGTTCAGAAGCGTCTTTTGTCTAGGGGACAGATCACTTTCAGTCAGAGGAGGCGTTGACGCGCGAGTCTGTCTACGACATGATCAACCGGCCGAGGATCTTCAAGTATCACGTCGCGGTCTGAATCGAATGGACCCACCAGTTCGGAAAGCCCACGTCAATGATAATTATTATTGTGTAAATGATTGAATCAAATGAAGTTTTTTTTTCATGTACATTTTTTATCTTTACTGCTAGCAGTGGGCATACGCAAGTGAAAAGACCATGACTTGTTATCCATCAGCCCTGCTTTGCTTTAGATGCAAGTAAAACGACCATTACTTGCTCAGGCTATCTTCCTATTCCAATGGTATAACTTTCTCCTCCTTTAGAATAGTCAGGTCTAAACTTGGCTCTCCCCCTTTTCCACCTAAAATCCCACGCCAAATAGGCCCAAAAAGTTGATTTGTTTTAGCGTTGAGGTGCACAGAGAGGCCAACTCTCTGCTTGTCTCGGATTTACAAGGGTTATGAGTGTCGCACGATGCTCCTGCTGGTGCTATCCATGCTTCGGCATCGATAGTGCCAGTTTCCGAGTATAGCTTGGGTATCTATGAGTAATTTAGATGCAGTTCTCGTCTGGCCTCCGAGCTCAACACATATCTCTCTGAAATTTGGGCAAAGTTACATCTAAAATTCGAAAGTTGAAGTCAGCTAATAAAGTTCAATTTCGTATGAACCCTACACCTGGAGTTCGAGTCTACATTATCACGAGTGCGTATCATGTGCATCTGCACACCACAGATCACGATACATTAGTACACACACACACACACACACACACACACACACACACACACACACACACACACACACACACACACACACACACACACACACACACACACACACACACACACACACACACACACACACACACATATATATATATATATATATATATATATATATATATATATATATATATAATAAAGCTGAATATTACACCTATGATTATTTTACAATGTAACTACAATATTTGTATTAAGCACAGGTCTGAACGCGCTGTATTTATTGCTCAATAGCGTTTACTAAGTAGACACTTAGCGTTTTAGCATTGAATTAGTATCGAATTACAGTTGACTTAGCGTTGCCGTTCAATGTAGCTTCACTACTAAATATGGAGTTAAGTATGGTCACAGTTTGCTGTGACATCGAATTTTGAAGAAGTCGTGGTTCCTGTGGTGGTCCTCGGAAGTAACTCAGAATCACGTGGTACCTATTTAATTGACAATTTAAAGCAATATCGTGCAAGCCGTGCCATGCGAAAAAATGTTCGTCATCCTGAATCCTAATATATATATGATACAAAGACCAACTTGCAAGTATTTTGACAAAGGTAATATAAGATGATCAACGGTGACATTGGAGCAGGATGATTGATAGGGGCTAATACATGATCGTCAGACGATCATATTGTATGGTTCATATAATTCATTGAGAATCTGTAACACAGAAAGTGATTCCGATCACAATACAATATATTCAATGGAGGAGAAACAAATAGGATATTAAGCACTCATTTTATTAAAGTCGTCAGCAGCTAAGCGTTATAAAGTACATGCATCACAATTAGCTCACTGGTTATACATAAGCATGCACAATTATCTCGCCATATCATTCTTAATAGGGCACTTAATGTACACAGCAAGACAGCTGCATATCTACATCACAAATATAAATATCTATCGATTATTGAGAAAATATATAATCGTATTAGAGGTATTGTAATTGAGCAAACTAGTTTAACGTCAGACTACATCACACGCACATCAATAGAGGAAGCACATAAGTTAACCAAACAATATAGTTAAAGAGAGCTGTATACAAAATATATGTTCGCAATATTCAGTACACCTACATCAAAAACAATATCTCCCGACATTTACAATTATTTGGGTGTATGCATTCAAGTTCTGGTGGCCTTAATTATTAGAACTGTCTATAATTCGCGGTTTTAAACGCATCATGCAGCTTTGCGTTTATATCGCCGGATTGACCATCTGACTTTGGAAAACCGCTGAATGATCCTTCTAGAAATTTGAATTCAAGTACCGAAAAATTTAAGTCCCCAAACCATAACTTTATTTCACCTTGCACTTGCGCCTATGGTTGCGTTTTGTGGAATGAAAATATCGGGTTTGTGAGAAGTGGTGTTGGATGTGCCTAATTCGCCTGATTGTATGATGAATAAGGGGAACACCGATTCTTTAACGGACCGAGGGACCTTGGGGTGCTGTAAAAATACGTGCTCTCTGTATTTGCCCCGGAAGTATTTGTTAAAAGTTGACACTCGGAAATGAGTAAAGAAAGAGCACCTGCCATGAGAAGCCTTACATGCCGAATATTTGCAGTTATAGCAGGTAAATGATGGCATTATGACTATCCTGTTAAAAACAAACCCTATTGACAAGGCATTCGTTAGCGCGTGCAGTTCACGTTTAAGCGTGTTATTGTTTGCACCATCCCATTCATTACTATACAGATTATAGCGTGCATCAGGATCACTATAGTAACCATCGATATCTACATCCCAAAGACCGTTTTCTTTGAATCTTAATTCTTTCCCGTCGCAACTAAGGATCCAGTTGTTATGGACAACAACACAATCTTTACAAGGGTTATCACCGCGAAACATTCGTTTTCCCTTCTCAAAATAAACAAGACCATTGGGAATGTCACACTACTTAAAGTGCTAACATTGATCTGTTTCACTTTCATCATTTTTTCCATATTGCGGTCTAGTAGTTTTTGGTTGGATAATGCTTTTGGCTTTTGGGAGAGTTCCCATGCCTTCTTATGCAAATCAATGCTTGGTTTGGTTGGTCAACTGAAATAAAAACCACTGTTTCCTTCGGAAATATCACTTTGAATTTGAATATCACATTCTGGACATTGAAAATGCTCGAGAGGGTTTTTGAAGGACACTATATCCGCATCCGAAATAAGAACGGTGTAATTTAACAATAAAGAATCCAGAATAATTTTGTTCTTGAAATGGGTTTTATGACTAAACCCAGCAGTGCCCCAGTTGCTCGCTTTATCGTCTATCTTGTCATTAAAGTGTGTGTATCAATCAGCACCATGACTGTTTAGGAATCCACAAACTTTTGCATCGGATACAACAAAGAGATAATTATCAATACTTAGTTTCGGCAGAGAAGTCACATACAAGTTCAATGCCATGAAACGGTAGCTGAAGTCAGTGGATATCAGAATGATTTCACCCTTTTTATCGGATTTTACTGCTAAAGCATTTTTAAAATGAATTGTACATTGTTGATTCTTGATGGCTTTCTGAACCTGACTTCCATGGGACCGATGATATGCTAAACGGATTCCACAGAGAAGACGATTTGTGGTAGGTGCCCGTGGGTTGTCGCTTTACTTCCGAACCAAACCTAATGATGAGGAGGAGGAGGAGGAGGAGGACGAAGATGGCTACCACCAAGCCCCACCTTAAGCATGGCTCTGTAATATATACACATTTACAATTATTCCAAGCAGTCAGGTTTGACTTACCAAAACATACAACGGTAGGGGTTATATTTAGTGACATCTGACTCAGTTTAGATGAATATATGATTTTTGAACATCATAAAATATCATTTAAATCTTTTACATAATTAATCAACCGACCCAAAATCTTACGACCGAGCAGCACTAATGCGCTGATACCAAAACAATGGAAGCTCGACCGAAGCTCAATACGAGCCTAACCCTTACAGGCAAGAATCGTGCCGTCAGAAAACTTGTCGCTGCCCATTAGCGGCTTTCCAAATGCCCTAAAGCTTGACAGCAAGCTCAGTGAACACTTCGGCTCTGTTCATTTCCATTATGCGATTGTGTAATCTTTTTAGATATAGGGCGTTTCGTTGCATGTATAATGGCTCAAAAGAGACGTACAAAGAATACTTGCAACTGGCCCTTAACCGGATCAACATGTGTCTGTAGAAGGATTAGCACATTTGAGCAGTGTAGAGAGCATCGATAGCGCATCAGACGAAAGGGTGTTGAGAATACAAAACCGCGTGGATGCGGGTAGGTACAAGAAGCAAGACAATACTGTATCCAAAATGTGATGCTTACCGGATCAGACATTAGCTCAAATACGATCGAGTCGCCTATTCCTCAAAGTGATCATCTAGCTCTTCGCTATTTGACCTCGCTATGAGCCATAGACGCTTATACTCGAACAATATAAACCACATAAACGAATGGGATATATGTAATTAGCGTGAAAGATTCATCGAGTAAAAGAACAAAAAACATGATACACTCCCAGCAGGCCCAGAAGATCCACAGAGAGATCAAAACAAGCCTCTCTGCGCAAGGGATAGAGGCTCTAGAGAACTTCCGCAGACAAGTTCGAGCCAAAGTCCCGCTTCACCCTGCACTATATATGGCACACACAAAGCAAGCACAGAAGATCCACTGACTGACAAAGAGGTTCTCTATGCGAGATCAAACGTAGCCTTACAAGCCCGAATAGAGGCTTAGAAGTGTTCCGCAAACATCGCGATGCTGTGTCTGCGCTACTAGCGAATTAAGTCTTCCAATCCCCTGCATTATAGGTAAAAGTCTTGGAGACTGCCAAAGAGAAATCGATTGCGCTATAATGGTATTCACCACATGGAAGACTCTCTGTACGGGTGCTACTCCTGTCGACAAACGGGTAACAAGGATTCTTGAGGATTTACAAAGAGGTTTGCATCTCTTGTGGATCATATTTCTGCGTGAACAAGCAGAGGTTGAATGGTTTGTTGAGCATAAGACTACACCAGTCCAGACTACGGCAAAGAAAGACAGAAGGGTCGTCACAATTACCCGTGACACCTAGCCAACGTTACTGGTAGCCATCGATTATTCATATTTATCAGAACGCCTATACGGTTACTTCAGTTGTTTATGACTGTATCCTATTTTTACTCTAGACATGGCCATTCCTAACCTGCTCCCCGATTGTGGGTTCAACTGCGGCGCAAACAGAGTTCAGACTCTACTTGGAAATGTGCTATTGGTCACGGGGGTTTTGAATTCAGTCGTATCCATTGGTAAGGCACCACCGTTGGGGCTTTGTACACAGAAAATATCCACCGTGCCATTGTCCGAAACAAAGAGATGAAGACATCCATAACAGAGAAAAGGAATACTACCAATGGCGCTCGGGCGAAAATATACACTTTCACCAATCTAGGTAAGGCCTGACTTATGTGGGAAATGTTTGGCAGGCCGTTCACCAGGTGAAGACTTTCGGTCTAGTTATGCGATAGCAGAGAAAATCAACGTGAATAAGTCTGTGTTTGATAATAGTTGACTATAGAACGGCATTTTGCCCGAAATGCACTCAGCTAGGCAGCAGTAGATAGTTAGCATGCGACGAGTCGTGTTAGCCGTTGTTATGTATCCAGCACGAATGATTTGTGACAAATGCCTTCGCTCACTACTAAGGTAGTGCCATGGTCCACAATTACGGGGTTCGTGCTGCCCATGATTCAAACGTCACCGTACGTCCAACTTGGTCATCTGAGGTCATAAAGATGTCTGACAATTGGGGCTCGTGCTCATGTTCATGTTGACGGATTTGCCTGTGACCAATGACTAGTCCAATAGAACGCAAGGTCGTTGACAAGTGCACCTCAAGCAATCATTGCTATCCAGGCCTATGGCTAGGATTACGTCGACCATAGCCATGCCCATCGCGTCACGTGAAGCAAAGCTTCGGGAGTACCTCATCCAGAGCCATCTTGCTGAGCTTGGTGTAAACAACTGCACTATAGTACAGCGCTTTGTCGAGCATTTCTCCATCACTACTTGGGGTTGTTATGGTGCCAGCAGACCTCATTCCATATGAAAGAGATCATTTAATTCTACTTTACGGATCTGGTTTTGTTGAACAACAGGGGCAGGACCGACGCCACCGGCAACTCAGGTGCCCATGTAGCAGTGGAATGTGACGTAAGAGGCATTTGTGCAACTGAAGTCGTACGATAAAGCCGTTCTACTGCAACGATATCCTCGTCTCTGTCTGAGGTAAGCGCGGCTTTGGCCTCACAGAACTCACTCAGAAGCTTATCTTGTTTGGCCTTTTAAACTGTGGCGCCCAACCACCCTGCGGCAACCTTTCTCGGGGTTTTGTGGTTTAACGAGTCACCCTCTCCATCGGCTTCTATGGATTTGTTTCTTTTGCTGACATCTGTTGATTTTTTGTCTCTGCTGATATCTTTGCTTAATATAGTTGTTTGTCCAAATTGATATTGCAGCCAGCGGGACTAAGTACATACCGCAGTGGTACTATAGCTTACATGTACCATTACATAGAGCGCTCTCAACAAACAGGTCGGCTTTTAGGCCTGCAACTAGCCTTGGCTGGTGATCTAGTGGGGTCGGTAGAAACATACCAGCAACACCTGAGTGCCGCTGTATAACTGTCTGACCAAGAGTGCGCGTCATGATAGCACCTAGCTCTGCCTCGTATCGAGCATATAACTTCGGGATCTCTTCACCGGTCATTTATTCAACCTAGTCAATGGTGACACGTTGCACCCCCAGGGACTGACGGGCCGGGTCATCCACTTTGACCGCAGCGTGCCTATCCCTCTTATGAGTCACGTCAACAGAGGCCGATTGCAAGCTGGTTTTGTCAGCTGGGATAGTAGATGTGTCTGGCTCTGTAAGGAGTTGATCAATGATGCTATCAGGATCCATATTGCGCGTAATCAGTCGTGCTGATTCATATATACTCAAGTGTGGGAGTTGGACCAACAGCTGTCGCCGCACTCCCTTTATCCCGATTACAAATATATATTTGATACAGTCATGTGGGGCGATGAAGGGGCTATTTGAGGGTGGATGATGGTTATGTGTGTGTGTGTGTGTGTGTGTGTGTGTGTGTGTGTGTGTGTGTGTGTGTGTGTGTGTGTGTGTGTGTGTGTGTGTGTGTGTGTGTGTGTGTGTGTGTGTGTGTGTGTGTGTGTGTGTGTGTGTGTGTGTGTGTGTGTGTGTGCGTGGGGGGGGGGGGGGTGGAGATCAGGAGACTTCTTGACTGCCAGGGAGCAGGGAGCACCTCGCGTTTGTCCATTCCATCATGTGTGTGATGCAAGCCACTCTGGAGATCAGATTGGCCCAATCATAACAAATTTCTTTCTGTCGCTTGTACAGCTTGTCCGGGCACTTGGGTTGATCCCTTAAGCTGATGCTGCACAGAAGTTAGAGCTACCAATCAGCAGCCTCTAAGCCGTGACTGAGCAAGGTGGTGAGGCAGCAACAAGCTTCTTGGAGGGCATTTATAACGCCATGTAAGACGTTGGTGCACCGACAATACTAGCTGCAGTGTCATTCTGGGGTATTATAGGGCTTGTCAAGGCTATGCAGAACCACAGGGTTGGTCTGGACAACGACCTGACGCGGTTTTTTTACCTCCGAGAGATGTTGCCTTTACATTCATGCTAAGGTGCAGCCATGTTGACATGTGTGTTGATTCCGATCTGCTATTGCTCACACCCGATGGTAATCATGTTGTTGTACCCAACGACTTGGCCTACCTGAGGAAGCATGCTATTTTGCGCCATGTAGAGGCCTATGCCAAAGTCGACCCTGTATCCTGCTAACTTCAGGACGTCTTGGTACCGCTTTATTGCAGCTGGTTGGTCACAAGCACTTCTAATCGCATCATTAATGCTGGCTGCCGCTACAAGTCTGTGCCTGTGCCCCGAGCAGTGCCCAGACATATGTCCCGATGATGTCATCAGTATGCTCAGCGCTAGGCTGTGTGAAGCCATGAGACATGTCCAGTATTAAGGTCCTGTACTCCAGGCCTCGTCTGCCCCTGAGCCACGTGTTAGGTTCTGAACGACGACTATTTGCTCCTAAAAAGTCAGTAGGTTGCTCGTGTGGGCCAACAATGGCTTTCTATACTTTTTCCGTCTCAAAAGCCACCCTGTATGGTCATATCGAATATCAAAGCCGTCATCCCTGACGACGCTACCATAGCCATATGCATCATGTGCATAGAGAACTACAAGGCCGTCGTGGGTTACTGATGCCTTCTGTTGCCAGTCCTTGGACTGCAATACTTGCTTAAGAGTCGCTCATAGACCCTGCGATCGTACGGAATACCATAGGGGTCTCGGGCAAGGTGCTGAGGGAGAGGGGCATGTAGTTTGGTCATTATGCGCCGCACTGTGTAATAAACGTAAAAGGGGTAGAGAGTTTTGATTGGGGATCCTTGGCCTTGAGATGGTCGTGTCGCACCCTGTTCTCGCACACCACTATCGATGCTACTGATGGGGTTAGTAAGCTAACAATTCCTGATAATGGGTCTGTGCGACAAGCAGATGTAGTGTTAACAATTTTGGGTCTTGGTGACGGCCTGTGAACACATTAAGGTGCTTACACAGGAAACCAGCCTATCAGCTATAGCATCTTCACCACACTTTATACCACGCATAACATACTATATTCGGTGATATAATAACGACAAACATCGCTAATACTTTCTCAAAATGTGTTACTAGAAGAACTGTGCATGAGCTGAAGGTTCAGTCGTTGGAAAATAAGGGAAAACTATTGAACTTTTCCTTAAATTTACGAGATATCAACACAAATTGTTATCTATGGATCTAGATAAAATCGGACATCGCTCAATCCAACCTTAAATACGCACAGGCCATGTATCATCTGGTTACACAGGAAAGTGGCTATGGCTGGTGATACTATAATTTGAGAGCTTGACATGCAAGCTAATAAGGTCGTGGGGCTGTTAGACCCGATATCACCTATGGGTTGCTGTCAACAAAAAGTACGTGGGTGTGCAACGCAGAGAGCAGCACAAAGAAAATGTAGGCACAGGAAAGAAGGCCATCATTACAATTTGGGATGAAGCAAGTTGCCCTCTACGCAGAGGATATGGATGGTACAAGCATTTGTTTGGGGTCTTCTGATGTAGGCACTGATGCTGATGTGTAACTAGCCGTTACTTTAAAAAAAGAATAAATCAATCGGAAGGTCTAAGTTAGCCAGCTGGCCAACGAGCTGCTGCAATATCTTTTGACCAACCTTGAAAGAACCGACACCAACAGAGATGCGACATGTTCAGAAGTGTCACTCCTTGACACCAAGCAGCTTTTCCCATGGTGCCTTATGAAGTCAAGCCAGTAACTTAGCTACCCCATGAGGCCAGCCAGGCCAGTGACTGATCCAGCTCAGTTGTTCTGGCTTGGGAAGATTACATGGCTGCTCATGAGAGGGAAAAACGAGCCACTCTTTATCCAAAAAATATCGGCGTGGGGTGTACCACATGACGTTATAAATGGCACCCCTGTGACGGTCAGTGTAGGTATGGGTGTGGCTGCTGAGGTGCTTGTGTCCACCACTGCCATGGCACCCATTGTACTCGGGCTCGAGATAGGTGTCGTTGCCCAGGGCGGCCTCTTATTGGCCGGAAATTATATCATCCGCAGGCTGTTGATCTTATCCAAGAGGCACAATAAAGTCCTCTGGCAGATTGCAAGCCGGACACCGTTACTTGTCATATATCTACAGTGATTGCTAACGGGAGGATATCTGACGAAGAAGTGAAGATAATTCTTCTGTCTAATTCCGTCTGATGAAAAATAGAAAGATGCCTCAGACCTATCCCCTCTACTATAAGGGAAGGGAGTGCTATAACTAGAAATGTGGAACTGTTGTTCTTGGAAGCAGATCATTGGTGCTGTTATTGTTTATTCTTGGAGTGGTTGCCCTGAATAATTGTAACATAACCCAATGGGGTGATGCTTCAGCGCCTGTGCCAGATAATGATCGGTTTGCACAGACATGAAAAATAAATTATTGATCCTAATGATTTTCGTTTGAAGACACATCATTAAAGTGAAACAAATGCTGTTCCGTCAGCAGGATGCGATTATAATCATAAGATATATGCCTCGACTGGCTTCACATGCGGCATTGGGATACACCCACCAAATACTTAAATAACACATTCGTACTCACTGAACGTACGCATATTGCTGGTATATGCTGCGGTTATGCCTGCAACCACACATCGACATTAATTGTTTCATGTGGTCGGCAAAAAGTAATATTGTAGGCCGATCAAAGCCACGTTATCAAACAACAGATGCCAGGTGTAATTAAAAAACCGTGTACAAAGCAAACAATTGTCGTTTGATTATTTGCTTGTGGTGTTCAGTCAAACAGTCATAGATAGTTCGTTATAATCCTTGTCACACATGCAGTTCATCAATAGAGTTAATATGTTCTGGTAGCTTATGTTGTATTTTGGTATAATAGAGCTAAAAGTGGTCTAATTAATTTTCATTTATTTGCTACTGATACAAAATAAAGCTGGGAATTCGTTCTCTTTTCACTTGAGGTAACAATGTGGTCCTTACCAAGCACACAAATTAGCCCAGATAGTATCATCCATTTATGAGGAGAGGTTGATATAACATGAAATTGTATGAGGCACCTCACAGTAAAGATGGATGTATGCATAAGGTAAAACATTTGGGTGGGCACTGGGTAAATTCCTGGTAAATGCTCCAATGATTTACATTTTACTTAATATTGGCCATTATATATGATAACTTGCCAATAAGTCCAAATCGAAAGTAAAAATCTGATATGGTTTATTACTTTAGTTACAACTCTATAGACTATTGGGAACCTTTAAAGCTACAAGCTACAAGATGATCAGATAGTGCTATCGGGTAAATTGCTACAAATCTAGATATATCGCATCACACATCAGACACAAACGTAAAAGAACTTTGACAAATCATTTATACCATGCTGCCATACCACCTTAGCCTTTAATTCTCCAATATGTCTTGGTGCAATGTAAATGAACTGATCATACGTTGAAAAGGGTCATCAACGGCTTTCGTAAAGAGAGAATTACCAAAAATACTTCAATATTCCTTAGCATTAAGGAATAGTTTGGGATCAATAAGTTATGATAGTAAAATCAAGCTAACCATTATTAAAATAGCAATTATGACCATATTTAGCCTAATCTATTAGCATTTTTGGACAGCTCTACCTGGTCGTTGCGTCGTAATAACGAAAGCGAGATGCTTAAATCTGGGAGACGCAATTATGAATAAGTACATAGGGGAAGATGTATTACTACAGGGGAACTGTGTACATCGTTTTTAATGTGGAAACATCTTTAAGAATCGCTTATTCTGAGCCAGGGTTCAGTTGATGGTTAAAAGACGAACTGATTAATTTACAACGCAGAGGAAACGGATAAGTAATGTCCAATGAAGCCGAAAACTACTGGTACAACATATACAGCCTGAACAGATAAATTGACGAAAGCGGCGGAAGATGTGGGTCAATATACGAAGGTAAGGATAACTGCATCCGGTCTATGGTTATGTTACTATATACCATGCTTCCCTAGATGAATAATTGCAGGTTCTCGATATCAATGCCTCACACACACACACACACACACACACACACACACACACACACACACACACACACACACACACACACACACACACACACACATACACATATATATGTGTGTGTGTGTGTGTGTATATACCGCATTGGTACGACCGGTGATATGTCTCTTTATTAGCATTTGTTTTAGAAAAACAATCCACAAATGCATTTTGGATGTACTGTAACATCAATTCTCGAATATCACTGATTTAAGCGAAATATTGGGAAATATTGGAATTTTGGTCGGTCGCAAATATCCATGCAAACGACGACCGGTGGCTGCTCTTGTATATCTACAAGCTTTGGATGAATGCTGTATTCTGTAGTTACACCTCCGAATAAGGACGATCGACCCATCAACCTACCGCTTCATAAAATTACGATGGGCGTTTTTCGTTTACGATTGAAATGGTATCATCAAGATAATTTAAATGAATTTGCCGGGGCTGTCGACAACCAGTGGCTGTATGGCCATATTACTGAAATGCAATAATGATGCGCAACCTCCATGTTAAATACCGGGCAGTGTACATATTGAGTAAGTTGGAGGATCGGGGTGCAGAGGGGGATTGATATGGGCCTTTCAATATATGGTTCAGTGGCCGGCTTTGTTATACAGGATGCTGGCCTACATATTGGTGGATTGAATAGAAATATCTACCGGACCCATGCCCCGCTAGTAACGGTAATTCGTTGCCGGGCTGGTTTTAACCAGACCTAGCTCTACCTGTTGCCTCTAAAACGGTTCAGATTTTATTTCTGTTATGATTGAATCTGGTAAGCATCAAAGCTGACCCGATTATTTTGTACTGGTTCGATCCAAATTATACAGATAATATTCTCTTTAAGTAGTCACTCTGTTCATAATACTGTCGCATGTCTTGATATAATTAAATAATAGCCCTATATTTATGAGCGATAATATATCCACTGGTAATGCCAATCGTACTGTATAACAACTAGCCCCTGTCTCTTGTAGCGTCGGTTCTTGTTCGATTAATCACTCGGATGGCGTCGATTCATGTTACGTGAACACCTCCCCACCCCCACCTCCCCCTTTCCCAGCGGCAGAATACAAAATTACTGGTCAGTTCCTATCCATCCATGTTCGACATTCAGTTTCAGACTAATGACCGTCCTGTCCTTAGCTAAAGGCATAAGCCTCCTCCTTGATGAATCTATCTGCTAATCTTAATTCAATCTTTTATATGAGGGAAGTCAATGTCGTTTTAGTTTTTCTTATTGAATGCTTCTCAATGGAGTGCACCAGAAAATAATCCAATCCGACGTACTAAACTTTAACGGAGTAACATTCTAAGTATACACGGTCCTTTAAAACCTTGCTGCGACCACAACATTATTAATTCATTGACTGAAGCATTCCAAGCGGAAAATACAGTACCTCGATGCAATTATGTTCCGTAAATTCCATTGTTGACAGAATGTTTTCAGCCAAACCGACGCCAGTTAACCCACGCTGCGCTATCGCGCAACGATCGCAAATTTCACACAAAGTTCCCCAATTTCCGTCTTGGTATCTTATTAGCCTATATTACAATGATGGCATTAGTATAGTCTAGGCCACAATGATGAGCAGCAGTAGCTAAGTTTGGTTATCCTCGATGAGCGGGTAAGCCATGGATCTCGACGATGGCGTAATAACCGCATATTAGCTTCTGTTAACTAAAGTGTCAGTGGTTGATGTTGAGTCGGTAATAAAGTGATACAAAGCCTTGTTGTCATTAATATAGCGAACTATATGAAGAAGTGACAGCCGAAAGAGCCGAGTCCAGGCTCAGCGGGGAGTGACCGTGTGCGGGCATAAACGACTTTGAAAGTCGTAAATCCAGCAGGAGGCCGAAAAAGGGCGCGCGAGGAAGGCGAATAGAGAGAGCGCCAGAGGGCGATGAACGCGAAAGGGGAAGGGGCTAATTATTCACTTTCAAATACTCAGTAGCACGATAATGTACAGGTTATATGTTTGACTATGGCCCGGATGTGTTTGATATACGTGAACGTGGACTATGCCTATGTGGTGTACGAAGGTTGCTTCAGTGTCAGAAATGTATAAAAGTTGTTAAGGTTTCCTCGGTTATTTACTGGATGCATGACCTGTTCCTTGTCAGTGGTTCTATCAATTCATTTATATATGAAGTTATAGACCGATACTCATAGACAATGAACAGGATTTATAGAACGATAATCATGTAGTGAAGTGCAGTTATAGAAACCCACAAGCAGCCAACATGATTTATAGACAGATACACACAAGCAGTGATAGGGAGGGAGCACACGCTAACAAGAGAGACCACCGACCATATTTAAGTATCATCCTTTTTGGCCACGTTTATTAAATAAAGAAGTTATCCTGTATTAAGAAGAATAAAAATATATTTCATCCTTTTCGGCCCTACAACGTCGTTTGTGTCTTTAATTCATCACGTCTTCAAAGTCGACAAAACCAAGCTCGACAACTGGTGGAGAATCCAACTCGACCCCGGAACCTACATCACGTAAGTTACATTCATAATAGTTTGGTTTTTCCCGTTCCTATTTTTCCTTTCAACAAAATTAACCATGGTGGACACCCGATCACAATCTGCCGAGAGGGCCAGTTCCGATATCGAATCTCTACAGATTGCCTTGCGCGACAAAGAGCAAGTCATTGAGCGCTTAGAGCAAATGATATCGCAGCTGAACGAACGATTGTCGATTGCGATAGCGAAAATACCCTCTCCCCAAATGAGTTCCACCACTCCCTCACAAAACAGTGGCGGAGTTGCGCCTACATTACCCGCGCCTAATAGCACCACACCATCCCATCTAACGATGTCCGCACCGTTATCCCATGCGCCAACTTACCCTGGTAAGTTTGACGGCCTTGAAGACCACTGGGAAGATTGGCTAGAGCGGTTTGAAATGTGCGCCCGCCTGTCAAATTGGACGCCCGAATATATGGTTGCTGCGGTACCGGCATTCCTGTCAGATCGCGCGGAGGCAGAATACCGAGATATCGCCATATCCCGTACAAGTGTCGCCACGTGGAGCGAAGTGCGTGATCGCATGCAAAAGCGTTTCGGTAAAAACTTTGATGGCCACGCCGTCCTCGAGCCCCAACGCGACGACGAAAGTGTGGTTCAATTCGCCACGCGTGCGCTCAATTATTTTTTGCGCTTTAATTTGGCAGATAACCATGTACGCACCCACCTGTTTGTGTCCAACCTACGACATAGGTTACGCGCACAATTTATTGGCGTCGACGCACCCTCCTTTAACGAGGCGGAAAGACAAGCTTCCATCTTTGAAAAACGATGGGCAGCGGAAAAAAATGAGCCAACGGGCAACAATGTGATGGCTGTCCGCTCCAACGCCCGCCAACATGTCCACTACGACTATAATCGTGGTCGCGATCAACCCAGGAGGCAACAGCACACACGTGGTTCGTCCCGGCACATGTCTCCAGAACGGCGAAGATCGGTTTCGCGGGACTCATCTCGCCCCCGTTTTGTCCGCACAAACAGAAGTGCCAGCAGAAGCCGGCGGCAATCCAGTGGTAGAGAATTATCTACAGACCGCTCTCACAGCCGCACTCGGTACCACGGACAACGAAAACCTTCCCATGACCGCGCTCGCTCCCGAAAAGACATCAGCTATAGGCACGAAGACAGATCACAAAGTCGAACACCGTCTCAGATCCGTAGGAGGTCCCCCACGCCTGGTCCGGGGCAGTGTTTCGATTGCGGAAATAATGGGCACATAGCGCGAGAGTGTCCTTTAAACGAGTAACGCACCGCATGACGCATAAGAAAAAGGTAAATACAGTGGAAAGTGTCACCTCTGTTAGCACCCCCTTTTTCTGCGATCAAACGGTGCGCATCAAACTCAAAAACAAAACATGCACGGCACTAATAGACACAGGTGCAAACATATCGTGCATAAACAAAGATTATTTAAAGATGCTATTTGACAACCAATCCCCAATCATTCACGCTTGCAAGACCAAAAGTATCACGGTTGCAAATGGCAGTGATTCAAAGGTTGTAGGTAAACTGAATATTGGTGTCAAAATACAGCAGAACGTATTCCCGACTTCCTTCCTTCCACGTCATCAATAAATTGCGACCAAACATTATCCTAGGGGCCGATTTCATGCGGAGGTTTAGGGCCAACATAAATTTCAACAGCAAGACTTTTTCACTAAGCCACAACGCTCTTGTTATTGCACCCCATGACCTATGTATCCCCCCAGAACATGAAGTCGCGTGTATTGGTCAAATAAAAGACAACCCGCATTCCTTTCCCACTGGCCTATGCGGTATTATTGACCGTCACCCCGGAACCAAATACGTGTTCGTTGACGCCCGTAAATCGACAGCGTGTGTCAAGTCAAATCAAGTCCAATTAACGCTGAAAAATCATTCACGGCGAACGCAGACAATCCAGCAAGGTAGGGCAATTGCCATCTTTAAACCGATTTTGTCTTCTAACTTGCGAAATGCCGGTAAGCTATTGTCTCTCATGTCCAAGCAATTACACCAGGACGACACCGACAATATTTGCTCGACGCAGTCCCATGACAATACAACAAAGGACAGACAAACCAGTGACAAAGAGCGCTCCCAGTCGCCTCGCCCCACCGACTACACCTATGTCACACACACAAAACCTACAATTGCAATTATCCCGTCCAACACCAGCAACACCAACCCGAAATTAAATTGCAAAGCATTTAACCACCCAAAGCTGTCACCACGGAATCACAATAACCAACAACACATCTGTCTACTTAACACAATAATTGGGGATCAGACCAAGAAGTCTAATCCTCCATACACACGGGGCACAACAACAGGCTTCTCGGAGCCACACTCATTAAATGACAACGCGCTATACGACACTGACAATTTGACTGTCCGTATTGACAACAATCAGCTGTCTGATAGCCAGATCAAGGCAATTAACGCCATGGTGAACGCAAACTCACCGGCATTTCTGGACAAATCGGGAAACTTAGGCAAAACACACCTGGCCGAATATACAATCAACTTGAAGCCTGACGCTAAGCCGCGCAGATGTAAGCCCTATCGCACCAACCCAATTATGAAACGGGAGGTTGACAAACAAATACATGAGCTTCTGAGACAAGGAATCATTGAACGATCTCATAGCGAATGGCAATCGCCCATTGTATTGGTTGCTAAAGGAGCTAAAAAGTCCCGAGACACATGAAAAAAAACACAAATTCTCCCAAGCAGTACCGCATGTGCATCGATTACCGCTATCTGAATAGTCAAACTGTGCCATCAACACTTGCCATTCCACGCATGGACGTTACTATTGACGAGGTCGGCAATGCTAAACCCAAGTATTTCTCATGTCTAGATCTTGCCTCAGGGTTTTTCCAGGTAGGTTTGTCAAAAGATTGTCAACATTTAACCACCTTCACTACGCCTGACTATAAGTCCTATAAGCTGACCAGACTGAGCATGGGGCTACAGCAGTCACCGTCATTGTTCCAAGAGTTGATGATGCAAGTGCTGTCTGACTGTCTTGGCAAGTTTGCATTAGTCTACATCGATGACATTATTGTGTACTCGGGCTCTTTTGAAGAGCACCTCGAGCACCTTAATCATGTTTTCCAGACCCTTACAACCGCCAACCTCAAGCTTCATCCAAAAAAATGCACGCTCTTCAAACAAGAGGTCAATTTCTTGGGTATGAAGCTCTCGCATTCAGGCGTCCGGCCGAGCGATGAGCACCTCAAAGCCGTGAAGTCTTATCCCGTACCGACAAACGTCAAAGTGGTGCGATCATTTTTAGGATTAGTGAATTTTGTCAGGAAATTCATACCAAAGGCAGCTGACATCGCTAAACCACTCAATGAGTTAACAAAAAAAGATGTCATATTTGATTGGTCAACGGAATGCCAATTAAGTTTTGATGCACTGAAACACATTCTGACCTCTGAGCCCCTACTAGCCTACCCAGATTTTTCTAAACCCTTTGTTCTATACACTGACGCTTCCACATCTGCTATAGGTCATTGTTTAGCTCAGGTGGACGATGAAGGTAACGAAAGACCAGTAGGTTACGCAGGTAGGTCACTCAACACCCATGAGCGTAATTACTCAATAACTCATCTTGAGTTACTTGCTGCTGTTCATGGAGTGACCTATTGGAAATCGTATCTGGAAGGCTCAAAATTTACGTTAGTCACGGACCACAAAGCCCTGCTGTCAATTCTGACTACTAAGCAGACAGTGCCAAAACTAGTCAGATGGGCTTTGGTGCTACAATCATACGATTTTGACATCAAATACCGTAAAGGTAACCTCAATTGTGCCGCAGACGCCCTTAGCAGGCGGGAATATGACGTTACGCATTGTGCCAACGATGACGAAATAAACGCATTTCCTGATTTAGTCGCAGTCTCTGACAACATTGAGGAGGTAAGTGTCCATCCCGTAATCACAAGGTCAGCATCAAAAACGAACTCGGATGAGTCAACTGAGCAGATGCCCACAACCAATACATCTGCCAACAACCAACTTCATAACGGTAAGTCTCACGATCATAATGTTCAATTTAGCTCCAGTGATATCAGTTTTAAAACTACAAAAATGCTGCAGCACAAAATTGTAGACTTATCTAATGACAATATTCGCAAAGCGCAAGCTAACTGTACGTTTTGTAACAGCTTGATCGATTGGTTAAAGCACGAGAAGCTACCAACAACCAGTAGAGCAGCCAGACAGGTTTTGCTTCGTGAAAACGACTACATGGTTGAAAATGGGATTCTACATCATTTATTCCGACCTACAGCTTCTGCCTCACGCTGGTTGTGCCGGAGAGTCTCCGACACACGGTGTTGTCACAATGTCACGACTCTGCATTTGCAGGTCACGTCGGCATTAATAAAATGCTAACCGCGTTAAAACAGCGTTTCTCGTGGCCAGGAATGTACAGGGATGTCAGGGAATTTGTTGACAGCTGCCCTCAATGCATAGCCACCAAGCGATCACATCGCCGCGAACGACCAACCATGATGCTATTTGAACCAGTCACCGCGCCATGGCAAAGAATCTCAATGGACAACATTGGGCCTATGCCACGAACTGCAAACGGCAATGCGTACATTACCGTTGTTATAGATCATTACTCACGCTTCATAGTGTCCTGGCCTTCTAAAAATCTCGAAGCTAGCACACTCGCAAAAGCATTCTATGACAAAGTCATATGCACTCACGGCATGCCACTAGAATTGTTGACAGATAAAGGCTCTGATTTCACAAGCAACCTTTTCAGGGAGTTAAATGTACTTTTTCAAGGCACACAGAAATTCTCGTCCGCTTATAAACCTTCGACTAACGGCAGAACGGAGCGAGTTAATAATACTCTAACAAATCTTCTGCGCACGTTTTGTCATGATAAGCCTAACACGTGGGATAAATATTTGTCGTCAGTTACATTTGCTGTGAACACTACAGTACATCGCACCATTAACATGTCCCCCTTTGAGCTTTTGTTTGGCAGAACCCCAAGACTACCCCTGGAAACAGATCTCAGATCAGCGGCCGACAGTATTCAGAGCAGAGGCGATCACTTAGACGACATTCTACGAATACAACAGCAGGGTCGTGAAGTTGCATTGAAAGCCGCTGAAAAGAATGAGGCCAAAATGAAAGGTACATGGGATAAGTCAGCAGGTCCAGACCGCATCACAGTCGGCTCTGTAGTTTACCTACATAGTCCCGACCTATCTAACTCAGGAGTAGGTAGCCAGAAATTTGCCACCAGGTTCAAAGGTCCTTTTATAGTTACTGCCGTTAGAGAACATACAGCTAAACTCAAAGACCTAACCACAGCAAATTTTGTGCCTGGCATGATTGCATTCAACAGATTAAAATTAGTGAAACAGAGACCTGCAGTGCCATAATCTTTCCATTGTACAAAATGTAACATAATCACCAGTTATATTTCAAGACTTATGCATCTCTTTCAGGGCTAACATGCGTGATTTCATTACATTTTCACGTAACATTCCCTGAAAAAACACGGCCTCCGTACCCAATAGTCATGTGCGCATTCGGATTTTGACTGAGGCTAACATTTCCGCAACGGGAGTCTGGTCCCCTGCTTTACTGTTTCATTGCTAGTACTTTCTCAAATTAAAAGCCCCGCGGCCCCACTGATTGGCTGACCAGTTCTAACCCACGCTTTTCAGCCATGCCCACCCCTGGTCACTCAGTACTGCCTCGCCAGTATTAGCCAATCGGAGACACCCACCCCTTGCACTTGCCAGATGGCAATGGGGTTTACAGCAGCCAACCAGTCACGTTACCCCAGTAATTAGTCAGTTAATCCCCAGGATCGCGACTTTAAGTAACGTTAGGAGGTGGAATCTAGTTAATTAGCTACTGGCTTTTATAAGCTGGCCCGCAGGTAGACGGGTCACTTGCTACTCCTAGACCGAACTCCATCCTCTGCAATGGAAACTATTATGGCAATTTTGCTGAATGAGGTAGTCATGCCGCACCTTGTGCTGACCATCTCGCTAGAGATGCCGTACAGGTCAAAGTCAACAGCGGGGTGGCTTTCCCCAGAGAGAAGGCCGAATTCAAACTATTTTTTTATTCGGCACACGCGGACTTGGTGTCACACACACCAACTCCCCCGATAACGGTGCAACAGCTTTCACTTTTCCTCCATTTGCCACGACCATGACTACTAACGCCGTTTTCTTTCTCTTTGAGGTATACACCCCGATACCATCCTATTGTACATATTGCCTTCTGTCAATTTGTTTGTGTCCATATAATGTTGTAAATATTATTCTATTTTTTTTTCTCGTACCACCATCTTCACCCGTATGCTTGCTTATGAATGCTCACCACCTCACGTCATTCATTCAATTAGCTCTTAATTGTTGCCAGGGGGGAAGAGTACACTTCCCTTTTCCCAGCCGGTCTGAGCCTCATAGGACAAAACCTACCACCCCCTCCATAGGAGTTAGGTTTGGGTAGCCTGCTCGCGGCGCGCTAGTCTGTATCACACCCTAGTGCAGTTTACATTTACTTGGCAACAGGTTCTTTCCCGTTTCGACCTTTACCTTCAAATTCTTCAATAACATTCCCCATTCATTCATACAACAACAACAAATTATAGTCTTAAAAGATCACACCAAAATTCAACTGAAAATCTTTTACAAATTATTCTAAAATTTTGCATACAATTAAATTCTAACACGCTAGCATTAAATGGATATTCATCCACCTTATAGGGGAGGGAGATGTCGTAAACAGTTTTACTTAATTTTACCCTCTCTACAGTTTTACTTAATTTTACCCTCTCTACATTAAAGCATGTTACCCGTCAGTTATTCTTTAAGCCCGACTTAACTACCTCATTAAGGGGCGACCTCATTGGTGATCCTGCTAGAAGCCTCTCAGCCAATAGCACTCGCCGATGGGGCTCAGCCCCCAAAAGTAACAGGATATAAAAGGGAGGGAGCACACACTAACACGAGAGACCACCGACCATATTTAAGTATCATCCTTTTCGGCCACGTTTATTAAATAAAGAAGTTATCCTGTATTAAGAAGAATAAAAATATATTTCATCCTTTTCGGCCCTACAACGTCGTTTGTGTCTTTAATTCATCACGTCTTCAAAGTCGACAAAACCAAGCTCGACATATATATATATACATATATATATATATATAAATTTATATATATGCATATATATACTTATATATGTATATGCATATATATATATGTATTTATATATATATATTTATATATATATATATATGAATATATATATAAGTATATATATATAAATATGTATATATACATATATATATATATATATATGTATATATATATATATATATATATATATATATATATATATATATATATACTTTGTCGAGATCACAGGCTACCCTGCGTTACGCACTGTGCATGCAATCAACACTACACGCACCACTCCGAGCACCGTTCACAGATATTAAGTGATCAGGAAAATTAGCGGAGAACTGTGGACGTATCCTTATCACTAAAACACTGAAACAAATATGAAATATTTTCTGTGTTTTCGCTCAATAGACTCACATGTTTAATAAGCGCCAGGTTTAAGAGCGCACATCGCTGTATTAGAAATTCCATAGCATATGCTTCACGAGAATCCTTGCAGTGAAGAAAACTGCTCCGGTGCCCTATGCTTTGTTCATGCTACTGCACTGAAACTGTTAACATTTCTCGCAGTTACTACGTGACATTATTTCTCAACCAGAGAAAAATAAAAGCGTTCAATTGAGCTTTCCGTTCAATAGCCTATGTCGCGGTGTTAGACATTTGATCGTCTCTGCTTCAAAAGAATCTCTCTGGTGAAAAAGCAACCTAAGACAGCGCCAACTTTTCATATATTTTCATGATGCATAAAAAGAAGAACATTTAAAAAAAATGGCGCGATTATCACTGGTCATTATTTTTCAATTGGAAGGATAATCAAATGGTGTAATGAGCGTCCCATCGAAAAATCCACTTCAAAATGACCACTTTCTTTAGCAAAAAAATACCTCGCTGACACCCTACAGTTTATTTCGATAAAAGAAAATAGTTCACGCGGTTATCGCTACACATTGTTCCTTAAGAAGAAACTAAAATGTTGCAATGAGTGCTTGGTTCTAAAGCATTGATCGCATTTAACATCTCTTGCTTCATTCTCGGTAGCTAAAGCGAACTCAGTGACCCCTGTTGCGCCTTGTTCTATTGTATGGTAAATATATCAATACAATAATCAGTAAACTTTCATGCAATTGTCACCTTATATATTGCTTTCACCTAATAGTATAATTTATCTTTGAAAGACATATCGACCGGCATACAGGGTATAATAATAACACAATGCAAATATTGGTGCATCTTATTGCGTTTGGCTAGTCTAAGAGATTTTTCTGCACTTCCCTTTTTTTAACTCGACTTTGCAAGATAATGAAGCAACAAAGATCAGAAATAAGACAATCCATTGGAATAAGTCACTACTTGCTGGTGTGTGCAATACATAAAAATGTATTGGTATATGTGCAAGGATAAAGAATTTATTGCGTGTCAAATATTTATAGGAATGCTTGCTTTTCTTCCTCGTGAGCTCGTTTGAAATACACTAAGTCGTTTGAAAATTGTTGGTTAATATTAAAGTCAATTTCGCCGTCAAAAAACCCGAATTGGAGGTATGCAATAGGATTTCTATTGTCAATTAAACTGATTTCGTCCCCGAAATTCAGCATGAATTTGATTTCACTGACGTACGGTTGCAAGAGCCCCCTTTAATAGGTACACAATCGCTCTCAAAATTATGTGAGCTGAATAACACGTTCTATTAGCTAAGCAAATTCGAATGTGATATTTGCTTCAAAACTTGGACAGAAATATTTATCAACAATGGTCGGAAGACTGTAAAGAACAAAACATGCAGCACTGAAAGACGATATTCATTAATCATCTCAGATATTTATAATTGCATAACAGCACATGCATATGCGGTCATTTCCCTGCTCATCTCACCGCATTCGACATTTATGCATGAGGCAGGTTATATTGTTCTTTAATACAGCAACTTACATACTAAATAGATAAACCAATCTAAGCAATGTGTTTAATTAATTGCCATGTAGGTAACGTCTCTCCAAGATGACTAGTGAGGATTTTAAGAAAATGATTTAACATTTTATACAAGCGTTATCTGCTTTGTCTATCAAAACACAATATACTGGCTACTGCGTTTGACATTCAAGCCAATTATGCGTAAAGCTTCATGTTATTGTTGGGAATTCTGTGTCTTTTTGTGCGTCTGAATACCTGTAATTTGTGGATGAGGGCAGCTTTGGTATGAACAGGTATTGGCGTTAGCGGGGATAAGTCAGGAAAACGAACGAAATAAAGCAGGTGCAGTTATAGTGCGAGCTCGCGAGAAACGGAGGATGGGGAATCTTTTCAACTTTCAATGGTCCTAGCCCGAAGTTAGGGGTCAACTGGATATTTAAGTGGTCCCAAGCTGACTAACAACAAATTGATCCTACTGTTTTATTATACTCGAGTCGGCGTTCAAGCAGCATTCTGAACCGTGCATCTACGGTCACAACCG
>CM067348.1:19055557-19065615 GCA_034190875.2 Urechis unicinctus
GTACATAATGGGGGTGTGCATGATAGCGGTGGGTTACTCACCTTAATGCACATCTACTGGCCCTATAAGTATCCATTACTTTAAATATCATATTGTCTTATTATATATATATATATATATATATATATATATATATATATATATATATATATATATATATATATATATATATATATATATATATATATATATATATATCATATATATATATCTTATATATATATATATATATATATATATATATATATATATCATCGGGTCAAAAAAACTGTTTCTAAGTCTTAGTCATGGTACCCTAAGAATGTATTAGGTTCAGACAATAAATGGATTTTGAGAACCGCATAATGTGAATTGATGCCGCTTTCTGTAATGTGCTTGTCAATGGTATTATGTCAATATATGCCCTGAGACTAGGGTTTCAAGACCCACTGTTAGCAAAATAATTCGAAGCAAGAGTTGGTGTGCCTAATTGGCTATTCGAGCCTATGACGGATCCATTATCTTTGCCACCTTTATCTCACTATAACAATTATGGCTGGTTTTATTCAATTCGCCAGCATGTGTTGTTTTATGCCTACATTAATAATTTGACAAGAATATTGTTTTGCTAACCACTTAATGTGCAATTGACTCTATTATATAACACATTGCGCATTTTAGCCCCACCTGCGTTATGTGGGGTACAATTTAAAAGTTACATGCTCAAATTGTATTGCCCTTGTCAAATATTCTGTTACTTGTGTAATAATATGAGTGACAATTAGTGCACACTGTTCCCATGTGTTACGCAATCTGAACCAAAAAATAAATAAATACGTAACAGTTGGACTTATTGAATAAAAAGTTAACAGTTAGCGATGTAAATCTTACTCTCGATCGAGCACTAATTCGGGTATGCAAATACAATGTTTCTGACTCGTAGCCGTTGATCACATTTGATGAACAAGCATGTGAATTAAACTTTAGTTATCGATCCTAAAGTCCCTAAGTACCTCATATAGTACTGGCCAGACAGCTGACGCCGCTCAATCCATGGCTTGACCCACCAACACACATCCGACCTTGTTTATCGCCATTTTCAAAGAGATGTTCTCCTCTCAAGTTCTGATAAAAAGTGACGGCTGTTGGCGCTTCCCACTTGCATTAATACCCACCCTCGGGGCCAATTCGTAAGATGAACGCATAAACAAGGGATGGCATTCGTACGGCTGTTTGCAAAATGCTTCGTGTCGTAGGGTGGCCGCAAGAGCTTTTTGCGAATACTAAATACAGCCTTTGGGCAGTTGCACGGCCATCTTGCGGCAGCCGTGCAAACGCGTACCTTTCTTATTCTTACTTTGTACCTGCAAATACCGTGCGACCCGTGAGCGTTATGCTGCTGCCTTGCAGTGTCTACGACCGGTGCGGACCTGTACGGACATATTGTGAATTTGCCTTATGGCACCCCATGAGATCGTACGACCCAAAAAGCGCCCAATTGATGTGACCAGGGTTCAATGGGCTATCTACGGACTGTCTACGTGCTCTGTACGGCTCACAACTTTGCGAGTCCATGTGGTGCCCGCACGGTTTTCTGACTTGTGCGCTGGGGACCGCAGGTAGTTTGGGTTGCTTTGATCCGTTACGAGCTCCCGCGGGCCCCTTATAGCCCCATACGATTCAATACGGCCGTTGTTGCGTTTTGCAGCGTGTATGTAATTGCCAACGTTTTGAACCCGGTAGTTCCGGCCTAGTACAAAATACCATCATCGTGTGATTATATCTAACTATATTGGAGAGTTTAGTTAAAGGTCAGTAATTGATAAAAAGAATAGTATAGAGTCCTTGATTCTAGAGAACTTAATTTGTATGTACATTGTAATATGCCAAATGTTACATACGTTTATGATATAATTACGTATGCTTTCCGTGCATGTAAAAGACAGTGATTCCATTAGGCTATTTGGCATAAATGTACAGTATTATATAAAAAATCCGACTGAGGATGCTTTAATTTATAAAAATAATGCATAAAGTACGCAATATATGTCAAGCTATTTGATAGTACCAAAGAATTACAATAACTGAACTGTTTCTACTTTACAAAAGGCATACTTGTCAGAATGAATGATATTTCAACATAGCTAAGTAACTTTGAAGAGGGTATGAACAACACGTAGAACGCCCGAAGACCGCCTGTAGAGCATTCGACCGCCGCATCGTATGGTTTATTCTTCTGGCAGCAAGCGTGTCATAACGTCGCACTTACTTAACGGTAATGTCAGCACTAGTAGCCTGTATATGATCAAATCTAAGGTTGATATTGTTTTTGATGGGAACAATAACTCGATTAGATTGTACTGAATTGGGATGGGGAAGGGACGAAGAGCCTTAGTTGGGATTTCCTATATGACTAAATAACGGGACTTGAGAGGGCGCTTTCGACACATTTGGGCTACGAAAGAGTTCCTCTGTCGCTTTGAAGGTACCAACATAACCTGGTACGTATTCTCTTACCGTAGTGCATCCGATGATACATCATAGCCTTAATCATTGAGACTGCCGGGAGCAAACAATGTAATAGGAGCACCAAGCCACGCGAATTCAGTGATCGGTTAAGGTCAATATCAAAAGGTCAATGCGAGCAATTCAAAATGTCTTTCCCACAACACATATCAACAAATCGGGGAACATTCCCATCAAGGTCTACAGAAATGTAGGATATAAACTAGTACAGAACTACTGAACTACTAGCCAATAAACATGACATAAATAGGTCAGATACGGTACGATTTATAAGTGGCAATGATTATGCACATTTAAAAAAACCTAGAAATACTTCTGCAATTGGTTTGCCCCTATTAATCCCAAAAGTACTTACTTTTCTTCATAACAGTTCTCTCAGCTGGTTGGAAAGTTATAATGCCTACTTCTAATTGATCCCTTGCAAATTAAAATTGGTAGGTGTAAAAAAATAATGCAATCAGATTGTGTGCTACGTACGTATTATTAAACGATTATTTAGTAAGATTTATCATATAAATCAACATAATTTACATTTGAATGTTGATTACAATTGTCCAGTATCTAATTGTCTTGCTACATTCACGTCCTTTCATCAATATGATGTTTAGTTGTTGCTCAGGCCTTTAATATGATTGCTTACTGGTTGTCTATCCGATCTGAAGCCTATTTGCAATTCATGTAGATATCCTCGATTATCTATTATAAAAAACACAGGGGTAGTATGTGAATGTTGATCCATCTCACTGCTTAGTCAGGTTTAACATCTAATTTTCAAAAGATTTACCCCATTCAAAACTAGTCAGCGAATACCCAAATAATCGATATCGATATTTTGCTACACCAACCTTGCATTAATTTTATTTCACGAAAAATAGCCCCATTCACAACTTGTCCATGAATGCAAGAATAAGCTTTTCTTACACCAACATCGTAGAAACGGGATGGTGTGGTTCGCTCACAGAATTACTGAAATCACTTGTGATCTTGTTTTCTTAACGTGCTGCCACAAATATGTTGGAACAATTTTAGTCTGTTATCGGTGATAATATTGTCATGAGCCAATATGCGGTTGCGATGATCGCCTACTATAATTATCATCTAGACGCGCCACAATACGGTGTCATTGAAATACTAATGTGCTGCAGTGTTAGTTGCTCCCAACATTTATTGATTTTAGTGCTTTTGCTTCTCGTGGCTATGCTGTATATGTAAAGCTCAAGTAAACTTTAAATAGGAATTTATAAAGATCAGTAGTAGGTTTCAACAAACCGTGCCAACCTTGCCGTTCACCTCTATTAAGCAATGATACCACCTGCCTACGCAGCCACTGAAAGCATTTGCACCCAATGTAGGCTTTATGTACTTCACCTTGAAGAGGCCATAAATAGTTTAAATGACTTCCGTCGCCTACGTTATTAGCTTGGAGTATGTGTATTGACTTAAAAGAAGCCGGTAATATTCTCCTGCTATTACATATAGCTATTATATGCTCTGCTTGATGCAAATGGCTACGTATTTGATTTCAAAGTTAATCATTGTGTATGCATAGCTTATTCCTTGCAAAAATGTTCTACTTTAAATATATAGATATATCGCTATTGAATGGAGAATATAATATGCAGGAATAATTGTTCCCTAAATATATGACAGCTCTTATTGATTTAAATATTATGTAACATGACAATTTCATTCCAGAAATATGGGTCCATATAAGTTAGCGATGTTTGCGTTAATGTTGTACGACAACAAGGAAATCTATATCCTGAGAATTGCCTAGTGTGATAACCTTGTACAGTATCTTTGGTTCTGAACATATTAAATAAAGTTTCAGGCAACAAGTTTAATCTATACTTGGGTGCAGATTTAAAAAATATTTTATGATTTTACACAGTACAAATAACTCAGGTGTATGTGCTCTGAAATCAGCATTACATATGATTCTTACAGCACGCTTTTGTAGTAAATGTAACCTCATAAAATATTTATGAGCTGCATTTCCCCAGATTAGATTAAAATATGTCAAATACGGATAGATAAATGAATAATACATATTGATAAGAGTCTCTCTGTTTAATTTATTTCTAACGTTTTTGAGAATACCAATATTTTTCGATACTTTATTTGAGATCAATTTTATACGGCTGGACCATGACAGTTGATTGTCTATAACAACACCAAGAAAACCTGCTGTGTTCACAGTATCAAGTATAGTATCATCAATAACTATTTTGTTGATTCTAGTTCTGATATTTCAATTACAATAAAAGGTCATGGTTGTTGTCTTTTTTACATTCATTGTAGTCGGTTTACATGTAACCAATTAACAACTTTCTTAAGCTCAATGTTAAATTCGTTTTCAATTTTGTTAACATCTTTTCCCGCCATGAATAAATTTGTATCATCAGCAAACATAATTTGAAACATTCCATCAGATACTTGACATAAATCATTAATATATAGTAGAAAAAGTATGGGTCCCAGGGCAGAACCCTGGGGAACCCCACAAGTAATTTTTTGTTTCTGAGAATATTCCATTACATTTTACACACTGATTTCTATTTTGCATATAACTTATAAACCAATCTAGTGACTTACCTACAATACCATAACATTTTAAATTTGAAATAACAATATCATGGTTTACAGTATCAAAAGCTTTGGCGAAATCCAGAAACACACCAATAACATGTTCACCTTTATCCAATGAATTCATCATTTTATCAATAAAGTGCTACTTCTGTAGAATAGCCTTTTCTCAATCCAAACTGGTTGAATGTCAAAATACCATATTTATCAAGATAATTGATAAATCTATTGAACATTAATTTGTCCAATATCTTACAAAAACACAGAGAGTAGTGAAATATGACTGTAGTTTTCTAGTTGGATTAAACTATCTTTCTTGTGAATTGGCACAACAACAGCAATACCTTGATTAAAAGATAAATTTATCACATGACAAAGGTGTTCAAGGCGACCATGGTAAGTTTGTCAAATTATGTTTTGAATTAATGTCATCCCAACCTAGACTACTGTTTTTCAGACCAATAATAACACATTCAAGTTCATAAGTAGTAACAAGACTCAGAAAAAAGGACTGCGAACAAATAGTTTGTAAATACTTAGAAAGATTATTGTCTACGTTTGGGATCTTGTCACACAACTTTGGTCCAACATTAGTAAAATACTCGTTAAAATTGTGAGCAATTAATTTAGAATCACTTGTTACATCACCATTCAATACAAATTTCTTACTTACTTTTTAAGGTTCAACACCAATAATTTCCTTTAAAACTTTCCAAGTTTGTCAGGCATTTGATTTGTTTTTTTGCAAGCATTTCTTGATAATGTGCTTTTCAAACCAATGTAATTAAATGATTAAGTTTGTTCCTATATCGTTTGTACCTAGTCTTAATGTACAAGGTTGATTTCTTCAAATACATCTTATACAACTTGTCTCACATTAATAGACCTATAAATAGCATAAGTCATTCAAGGCTTATATTTGTCACACCTAGTTTTCATTTCCTTATAAGGTAATGCCTCCTCCCAGAAATTTAGTACTACATCAATAAATAGTGAATAAGCATTCAGGGCATTAGTACTTTCTAAGACAGAGGTCCAAACATGAGAGTTAAATAAGGTTCGAAAACATTGAACATTTCTTGAGAAAATGATCTAACTCTAGTAACATTGTCAGAAGATTTATGCAATAAGTCTTCCGTCTTTATAAATACAGGAAAATGACCAGAAAAATCTGTACATAAAACACTTTTTATATGTTTATTAATTGAGCCATTGTTGTAAAACTGTTGTCAATTAAGTTGGTTGTACTGTGAGTCACCCTTGTTGGTTTGTCTATCATAGGTACAAAAGACTGAGAGTACATAAAATCTAAGAACTCAGCAGTTTGGGAGTGTTATTCACAGTTTAGCAGGTTGATAGTGTAGTCACCCATTAAATAACGTATCTTGTTTTCAGTTTTTATGTTTGATAATATTACATTTAGTTCATTGACAAATTCCCTGATATCTGTATTTGGCGGTCTATAAATCACACCAATGACATTACTTTTACCTCTTCCTACATTTGTACATTTAAGTTCATCAAACAAATATTCCATATAACTTGTGCACACATTTAGATCATTTGTACACATATATTCAATACCATTAGAGATGTATAATGACACCCCACTACCAATTTTATTATGTCTGGTAGCATGAACAGAACTAGATTGAGGAATATCATACAAGTGTTTGGTCACATCATTCAGCTAAGTTTCAGTGATACCAAGCACAGATAACTTGGGATTAAGTACAGACAAATATTCAGTTAGATTATCATAGTGTTTTTTAATACTTTTTGTATTCACATAAAACAAGGAAAGAGCTTCTTTAAAGTGAAACGATTTGGTTTTAAAACTACCTACATATAAAATAATCTCATTCAGTTAGTTTTTCATTAAGCACATTATCATCAGGGTCTATATCCTCCAGCCAGTTTTTATCATCAACCTTAATTTGAAAGGACATTCAAACTTTAAGATAACAGTAAACAATAGAGATAGAGATTCTAGTATCATATGAGTGTGAACATGCCAGGTCAGTCATTCAATTTTTTCCAAGTCTGACAAGTTGCGTATATGGATGATCTTATTTTTAGAGTCTTTTCCAATGACATTTCCTTTATGAGCCCAAACGTCAGCAAGCTTTCTAGACTTCTTTTTCATCCTTGCATGGTAGTAGAGTTCAGTACGCAGTCTGGTTAGGTCTTCGTTGATGAAGTATTTTGAGAATTCCGGCTTGGACTTCATGTTTTTTGTTTTTTTTCAATACTTTCTCTTTATCCATAAAACAGTCAAGTTGGACAATTATTTGTCTGGGCCTGTTTTTAGGGTCCTACTCGACGAGAACGGTTGGGTACTACATCAAGGTCAAGGGCTTTAAGTACCTCTTCCACTCTGATCAACATTCTCATTTTGCACTTCTCTGATGCCATCAATACGTACTGAGCACTTTCGGCTGTATTGCTTCTGGTCATCTACTTTTGCTTCAAGTTCAGATATTTTTTTTGGAGCTGACCGATATGGTTATCCTTGGTTTCAAGGAGCTTTTCCAGCTTAACAAGTTTATTTTCAAACTGTGAGGTAATGCGGTCAACCATTTTGTCAATGTTCAATGCTTCTTGGAATTTTTCAATAACAGATTTATTCGTGATTGCTTCCACGAGATATATTGCAAAGACCTCTTTTTTTTAGCTGGCATATTGGACGTTATGATTTTAGAAGCCGTACAAGATGGAGCGATATTTAAGTGATACGGTTTTCATACATTCGTCTAGGGGTATTTTTATATGAATTGTCGCACCAGTGCAAGGTTGATACTCACAAACATGACCTTAGGTACTTCATACTAGTTCATTGTCACGTCGTTAGGTTATATTCTTTGTGAAAATAGTACTAATAACATTTTATTAGTTCCTTTGTTTTGGTTACCGTTTTGATCTTTCAGCCTCGTTATGACCATTCACCACCCCCCCCCAACCCCCCCACCCCCCTTTTGCCGAATTCCTAAGCTCTAATTACATCATCATCTTTCTATCAGATTAACATTATTTTAGAGTTATTGTCAGGTCTTGATCATAAGTTTCATTTATGTGCACGCCCTCTTAAATTGTCTTTTGTTTACGGAAACTGTTTCTTACCCTTCCGAAAGGTTACATCACTGTGAAATTGAAACATTTCTTTGTTCTTTGTATCATACATCCTATTGCGACCAATCGCTGCACTTGAAGTTTGTCTTTATCATCTCTACCTGAGTGATTATCTTATGCCATTAACTGCATTTACCACCCAATAGTCTATGTATTGAACTGAACAAGTTCGTCTTAAATCGCCTAAGCCCTATGTTACTATTCGAATCTACCTACATTGCCCATTGCCGAAGCTATTTATTGCTCACAGGTTTTAAAAAAACACAAAAGGACACGACGTCACATAAAATTAAACGCAGCTGAAAGTATTAATGGTTCGAATATGAAAGGCACAGGCAAATCATTTGTTCTCTTACGCTTGTGAGTATTTCGTGGCAGCCGCATCAAAAGTGCTGGTTTGAATACTTACCGAAAGCTGCCAGCGCCTGAATAGGGTGCGCACAGGAAAGTCTGCCATTCATGTACGGAACTAATGATATATATACGTATATATATATATATATATATATATATATATATATATATATATATATATATATATATATATATATATATATATATATATATATATATATATATATATATATAAATATATATGTAAATATTGTTTTTTTTTATTGTAAACATTTACATACATAAATACACAAATATTTATATATAAATATGTAACTATAAATAAACAGATATATATATATATGATATATATATATATATATATATATATATATATATATATATATACACACACACATATATATATATATATGTAAACATATACATACATAAATACAAAAATATTTATATTTAAATATGTAATTATATGTATAAAGATATATATATATATATACACATATTTGTATATATATAAATATACATATATATATATATATCTATTTATACGCACACAAACACACACACATGTATATATATACATAATTTATATTTATATGTATATATATATGTGTATATATATATATGTATATGTATATAAATATATATATATATATATATATATATATATATATATATATATATATATATATATATATATATATATATATATATATATATATATATATATATATATATATATATATATATATATATATATATATATATATCCGGGGCTATATCGAGATGCATGATTGCACAGCTAAAGTGTAAAGCTAATTAGAAAATATGAGGCATGGGTATTTTTGAGATGATAGGCTCAATTAATCCATTTAGTGTAAGCTAATAATTAAAGAAACTTGACACCTATCGACGAAACTGTTTTCCACATTGGAATCGTCATTTTTACCAGCTTCAAATGCATTAAAGGTATTCGACACAGGTTGCTAAGCTCACAAGATTAAGCGGTACGTAAATACCACGATGGCACAGTCGAGCAGCTTTAGTCTGCAAAGGTTCATAGGCCATGAGGCTACCCGACTGTGGAACGTAATTTTCCCACATGCGCATTTCGTCCTCTAAGTCTGGCCGTACACGAAGGAACTATTCTGGTCTGGGACTGTACGCCTCTGCCACAACTCTTATTGCAAGACGGTGGGTTTAAGTGAACACCATATGGTTCATAACGAGGAATAGCTCAATGGCGCAGGTCTTTGAGCTGTTGCCTCGTAATTGGGTCGCTGAGTGGGGTGGGGGTGATATATAGGAGCATATGTTTTCTTGTGCATTGTGCAGTTTCATTCAAGTATGCTTTTTGGGCAGACGCACATGCTTGCTATTGTTCAGCAAGTGGTCCGGATCAACTTCAGAGAAGTACTGTTTGCGCATCAAAGAGCTTGCGCACACTTATCCTTTGAGAATGCTCGAATGCTCAGCCATTATTATAC
>CM067348.1:19073113-19103113 GCA_034190875.2 Urechis unicinctus
TTATTTATTAAACGGCGTAGATTTGAAGTTGCGCTTAGTACGCAGTAGTGACACCTTTGCCCTTATGGCCGATACTGCAGAGGGGTTTGCCCCTAAAATAGTGCTACAATCCGTGACCTTATTCGTACGCAAAATAAAGTTGAACCCCACTGTGCAACTAGCCCACATAAAGGCTTTAGAACGAACCCCAGCTAAATACCCCATAAGACGCATCGAAACCAAAGTGTTTTCTGCATCTCAAGGAGCTATGACGATCAATCAAGAAAATTTATTTTTGGGACAGTTACCCAAACGAATTGTAGTCGGAAGTGTTGATAATAGGGCGTTCAACGGTGATTACACTCAGAACCCCTTCAACTTTAAGCATAACGACCTCACATTTTTAGCTCTGTACGTTGACGGGCACCAGGTGCCCGCTAAACCATTACAACCAGATTTCAATCACCATATATACACCCGCAGTTATGCTAATTTATTCATTAGCACTGGACAACTCTATCAAGACGAAGGCAACGGGATAAGTTGGAGCGATTATCCCAATGGCTATACACTATTCGCTTTTGATCTGACCCCCGACCTGGCTGATAGCGGGACTCATTTTAATTTGTTGAAACAAAGGAAACGTGCGCTTGGAAATGCGTTTTGGTACGGCCCTAGAACGTACCATTAATGTCATTGTATACGCCGAATTTGAAAATATGATTCAAATTGACCGAAATCGTAACGTTCTGTTTGATTACGCTGCCTAACAATGGATACCAGACAATTACACGAGCTCTTACAAAAAGACGCTTTCACTCGAGCTACTGTGTGCGGAGTGTTTGCACGGAATAAATTACCCCGCCATGTCAACTACCCCAGCGGTTTTGTTTGTAACACCGATCCTGCTTCCAAAAAGGCGAGCACTGGGTCGCTATTTTCATTGATCATAATGAAAGAGGCGAATATTTTGATTCTTATGGACTGCCTCCTATACATAACGTATTTGGGAAGTACTTGAACAAGCATTGTGTGAGCTGGACTTATAATTCTAAGACATTGCAAGACTTAAATTCCAGTACTTGTGGACTTTATTGTTTGTATTACTTAAAGAGACGATGTCGTGGAATAAGTTTGAACCAATTGCTGGATATATTTACCGATGATTATTCAACCAACGATAAGCTGGTGACATGTTTAATTCAAGGCAAATAAACAACGCGTGTTGAAAATATACGATGGGTGTTTTTATTCTTAGTTTCTCACACATCATTTAAACATCAATTTCTTACAGAGCGCACATCCATTGATTACATAACACCTTAACTTCAATTTATTACATAATAAAACATATCAATTTCTTAAATAGCATATCAATTTATCACACATCTAACGGTTTAGTGCTTACACCATCTGCACTCACAATTCTCTTGGAGTAAAAATAACTTAATCCATCTCTAATTTGCGTATACGAATACATTGTGTTATTGTTAACGCGAAAGCCACGGTTCACACCACGACCCGATTTTTGTTCTCTCAGCACATTCATATATTTCTCCTTGTTCAGTTCGTTTTGACGTTTATTGAGTCCTTTACACGAGGCTTTATCCGTAGTTCCATAACAGTAATAGGTTTTACTGCACAGTCCGATAAAACCATCTCCACTCCACTCCTCTTTAAATAACCCCGGGGTACGTTTATCATATTTTTGGCGGGTCACACAGCACGGTTGAGGTACCCACGGGGTTCCGTTCGTTTTACACTGTATAAAGTCTTTGTTGTTATCATCACACGCTACAGCTGGCAACCACTGAGGGTATTCTCTGTAAAATTGTTCTTTCATGTTGGGTTTGATGACATCTGTTAGATGACTACTACTAAGAGCGATATAACTACTATCAGTGTCCATCTGTACATAGGCAAAATCACATCTCGCGACATACTTATCAATAAAATCATAGTAAAATTCCAGCATTCTTAATTTGGCGTATTGATAAACAAAATAGCCTATTTGTTGGGGTAAGTTGAGATTAATGGTGGTTTTGGCCATGTCGATTTCAAATAGGTTGGGGGTTAATTCGTTCAAGGCTCTAAATCTTTTGTTGTTGATCAATTTCTGACCCTCTCGGTAGTCGGCGTATCTGACATCACGGTGTTTAGTTTTATCCGTGACGCATTTACCTACAAACATAGACAAATTAGTATAAATCAACAGCACTTGACGGGTATTTTTTTAAATTTTTTTTTAAATCATAAATTTGAAATAAATTTGAAAGTAACAATTAAATCAATATATTTTACAATAATACATTTTAGTATATTTACCATAGGCCGAATTTCCAAGTAGCTTAAAAGTTTCGGCTATAACGGTCTGACTCGGGTCGACATCACCCCCACGTCTACACACAAACAAGAACATTATCAAAAATAAAATTCAACGCTTGAAAGAGTATATCACATATAACTATAAGAGTATATCATATATATATTCGTACATACCTGGCGTCTGATACGGTCTCGGCAAATCGTTTGAAACAGGCTGTGGGTTCATACTCCAGTGTTTGGTATATCTTTGTGATCACCAGGCCATGTTCCAAGTACCATTTCAGTAGTGGGCTAGCAAGCAATATTTTCACACCTTTGTAGCTCCCTATCAACGTCCGCCATTCCGTCTATATGAAAATAAATAATAAAAATCGTTATGACATCATAATGATCGCAACAAAATTCCTTATGATCCCACGCCTCTTGTCACCCTTATTAACTCACTTTGTGTACTTACTTTCATAATGTCCCGTTGTTCAGCATAGTCTCGCATAAAGGGTCCGATTTCATCTCGGGTCAGTTCAGTGTTTTTGAATATAGGGGTCATTTCACTGAAATAGTCTTTAAGGGTTTCTGGTACGTGTATATCTACTTCAGCCATTCCAAAAAGGTTCCGTCACGTATATTGGCTATGAGCTGTTTTTCCGTCAAACCGGCTCGGGGTGGTTGCGGTCGACTGTACATGAACGCTTTGATCTGAGGGTCTGTTTTCCGTTTTTTCGTCCATTCACATTCCCACACAGCTACGACATCATAACCTAATCCTCTCAAATACTGGGTATTTCTTTCTGTTTCGGTATATAAATCACTCATTAGTTTTCCACTGATGGGGCTATGGGTCAATTTCAGACACGGACAGCCATGCCATACACATCCGTGAAACTGATATACTGTTTGCGTTTCTTCGCACCAACCGTCTACGGGTAATCGCCGGGCGCCAATTCTTTTTTCCCCTCTGTTTAGACGATGTTGTATTTGATTTTGTGAGCTGTGTGCTATCCAAGCCAACCATTCATCCGCTATTCCGCCTTTTCGGGTCTGAATTGGTTTAAACTCAGGCGCGTGACGTCGGGTCGGAAAGTTGGCTGGCATGGGTTGAGACAGTGCCCATAGATAAAGCGCATTGGCATCATAACCTACGATTCCTTCACACAACTTCGCTTCATTTCCGTTCTGTTCACGCCTGATGTAAGTTTTTCCTTTTTCGTGGTAACGATGAAAGATGATTGAGGGTCCGCCCACTATTCCATTTTTAATCAACCAATAGATGTCGTTGTTCTTTTCGTCGGGTAAGGTAAAATAATCTTCCAAGTCTTGAAATAAATATCGCATGGTTAATCCGGGTACTGATATTCCATCCTTCAACATATCTATGCCTCTCTCACTGTAAAAACGACTCTGTTTCTCTATGGCTTCCAGAAACGGTTCGACATCTAAATTGTTGTAATATATCAAAAAGTCTTTAAAAGTCTGCATATGACCTGCTTCCCACGCTTCTTGACATTCAGCGTATTGGTCTGCTGTAATGTTTTCTTGTTTTAACGCACTGTAAAAAGCTGCATGGGGTGGTAATTCTGTATTTTTCAAAACGATCGAGTGTCACCCATTCATACGGGAAATATCCCTTTTTCTGTTCGCATTGAAAGGCTCGTAGGTATTTGTCGTATGTATATCCAGGTGCAATAAAGTTGGTGATATCCAAAAACCGTACATGGTCCGTTTCAATGCACATGAATGAGTTATTTCGTTTGATGGTATACTTGATTGATGAATGTTCTTGCAGGTAAGTTGTCAACGGTATTTTCACTACATTGAGGTCATAATTCGATGAGTTGAATCCGACTAACGGTAATACATGTAAATAGTTGTCGAATTTTTTCTGTAATTTCTGCAATGGATGTTCTCCCTTGACGACCGGGTCCAGTTGGTGGGCTTCATCGATTTTCTCTTGTAACTGGGTTAGGGTAGCTTCGTATTGAGCAAGCATCAGTAGATAGGCGGCGTTTGATATCTCCCCTATATACATCATCATCCTGTCAATCAATGTTTGTGCGTTTCCTTCCGTTACAAAGCATTTTGGTTCTGTATAATCAGGTACATTGCTGCATACACTCACTGATAACGGTACGTGTTTTTGGTCCCAGGTGACTTTGGGTGAATTGACGGGTAGGTTGTCTTCTCCAAAATAACTTTCAAAATCATAGGTGGCTCTGTAAGGGTAAATACCGTCTTCTATTTCGATTCCCTCGTCCCGCAACGCTTCAAAGATAGTGGGTGGTAGATGAAAAACACCGCCTGGGTACTTGTATTTCGTTTCCACAGTACATATGTTTTCGTGGCGATGTAGTTTTTTCTCACTTTTCCACAGCTTCTGACAGGTACCACAAATATATGATTTGCTATAAAGGTCAAAGTTTTTGATGTAACTAAAGTGATTTTCGTACAGGTTCAATTTCAAGGTCGCGGCGAATTTTGTGCGCGTTCGCTTGACCAAAGTAGCTACCTGAAACACATATAACAAATCGATCACATCTCATATTTCCATTTCGATATCAAATGATTACATCGTTTATGTTGTTACTTCTGTTTAATCACTACAAGACACACTTACTTGATTCTCGTCTAGCGTATACACGGTGATATTCACTTTGAATTGTTTTGCTAGTCTTTCGACGTCTTCAAGGGGTACACCTGCAAATGTTTTTTTTTCTTTTGTTTTGGGTAAGCAGTCTTTAACAATGTTTTTGCTGCATTCTCTAGACTCGTGATCTTCACTCCTCTATGTAAAGCCAGGGCCCTGAAAAAGCACAATCGGTCTTGATACGGTTTACCCGTTTGTTGACTTCGCTCTAACAAGTTGATGGCTCTGTTTGTTTTCAGGTGTTCCGGCATAACGGGTGGTGGGTAGCCGATCACGTGATCTTCGATTGGGTTCACAAAGATGGTCAAATTAGTCACTTCCTCTACACTCCATTTCGAATCCGGTCGTTGGTTCTGGGCGTAGGTTAAAATGTCTCTTTGTGTTATTTCACGCATAGCCCTCTCAAAATCATCGGCATTCCGTACGACTAGAGGGGTTGGTAGCATTCGATGGTTGTTGACGGACGAGTGAAAGTACCGCAATTCATCTGTTTCTTTGTGACGTAATAAGAATCCATAACTCCCGTTGATTTTAAAGGCTGAATCGCATTCCTCAAATATATTCTGGTCGAGGTTGGGCACTTCTTCAGATAAATTATAGTTGTAAACAGTTTGTAGCCTTCCAAATCGCGTATGAGTACGAATAGCTCTTTCATTAGCAGCCAACACAGCTTCTGTCAACATAATCATCGATAATCTGTCAATATAAAGATCACCCAAAAATCATAAAGCTTTCCGTTATGTCATACCTCAATTCTACCCTGTAAAAGACCTATCCTTTAATAGACCTACCCTTGGCATTGTCGACCGCAACCCCAGCTCCAGTTTGTGTCGGGGGGCTGTGTTGAGCGTTGTTTAACAAATCCAATGCTGTATTCGCCTGTTCGATTGCATAAGCGTCCATAGCAGCGTGTAAAATATCTTCGTCTCCCGTCAACACTAAAACACACACGCGTAACAAAAATAAATAAATAAATGACGTATACCTGATAATTCTATAATTCAGATATAGAAAATAAAATCATACTTACTGCTTTCCATCTCGATTTGTTCCACGGCTTTTAACAAGTCGACATCACTCATCGGTCTACTGCGTTTGTTCACATCGTTGAAAGCTTCCGATCGCCGCTTCTCAGCCATGATTATAACTGAACTGAGACCCTCTCGCGTTTTTATATACTCCCATGATATGGGGTATTACTTCATTTAGCTTAGCTCAGCAAAATATGACGACATATCCGACGAAAATTGTGAAATCACTTTCCAAAAATAGAATGACCTCATCCAAATAGTGCCCAGCTCAATGTATTGACATGAAGTCACCAAGGTCGCAAAGCTCAGCAGTCGGAAACACTTTCCAAAAATAGAATGATGTCACCACCAAATATCTGAGGTGAATGCGAAATCGACAGGGGGGCAACTCACAATGACTAATTTATCAAATCGTTTGACATGAGTCGTTATTTAATTAAGATAGATGCGCATCGTGAATTCAACGATCGGTAAATCACATTACCAGCTTGTGTAATTATACCACAGATTCATCGAGTCCGATTAATAACACAAACACCAGTATAACATTTATATATTTATATTTATTTAATTTTAAAAATATTTAAATTTTCTTCTATCTTCATCCTACAAACAAAAACAAATTATTTTTGTTTTAATCTCTAAGAATAAAATAAAATTCCAGAGAATCTTAAACATTTGCAGTACTCACTGTTTTTTAATAAATGTTTGGGTTCCCTGCAAACAAAGAAATATAGACTTATAACAGATACAAAAGTCAACGAATCTATACTATGATATAGCGTGTTTTAAGCGAATACTCACAGTACGGGATAGCCTGTTATGAGGGACCCGCCCTTTGTAATAACTTTTACCCACTTGGTAGGGGCCGAGTCGTATCCAGGATACGATCCTGTCACGCCAACTACATTGTCAAAATGCTTATAGAATACTATTTTATAAAGTCCAAATTGCTCCTCAATATCTGGTTTTGCCATTGTTTCTTTCACTAATTCCGGAGAGTCGGAATTATTAAATCTTGATTTGGTACGATCCGTAGAAATAAAATGATTTTTATAAATATGCTCCATACTTGTTATTTTGAAATATTCCAGAGGAAAACTATTTTGAAGTAAAGTTACCATCCGCTATTTGTAACCCATAACTCCACCCCCATTTTGAGAAATATCCAATGGTCAACTTTTAATCCACCTGCAAGTTATTAGAACACACTTCTTTCAAAGTAAAATGTATTCAATAGTTAATGACGTTTTAATATATCACCTTGTTAATAGCCCCATTCAATAAAGACCATCTTCATATCAACAGAAACAGGTGAAAACTCACATCACCAATAACACTACCCTTGTCACCCCAATCTACCAAGAACACCACCACTTGGTAAATACCTCATAACCTGACTAGAGGAAATTAATGATCACTTACAAACTCCTTTCAAAGACCCCACACACAGTCATCATTAGCATATCTTCAACACTTTATAAAACTTTTCAATAGACAACTTATCTCATCAACCAAGAACACCAACCCACCAGCCCAAAATACACCTGTCGAAAATGATGTCATCCAAATATCACAATGTATTGACATGAGGTATTACTTCACTTACCCAAGGTCGATGATGAAATATCTGAGGGAATTTCATCAGCCGAAAACACCCAAAATAGAATGATGTCACCACCAAATACCGCGCACCGAATCCGCCAACGCTCCACCAACGAAACATATATTGCACAATCGACTTCGTCCACGTCGTACAGTGTTCGATGTCAAAACAAGGTGTGAAGGGGCACGTAAATATACTACTGAGCGCTACATAAGCGTCAAGCAAAATGAGATCATTTGCTGCTGAACTTTATTGAGTAACTATGATGCAGGGTTTTCAATAACACATCTAATACGAACGCATAGAGTAGTATAGGTACGATAACCATGCTCGAGGCAGCTAGATAGACAGATGGACGTGTAATTCACACTCACGGGTTATCATCATTTTGGGGAAAACAAATTAGAAGAACACAGAGGGTCGCAAAAGAAAATGGCATATTTATGTGATTTAATTGGATTGCTCATATATGACAACACTGTGATGCACACACTGAAGCCACGGGTCACAAGCGCATATTAATTCACTACGTGTTTAAATATTCAACGTCTGTGAGGCAGGTCAAAGTGGAGCTATAGATTGCTTTTAGCATAGAAAGCTATCAATCGCAGTTCGAAGGGTAATATGTCAAGTGCTAGTGCATTGTAATTGTATCCGCTCACATCGATCGATTCATAAGTGTTATGTTTCGACAAACTATAGGGTAAACAAGTTAAATTATTCGAATAATCATATATCCGGCTCGATTGGTCTCTCATGCGATTATATAAAATGGACAAACATAGCGTTTGTGTGGGGCGGCAGACTTTTGTGCTACTTAATTTCAGTGACATTTTAAAGCGATATCTAAACAGCAGTGCCATGCTAAAAATACTCGGCAACCTGAATCCTAATATATATCTGATATATAGACCAACTAGCAAATATTGGGACAAAGGTAAGATAAGAGAATCATCAGTGAAATTTGAGCAGGATGATCGATCATTAGACAAAGGTTGTGTATATTTGATACAATTCATGGAAAATCAATAACCCGGAGAGTGATTCCAATCTCAATACAAAACATTCAATGGAGAGAAAACAAATATGATTTACTGCAGCCTTCAGGTACAACGCTCGTCAGCAGTCCGATTACATATGACCGCCGTAGTAACAGAGTTAAGCCTGGTTCATTACATGGATCATAAATGTCTCACTTGTTATTTATAATCCTGCAAAATTGCATAACATTGTCCGCGATATTTAGCTTGCTTATATGCTTTCAATGCACTTCAACGTTCATCTAAGATAAACATATGCACATTTTTCTCGCCATATCAATCTTAATAGGGGAAACAGCTGAGCAAAATAATTTAACACAAGAATGCAATATTTTTGGAAATATATTACAAGTCAAATTAAATGGTTGACAACTTCACACGCAAGATGTTCAATAACAGAAGAAACATAAGCTAACCGAATAATAAAGTAAAAGAGAGCTGTACACAAAATAAATGTTCGCAACAAAACTAGTGTCTTTTGCAATTTACTAATATTTACCATACAATTAATCTTCTATATGCAGTCTTTTGGTGTAAACATTCAAAATAAATGTTCGTAACAAAACAAGTGTCTCCCGCAATTTACAAATATTAACTATACAATTAACGAGCCATATGTAGTCTTTTGGTGTAAACATTAAATATCTGATGACCTCAGTTATCAGAACTGTCTATAACTTGCGGTTTTAAACGCATCATCCAGCTTTGCATTTATATCGCCGAATTGACCATCTGACCTTGGGAAACCACTGAAAGTTCCCTCTAGAGATTTGAATTCAAGTACCGAAAAATTTATGTCCCCAAACCATAACTTTATTTCACTAGCACTTGCGCCTATGGTTGCGTTTTGAGGAATAATATTGGGTTGTGAGAAGTGGTGTTAGATGTGCCTAATTCGCCTGATTCTATTATGAATAAGGGAGACACCGATTCTTTAACGGACTGAGGGACCTTGGGGTGCTGTAGAAATACGTGCTCTCTGTATTTGCCCTGGAAGTATTTGTTAAACGTTGACACTCGGAAATGAGTAAGGAAAGAGCACCTGCCATGAGAAGCCTTACATGCCGAATATTTGCAGTTATAGCAGGTAAATGATGGCATAATTACTATCCTGTTCAAAAGAAACCCTATTGACAAGGCATTCTTTAGCGCGTGCAGTTCACGTTTAAGCGTGTTATTGTTTACACCATCCCTATCATTGATATACAGAATATAGCGTGCACCAGGATCACTATAGTAACCATCGATATCTACATCCCAAAGACCGTTTTCTTTGAATCTTAATTCTTTCCCGTCGCAACTAAGGATCCAGTTGTTATGGACTACAACACAATCTCTACAAGGGTTATCACCGCGAAACATTCTTTTTCCCTTCTCAAAATAAACAAGACCATTGGGGAATGTCACACTACTTAAAGTGCTAACATTTATCTGTTTCACCTTCATCATTTGTTCCATAATTCGGTCTAGTAGTTTTTGGTTGGATAATGCTTTTGGCTTTTGGGAGAGTTTCCATGCCTTTTTATGCAAATCAATGCTTGGTTTGGTTGGTCTACTTAAATAAAAACCACTGTTTCCCTCGGAAACATCACTTTGAATTTGAATATCACATTCCGGGCATTGGAAATGCTCGAGAGGGTTTTTGAAGAACACTATATCCGCATCCGAAATAAGAACGGTGTAATTTAACAATAAAGAATCCAGAATAATTTTGGTCTTGAAATGGGTTTTATGACTAAACCCAGCAGTGCCCCAGTTGCTCGCATTATCATCTATCTTGTCATTAAAGTATGTGTAGCAATCAGCCCCATAACTGTATAAGAATCCACAAACGTTTTGATCGGATCCAACAAATAGATAATTATCAATACTAAGTTTCGCCAAAGAGGTCATATAAAAATTCAATGCCATGGAACGGTAGCTGAAATCAGTGGATATCAGAATGATTTCACCTCTTCCATTGGATTTATCTGCCTAAGCATTTTCAAATGAATTGTACTTTGTTGATTCTTGATGGCTTTCTGAACCTAACTTCCATGGGAACAATAGTTTGCGGATCTGATTCCACGAAGAAGGCGATGTATGGTAGGTGCCCTTGGGTTGTCGCATTACTTCCGAACTAAACCTTACGATGATGATGAGGAGGACGAAGATGACAACCATCAAGCCTCGCTCTGTAATATAGACACAATTAAGAATTATTCCAAGCCGTCAAGTTTGATTAACCAATACATGTAACAGAATGGGTCATAATTTGCGACATCTCTCTCAATTTCGATATAATCTGTGATGTGTCAACATTATAACATTTCATTTAAATCTTCATCATAATCATTTAACGGGCTGAATAACTTACGAAGAAGCAGCACTGAGGCACTTCTACCATATAGAACGTAAGCTCGACCAAAACTAAGTACGAGTCTCATGTTTCTGCGCAAACAAGCTCATGGTGAATGATTTGCTGAGGAAAGACTAAACTTGTCTGGACTACTGTAAAGAAGGCCAGAGTATAAGTCACAATAACCCGTGAAACCTAGGGGTACTGGTAGGCTTCAATAATTCGAAAACTTATATTATCAAAGCGCTTATCCAGTTAATGCAGTGGTTTATGGCCAGTACCCTATTTGCACATCAGAATTGGCCAATCTAAACCTGCTCTGTGAAGGTGCTATTGAATGTGCTATTGGTCACAGGCTCCTAGATATAAGGAAGACGAAACTACAGTAGGGGAAGGATCGTGCTAATGGTGGCATTGTGGATATGGATAAATTCATTCACCGCGCCATTGTCCTGAAAGACGTAGCAGGTGAAGACATCCATTAACAAAGGAAAGTTCCGATATCATCAAATACTTCCAATAGAGCTAATTGGCCATTACTGACATGCATAGTCCAAAATTCTACAGTTTCTCAAATCCAGGCAGGTCCTGACTTATGAGGCAGTTGTCTGGCACGTCATTCGACAGGCCACAGAAGACCTACCCCGATCGGTCTGGTTCCTGTGCAGCAGTTACAAACAACTCAACGCAAGCAAGTTTGTGTACGACGACGGTAGACTCTATAGAACAGCAGATCACCACAATCGATTGCACTCAGCTAGACGATGTGACTCTAGTAGATTGTTAGCGTGCAACGGGTCTCGCTATCCATTGTTTTATATCCAGCACCAGGACCCAAAATGATGTGAGAAAAAAGTCAACCCTCCCAACTAAGGTGGTGCAATGGCCAAAAACTACATAGCAAGCCTGTAGCCAACCAGACAGGTCGCAGCCATGCCCAGGATAATGAACGTCAACCTACCTTTACTTTCGCCATCTGAGGGCACATTCAAGTCTAAAAGTAGGGACTCATGCACCTGTAGGTTTGCCTGTGAATAGTGAGTATTCACGCATAGCGTCGAGGACATCCTAGAAAGTGCGTTCGGCATGTCTCTGGCAGCGGAGCTGCTCGTAATGGAATCTAGTCCCTCGCATCTTGGCCTATGCCTTCCGTTGAGACTGAAGCTGCTCGATTGCAGCATCATGGTGAATACGTTTTGCGTCCACTTGGTAGTTTCGCAACATATAGAATATAAAGTTGCTCCCAGTGAACGCAAAGGTGTTGACAAGGACACCTCCATCAAGCATTGCTATCGCAGCCCATGGCTAGGGCTACGTCAGAAACAGCCATTCCCAGGTGTCATTGCATGAAGCCAAGCCACGCTTCGGGAGAACCTTCCCCCCTCCTTCCCCCACCCCTCGAGCCATCTTGCTGAGCTTGGCGTAAACGACGGGCATTCTTCCATCAGTACTTGGGATCGTCATGATGCCGGCAGAACTCGTTTCATATCAAAGGGATCCTTTAATTGTATCGACCTGGCTTTGTTGAACAACAGGGGAAGGACTGTGTTTGCTTCCCATGTTTGTTTCAGTATCAGTGGGATAAAGCAGACAAGGTCTTTCTACCGCAGCGATTTTCTTGTCTCTAACCATAAGCGTGGCCTTTCCTGTTAGGCCTTTCAAGCTGAGGTGCCCAACAGCACTGCTGCAACCTTTCTCGTGGGTTTTGTGGATTCACTAGTTACCCTCTACACCGACTTCTGGGGATTGGTTGCCTCTGCTGACATTTGTGAATTGGTTGCCTCTGCTTACATTTGTGGATTGGTTGCATTTGCTGACATTTGTGGATTGGTTGCCTCTGCTGACATTTGTAGATTGGATGCCTCTGCTGACATTTGTGGATTGGTTGCCTCCGCTGACATTTTTGGATTGGTTGCCTCTGCTGACATTTTTGGATTAGTTGCCTCTGCTGACATTCGTGGATTGGTTGCCTCTGTTGACATATTTGCTTAATATAGCTGTTTGTCGAAATTGATAATGCTTTGCTGTTGTTAAGGCTGCAGAGAGCGAGGCTAAATACATACCACAGCGGTAATATAACTCACACGTATCAGCGCTTAGAGGATGCCAAACAATCAGGCTTGTCTTGAGGTCTGTAGTTGGCCTTGGCTTGTGTTCTGGTGGGATCAGGAGAAACATACCAGCAACACTTGCTTCTGTGTAACTGCCTGAGTAATATAGGGAGTGGCGGTTCTGGTGCACCAACCTATACTACTATTGTCTGTGAGGGGGTCGGGTCCAATGCCTCCTTAGGGTGAGAAAATATCTTGTATAAGCTGCCAAGGGTCAGTAGGGAGTGTATCCTTATGTCAAACCTTTTTGCTTTTAAAATGGGTGTATTTGTGAGCATGGTCAAACTGGTACTAAAATATGATGCAAATACATTGAAATGGAACCTCACAGTACATTATCAAATCATTAACCGCATTGGTACTAAAAATACGTTGAAGTGGGTCTATTCATTAGTGTATGTGGGTTTTTATGTACGCTCACAGACAATAGTAGTATAGGTCGGTGCGCCAGAACCGCCACTCCCTATACTACTGCCTGACCAAAGATTGCGCGTCATGCAAGCGCCTAGCCACGCCTCGTATCGAACATATAACTTGGTGATCTCTTCCACAAAAATTAATTCAACCTGGTCAATTGTGAGACGTTGCGCACCCAGTTGGTGAAGGGCCTGGCCATCCACTTTGACCGCAGCATGTCTATCCCTCTTATGAGGGATAGCAACTGTGACTGGCTCTGCAAGGAGTTGAACAATGTTGTTATCAGGTTGGTTGTCATCGGTCGTGCAAGCTGTCATCGCAAACATCGTTATATGCGGTCTACTGATAAGTCTTTAGCAGCAGTTGTGCGTGCTTGGTAGGCCAATACCACTTTCAATCGCATCTTCAACGCTGGCAGCGGCTACGAGTCTGTGCCTGTGCCTAGAGCAGTGCCAAGATATATGTCCTCATGCTGTCATTGATGTGCTTAATACCTGGCTGTGTGAAGCCATGAGACATGTACAGGATGAAGGTACTCCGGGCTTCAGAGCCCTATGTTACGTTTATAACCCATTTGCTCTTTAAAGGTCTGTAGGTTGTTCGCGTCGCATACATTAGCTGTACAGTAATATTAGGTGAAGATGAGCTACCAGAGTACATCTCATACAGTGTGCTGCTCACCAGCCTCATCAGGACCACAAGGGCCCCAAAGAATTCACCTGCAACACTATATCCATTGGTGACTGGGCAGTCTGTTATCTACCCCACACAACCTACCCAACATGCCTCCTACCTATCCTCTCCACTATAGGTGAAGGGAGTACTATAATTAGGAATGAGGAGCTGTTGTTCAGGGTAGCAGAGCATTAGTGCTGCAGATCGTTTACTCTCGGAGTGGTTGCCCTGAATAACTGTGACATAACCCCATAAGGCGATGTTTCAGCGACTGTGCTAGATAATGATCAGTTTGCGCATGCATAACAAATAAAATCGAGATCTTAATGATTTTCGTCTTAAGACACACTATTGCAGTTTCTACAGCAGGATGTGATTATAATTATAAGATACATGCCACGACAGGCTTCACATGCGCTATCGGTAAGAATCAGTCCACAAATATTAAAATAACAAAATCGTACTTACTGAACGTACGCATATTGTTGGGATTCGCCGCAGTTATACCTGAAAAAACAAACATCAACATGAATTGTTTCATGTGGTCAGCACACTTTTAAGTACTATACTAGGTCGACGACCATTTGCTCCTAAAAAGGTCAGTAGGTTGCTCGCGTGGGCCAACAATGGCTTTCTATACTTTTTCCGTCTCAAAAGCCACCCTGAATGGTCATATCAAATATCAGAGCCGTCAACCCTGACGACGCTACCATAGCCATATGCATCATGTGCATAGAGAACTACAAGGCCGTCGTGGGTTACTGATGCCTTCTGTTGCCAGTCCTTGGACTGCAATACTTGCTTAAGAGTCGCTCATAGACCCTGCGATCGTACGGAATACCATAGTGGTCTCGGGCAAGGTGCTGAGGGAGAGGGGGATGTAGATCGGTCATTATGCGCCGCCTGTGTAATAAACGTAAAAGGGGTAGAGAGTTTTGATTGGGGATCCTTGGCCTTGAGGTGGTCGTGTCGCACCCTGTTCTCGCACACCACTATCGATGCTACTGATGGGGTTAGTACGCTAACAATTCCTGATAATGGGTCTGTGCGACAAGCAGATGTAGTGTTAACAATTTTGGGTCTTGGTGACGGCCTGTGAACACATTAAGGTGCTTACACAGGAGACCAGCCTATCAGCTATAGCATCTTCACCACACTTTATACCACGCATAACATACTATATTCGGTGATATAATAACAACAAACATCGCTAATACTTTCCCAAAATGTGTTACTAGAAAAACTGTGCATGAGCTGAAGGTTCAGACGTTGGAAAATAAGGGAAAACTATTGAACTTTTCCTTAAATTTACGAGATATCAACACAAAATGTTATCTATGGATCTAGATAAAATCGGACATCGCTCAATCCAACCTCAAATACGCACAGGCCATGTATCATCTGGTTACACAGGAAAAGTGGCTATGGCTGGTGATACTATGAGTTGAGAGCTTGACATGCAAGCTAATAAGGTCGTGGGGCTGTTAGACCCGATATCACCTATTTGTGCTGTCAACAAAAAGTAAGTGGGTGTGCAACGCAGAGAGCAGCACAAAGAAAATGTAGGCACAGGAAAAAAGGCCATCATTACAATTTGGGATGAAGCAAGTTGCCCTCTACGCAGAGGATATGGTTGGTACATGCATTTGTTTGGGGTCTTCTGATGTAGGCACTGATGCTGATGTGTAACTAGCTGTTACTTTAAAAAAAGAATAAATCAATCGGAAGGTCTAAGTTAGCCAGCTGGCCAACGAGCTGCTGCAATATCTTTTGACCAACCTTGAAAGAACCGACACCAACAGAGATGCGACATGTTCAGAAGTGTCACTCCTTGACACCAAGCAGCTTTTCCCATGGTGCCTTATGAACTCAAGCCAGTAACTTAGCTACCCCATGAGGCCAGCCAGGCCAGTGACTGATCCAGCTCAGTTGTTCTGGCTTGGGAAGATTACATGGCTGCTCATGAGAGGGAAAAACGAGCCACTCTTTTTCCAAAAAATATCGGCGTGAGGTGTACCACATGACGTTATAAATGGCACCCCTGTGACGGTCAGTGTAGGAATGGGTGTGGCTGCTGAGGTGCTTGTGTCCACCACTGCCATGGCACCCATTGTACTCGGGCTCGAGATAGGTGTCGTTGCCCAGGGCGGCCTCTTATTGGTCGGAAATTATATCACCCGCAGGCTGTTGATCTTATCCAAGAGGCACAATAAAGTCCTCTGGCAGATTGCAAGCCGGACACCGTTACTTGTCATATATCTACAGTGATTGCTAACGATGCGATTATAATCATAAGATATATGCCTCGACTGGCTTGACATGCGGCATTGGGATACACCCACCAAATACTAAAATAACACATTCGTACTCACTGAACGTACGCATATTGCTGGTATTTGCTGCGGTTATGCCTGCAGCCACACATCGACATTGTTTTATGTGGTCGGCAAAAAGTAATATTGTAGGCCGATCAAAGCCACGTTATCAAACAACAGATGCCAGGTGTAATTAAAAAACCGTGTACAAAGCAAACAATTGTCGTTTGATTATTTGCTTGTGGTGTTCAGTCAAACAGTCATAGATAGTTCGTTATAATCCTTGTCACACATGCAGTTCATCAATAGAGTTAATATGTTCTGGTAGCTTATGTTGTATTTTGGTATAATAGAGCTAAAAGTGGTCTAATTAATTTTCATTTATTTGCTACTGATACAAAATAAAGCTGGGAATTCGTTCTCTTTTCACACGAGGTAACAATGAGGTCCTTACCAAGCACACAAATTAGCCCAGATAGTATCATCCATTTATGAGGAGAGGTTGATATAACATGAAATTGTATGAGGCACCTCACAGTAAAGATGGATGTATGCATAAGGTAAAACATTTGGGTGGGCACTGGGTAAATTCCTGGTAAATGCTCCAATGATTTACATTTTACTTAATATTGGCCATTATATATGATAACTTGCCAATAAGTCCAAATCGAAAGTAAAAGTCTGATATGGTTTATTACTATAGTTACAACTCTATAGACTATTGGGAACCTTTAAAGCTACAAGCTACAAGATGATCAGATAGTGCTATCGGGTAAATTGCTACAAATCTAAATATATCGCATCACACATCAGACACAAACGTACAAGAACTCTGACAAATCATTTATACCATGCTGCAATACCACCTTAGCCTTTAATTCTCCAATATGACCTTGTCTTGGTGCAATGTAAATGAACTGATCATACGTTGAAAAGGGTCATCATCAACGGCTTTCGTAAAGAGAGAATTACCTGCATAATCTGATAGTAAAATCAAGCTAACCATTATATTGAATATATCGACTACCTCTTCTATACTCCATTAAACAGTGATTTCATGTGGTCATCTAGGAAGGGTCGACTTTCAATATTCCTTAGCATTAGGGAATAGTTTGGGATCAATAAGGTATCAAAAACAAAAAGTTATGTTTGGAATTGATTAGAATTAGTTTTCAAGATACATCTAGTGCAATGCTAGATTGTAGCATGCAGCACTTTTAGTGCTTTGAGGGACCACAGCATCAGTTCCATCAGTATATTGGTAGAAAACAATGGATAGTGTTCTTTTCGTTTCTTATTTAAATAGCAATTATGACCATATTTAGCCTAATCTATTTGCATTTTTGGACAGCTCTACCTGGTCGTTGCGTCGTAATAACGAAAGCGAGATGCTTAAATCTGGGTGACGCAATTATGAATAAGTACATAGGGGAAGATGTATTACTACAGGGGAACTGTGTACATCGTTTTCAATGAGGACACATCTTTAAGAATCGCTTATTCTGAGCCAGGGTTCAATTGATGGTTAAAAGACGAACTGATTAATTTACAACGCACGAGGAAACGGATAAGTATATGTCCAATGAAGCCGAAAACTACTGGTACAACATATACAGCCTGAACAGATAAATTGACGAAAGCGGCGGAAGATGTGGGTCAATATACGAAGGTAAGGATAACTGCATTCGGTCTATGGTTATGTTACTATATACCATGCTTCCCTAGATGAATAATTGCAGGTTCTCGATATCAATGCCTCACACACACACACACACACACAACACACACACACACACACACACACACACACACACACATATATATATATATATATATATATATATATATATATATATATATATATATATATATATATATGTGTGTGTGTGTGTATGTGTGTGTGTATATACCGCATTGGTACGACCGGTGATATGTCTCTTTATTAGCATTTGTTTAAAAAAACAATCCACAAATGCATTTTGGATGTACTGTAACATCAATTCTCGAATATCACTGATTTAAGCGAAATATTGGGAAATATTGGAATTTTGGTCGGTCTTAAATATCCATGCAAACGACGACCGGTGGCTGCTGTTGTATATCTACAAGCTTTGGATGAATGCTGTATTCTGTAGTTACACCTCCGAATAAGGACGATCTACCCATCAACCTACCGCTTCATAAAATTACGATTGGCGTTTTTCGTTTACGATTGAAATGGTATCATCAAGATAATTTAAATGAATTTGCCGGGGCTGTCGACAACCAGTGGCTGTATGGCCATATTACTGAAATGCAATAATGATGCGCAACCTCCATGTTAAATACCGGGCAGTGTGCATATTGAGTAAGTTGGAGGATCGGGGTGCAGAGGGGGATTGATATGGGCCTTTCAATATATGGTTCAGTGGCCGGCTTTGTTATACAGAATGCTGGCCTACATATTGTTGGATTGAATAGAAATATCTACCAGACCCATGCCCCGCTGGTAACGGTAATTTGTTACCGGGCTGGTTTTAACCAGACCTAGCTCCACCTGTTGCCTCTAAAACGGTTCAACGCTAGGTGGCGTCCGTAACAACCACATAATCAGATTTTTTTCTGTTATGATTGAATCTGGTAAGCATCAAAGCTGACCCGATTATTTTGTACTGGTTCGATCCAAATTATGCAAATAATATTCTCTTTAAGTAGTCAATCTGTTCAAAATACTGTCGCATGTCTTGATATAATTAATTTTAATAGCCCTATATTTATGAGCGATAATATATTCACTGGTAATGCGAATCGTACTGTATAACAACTAGCCACTGTCTCTTGTAGCGTCGGTTCGTGTTCGATTAATCACTCGGATGGCGTCGGTTCATGTTACGTGAACACCTCCCCACCCCCACCTCCCCCTTTCCCAGTGGCAGAATACAAAATTACTGGTCAGTTCCTATCCATCCATGTTCGACATTCAGTTTCAGACTAATGACCGTCCTGTCCTTAGCTAAAGGCATAAGCCTTCTCCTTGATGCATAAGCCTTCTCCTTGATGAATCTATCTGCTAATCTTAATTCAATCTTTTATATGAGGTAAGGCAATGTCGTTTTAGTTTTTTCTTATTGAATGCTTCTCAATGGAGTGCACCAGAAAATAATCCAATCCGACGTACTAAACTTTAACGGATTAACATTCTAAGTATACACGGTCCTTTAAAACCTTGCTGCGACCACAACATTATTAATTCATTGACTGAAGCATTCCAAGCGGACAAATAGTACCTCGATGCAATTGTGTTCCGTAAATTCCATTGTTGACCGAATGTTTTCAGCCAAACCGACGCCAGTTAACCCACGCTGCGCTATCGCGCAACGATCGCAAATTTCACACAAAGTTCCCCAATTTCCGTCTTTGTATCTTATTAGCCTATATTACAATGATGGCATTAGTGTAGTCTAGGTCACAATGATGAGCAGCAGTAGCTAAGTTTGGTTATCCTCGATGAGCGGGTAAGTCACGGAGCTCGACGATGGCGTAATGACCGCATATTAGCTTCTGTTAACTAAAGTGTCAGTGGTTGATGTTGAATCGGTAATAAAGTGATACAAAGCCTTGTTGTCATTAATAAAGCGAACTATATGAAGAAGTGGCAGCCGAATGAGCCGAGTCCAGGCTCAGCGGAGAGTGACCGTGTGCGGGCAAAAACGACTTTGAAAGTCGTAAACCCAGCAGGAAGCAGAAAAAGGGCGCGCGAGGAAGGCGAACAGAGAGAGCGCCAGAGGGCGATAAACGCGATAGAGGAAGGGGCTAATTATTCACTTTCAAATACTCAGTTGCACGATAATGTACAGGTTATATGTTTGACTATGGCCCGGATGTGTTTGATATACGTGAACGTGGACTATGCCTATGTGGCGTACGAAGGTTGCTTCAGTGTCAGAAATGTATAAAAGTTGTTAAGGTTTCCTCGGTTATTTACTGGATGCATGACCTGTTCCTAGTCAGTGGTGCTATCAATTCATTTATATATGAAGTTATAGACCGATACTCATAGACAATGAACAGGATTTATAGAACGATACTCATGTAGTGAAGTGCAGTTATAGAAACCCACAAGCAGCCAACATGATTTATAGACAGATACACACAAGCAGTGATAGGGAATTATACACCAATGCTTACAAGAGGTGAAAGGGGGTTATTGACCGAGTCTCACAAGATATGAAGTTAAATTATAGACCGCTACACACAAGTAGTGGTGAGGAGTTAATGACAGATACCAACATGCAATGAAAGAGAGTTCTAGACTGGTACCCACAAGCAGTGAACTGGATAAATAGACTGATATACGCAAGCAGTGAATGGTAGTTAGAGACAGACTATCACCAACAGTTATGACAAGCTAGCGATAGATACAGAAGTAGTGAAGTGGAGTTAAAGAGCCATACTCGAAATAAATGAAATCGAGTAAAGTGGTAAAGTGAGGTTATGGACCGATACTCACATTCATTGATTGGGAGTTATAGACCGATACAAGCAAATAATGAAGTGAAGGTTATAGAGCAATATTCACAAGTGTTGAAGTGGATTCATTTAGTGATATGCGCAAGTAATTACGCGGAGTTAAGTTGCATAATAGAGCGATACTCACAAGTAATGAAGAGAAATCATTGACCGATACTCAAAATCAGTTATTTGCAGATATAGAGCGATACTCACAATCAGTGATGATTAGTTAAAGACCTCTACTAACAAGTAATGAAGTGAAATCATTGACCGATACTCACAATCAGTTATGTGGAGATATAGAGCGATACTAATAATCAGTGATGATTAGTTAAAGACCTCTACTAAAAAGAAATGAAGTGGAATCATGGATCGATACTCACAAGCAATGATGTGGAGATGTCGAGCGATACTCACAATCATTGATGACTAGTTATATACCTATACTTACAAGAAATGAAATGGAGAAATAGAGCGATACTCACAAGTGGTGAAGTAGTGTCATAGACCGATACTCACAATCAGTGATGAAGACTTACAAACCTATGCTAACAATTGGGGAAGTGGAATTATAGAGCGATATTCACAAGTAATGATGTAGCTGCAGAGCAATACTCACAAGTAATGAAGCGGGGTTGTATAGCGATACTCAGAGGTAGTGAATTAGAGTAATGGAGATATTCATAAGTGGTAAAGTGGAGTTATGAACAGCTACTCACAATCAGTGATGGGGAGTTACAGACCGATGCTCGCATGCAGTCAAGAGGAGATATGGACTGATACCCACAAGCAGTGAACTTGATTTATAGATTGATACAAGCAGTAAAGATAAGTTATAAACCGACACTCACAAAAGACAAAGGATAGTTATAGACTGATACATGCAAGCACTGACAGGGAGTTATAGCCCGATACACACCATCAGTAATGGGAAGTTATAGACCAATACTACCACAAGCAGTGATGACGAGTTAGAGATCCACAGTAGTCAAGTGAAGTAAAGACTCACAAGCAGTCTACATACCAGACATTGCCCGTGTCTGTGTGTGTATGTGTGTGTGTGTTTGTGTGTGTGTGTGTGTGTGTGTGTGTGTGTGTGTGTGCGTGTGCGTGTTTAGGTATGTGTGTACACGTGTATCTTTGTCAAGAACGCATTTGAAGGGAATGGAATATGTTAATTACAACTTTATTGGCCGTTACTTATGTGTCAGACCGAGGGAGAGCCAGTCTGAGGGAGAGCCAGCCTGAGGGAGAGACAGGCCGAGATGGAGAGACAGGCCGAGGGAGAGAAAGGCTGAGGGAGTATCAGGCTTAGAGAGATCCGGGCTGAGGGAGGGAAATTCAGAGGGAGAAACAGGCTGAGGGAGAGCCAGTCTGAGGGAGGGACATTCTGACGGAGAGAGAGAGAGAGAGAGAGAGAGAGTGAAAGACTGAGGAGAGACATACTCAGGGAGTGACAGGCTGAGTGAGAGCCAGCCCGAAGCTGAGGGAGAGAATTGCTGAGGAAGAGCCAGGCTGAGTGGAGAGCCAGGGAGAGCAAGGCTGAGGGAGAGCCAGGCTGAGGGAAAGACATGCTGAGGGAGAGCCAGACTGAGAGTGAGACAGGTTGAGGGACAGCCAGGCTGAGAGGAGAGATAGACAAGCGATATGGGTAGATGTGTACGTAATTTAATATTTAACAGACAGGGGCGCACACCGCATTATGGAAAATATTAATCAATATACTTTAATTTGGTAACCGTCTTGTCCGTGTATCATTTACTAAATAATATATTACGAAATATCACGAGGGACGGACTTTGTTCTCTCAAACCGAATCAGTCCAACGCCCATCCAATAATGCAATGGGTTTAACTAGTGTAATTGGAATAATTTGTTGATATGGCGGAAAATCATCGGGTTATTAATGGGAGTAGAGCTTGATCACTGATAGTTTGACAGATATTTCTTAAACCAGACATGCAATTATGCCTTTACAGTCCTGAGAATTGACTTTACATTATAACCTACTACTATTAATTTGCTAGCATCAATGTGTAATTATGAAATTACATTGACCCCAATACTTATAATACAAATGTGACAGAGAGACGGAGCGCAACCGATCGAAGAGTATCATGTTAGCCGGCTGGGTACGATCGTATGACAACCTTTGTTGATGCTTCTGCGTTACACGAGTGTTATTTGATCGTAATAAATGGACTTTTTGTAATTATCGATAGTCGTCCGTTATAATCAAATGTGTATGTTAGGGTCGAAATCATTATGACAGCTACACTGTCGTGCTATTAAGTATTTAACAGTATGTAATTAGTCTCTTCCTCTTTCGTGCTTCTCCCGCACCTATGCCACTCTCAACGGCATTGAGCTCAATCTCTTGACTCTCTCGTGAACGAGATGCTCAAGCCTTCTCACCTGCTGTCGTTTTGTAACTTTCAACCAGCTACAATCAGTTCCTGAGTTCAAGTAAGACATTCAGTGGTGGTTACAATTTATATAAATTTACAGTGCCTCTAGTTTGATTTTACACCATCGGTGGGGAGCGTCCCATCATCAACTTGTTTTAAGACCGTTGCTTTACTGGGTGCGGCGGCTACGTCAAAGACAGATCGCTCCAAACACCCTACCCAGCTTCATCTTAGATCAGAAGTTAGATATCAACTCGTTAGATCTTCTGTCCTGTGGTGAGCACTAAGCTGTGGGGGCCTTTATTGGAGCGTCAACGCATAGTCAAAAATGTGGGTAACGAGGCCATATCACACGCTATGAACTCAAGTCGTTCGAGGTTACCTTACACACAGCGTTGGTTGCGAGAGTTGTGGTTCTTAGAAGCAACACACATCTGCTCCATTCATGCCTCTTGTATCTCCAGGTTACATAAAAACTGGTCGACAACCTTAGCAGCAGGCATTTGTCGCCCTACCATCAATTCGAGTTCCAACGGTTATCCACTTCCGTCGCCACACAAGAGTTCAAGTTACCTATGACATGTTCAGGTTTACATTCAATCCCATTTAATCAGTTGTTTACCCTTCTCTTTATCTGTACTTCCGTTCCATGCATCTCTCATGGTTTAACTCAGATCGACCGCAACGTGGCCCTCATTAAAAACAGCACCTTTGCATCAGGAACGTCAGCATTCTTAGCATCGAAGTGGCGAATATACGTCAAGTATTGTGCCTCGTACGACCTGACCCCTTATTCTGGCTACTTCTACAACCATATGTATGCTTACGTGTGTAGATCACTCATCTTATTCCAATCAACCAAGAACGGTGTTAGCGTGCGTCATTCACTTTTCGATCTCCCCTGGAACAGTCTATCGCAGTTCGACGTAAGGCTAATGTCACAATCGGTTAAGAAGTCTCTCCGTAATCACCCCTCGAGCATACACTGTCAACCATTGTATAGTGGTCAACGTCCATTACAATATTAAAGCTTGTATAGTATAATAGCCGCTAACATATTACTCACGTACTTGCAGATGTAGTGCTTGTGAAATATGCTGTAAGCAGTGTCGAAACTACTTAACGATCGTGAATGTTCAAACCCACCTTCGAATTGTTATTACGCATTTGAAGTCGTTGAGATGTGTATGTTGGCAATTTCCAATTCTGTACGGAACAGTATCCTTATTGGCTTGGCAACGAAGGATAATCCATCGAAGAAAATGTGAATTCGGCGGATTCTGTCGGGGCAATGCTTGGAAAGCGTCATACACTTGAATAAGGACTCGAATGCGTATTCGCATTATCGTTACGAAGTAACGAGTGAATATTTATGTGGTGTGTCTGTACCAGCCGTTGTTAGCACGCGCACCTTTGCATTTCGCTATGGAGATTCGCCATCCGCTGTCATTTACATTTTCAAGCGTGTGCATATTGATTGCATAAGCCAAGACACCATTATCTACTGTGCCAGATGGCGCTTATGATTAACGGAGCAATCTAAAGCCCACTTTATAGCCCTCGTCAAACGCTACTGAAATATTGAATCAGCTTTGAAAACAGTTGCCTTCCCCGCTATTGATTTATATATATATAAATACACGGATATATATATATATATATATAGATATATATATATATATATATATATATAGATATATATATATATATATATAGAGATATATACATCAGAGATAGAGATATATATCTAGATAGATATATATAGATATATATCTTTTCTATGTATATAATATTTATATATATTTAAATTTAGATATATAAATTTATATGTATATCTATACATATATATATGTATATAAATATATATATGCATATATATAAAATTTATATATATAAATATATACATATATAGATATGTATATATATATCTCTATAAAATATATATATCAATATATATATATCAATATATATATATATATATATGTATATATATATATATATATATCTATATATATATATATATATATATATATATATATATATATATATATATATATATATATATATTTTGTACATATATATTGACGACTTCAACCATTTGTAGACTCCTACCCTTAGTGGACAAATTTTGAAAGTACAATTTTGCAGTCATTGATTATTAATTATTAATTCAGCATGTTCATATTGATATATATTAATATTTTTGTCACTTTTTCTTCCAGGTATATACTTTGTGTCTTGTAAAGGTCGTCCACTATCGGTCAAGATTCAAACTCATACGTACGAACCCAGCCATTCATGCTCATGTTTATTTGCGATATTTGCGGAGAAACCGAAATTTTTAAACCTCTTTAGTCATTAAAGAGTAGAAGAATAATAATTGTTGTCGATCTGATCATTATGATCCCATTTGTGGCGTTTCGCAGTCGAAGTAGAAACTACAGATAGATGAATAATGAGAAAGATAGAGTTTTCGATAATAAAATTAAAAGTCAATAAAGTATTTGAATACAAAATCAACAAATCATGATTGAACATTATTTCGGCCATTTGGGTCAAAGAATATATCTTAGTATGGAATATATTGAGGTTTTCGGGTTATATAAACGAATGACTAGTGGATGAAATTTGATGTCACTTTAATATTTAAAATTTGTGACAGTTTCTATTTATACGTCACAATGACAAGCCTATCATATCAAAAGGGTCAATATATACCATATATATATATATATATATATATATATATATATATATATATATATATATATATATATAGATAGATATATATATATATATATATATAGAGATCTATATATATATATCTATATATATATCTATATATATATATATATCTATATGTGTGTGTCATTTATATATATGCATTACTAATTATATATATATATATAAATACATATATATGTATATATATCGTTATATATCTCTATATATGTATATATATACATCTATATATCTCTATCTCTATGTATATATATGTATGTCTATATATCTCATCTCTATATCTATATATATATCTCTATAAATCTCTATATATATATATATATAAATGTCTATCTATCTGTTTCTCTGTGTGTATCTCTGTCTCCCTATGTATCTCTCCCTCTATATATATATATCTCTCTCTCTAGATCTCTCTATCTCTCTATCTCTATCTCTCTCTCTCTATATCTATCTATATATGTATATATCTCCTCTATATAAATATATTTGACCCGTTGCCTGGATGTGTTTGATGTACGTTAACGTTAATAAGGCTTCTGTGGCGTGTTAAGTTTGCTTTGGTGCCAAAAACATTATGATCGTTAAGGTGTCCTTGCCAATTCACTGAATGCATGACCTATTCCTTGTCAGTGGTTCCATGTGTTCGTATATGCATGTGACCTGATATAATTCGCATCTGAATCATTGTTAATGAAACTCTTCGAGCTTTTTAGAAACTCATATAGATCGCCAGTATATACAGATGGGGTGTTCATGAAAGGCTTACAAAACCTGTTCAAAGGAGGCATACACATATACAAACAAAGTCATGGGGAGATAGTTCTAATCTTAATTTCGACCACATCAGTGATGGTTGTTTTTGACAGAGATATAAACGAATTGGCGTGGGGTACAACCAGGGAGAAGGGATGTAAAACACGATACCCAGCCAGTGATGAGTTAGTAACCGATACCCACATGCGGTGAAGGGGAGTTGGGGATGGATACTTTTAAGCAGTGATAATGAGTTATAGCGCGATACAGACAAGCCGTGAAGGGGAGTTATAGCGCGATACAGCCGTGAAGGGGAGTTATAGCGCGATACAGACAAGCCGTGAAGGGGAGTTATAGCGCGATACAGACAAACCGTGAAGGGGAGTTATAGCGCGATACAGACAAGCCGTGAAGGGGAGTTATAGCGTGATACAGCCGTGAAGGGGAGTTATAGCGCGATACAGACAAGCCGTGAAGGGGAGTTATAGCGCGATACAGACAAGCCGTGAAGGGATCGATAGCAACATCAGGAGTGACAGCACACGCTTAGACAGCTCTGACATTTAAGGAGGTTGTGACGGTTACTGTCCACTTATGTGGATGAAAATTAGTGCTTTGGATTGGTGATCATACCGTGCAGGTGATGAAGAGGATATAACTGTGATTCGTTGTACGAATTTGTCTTTGTGGCGGTTTGTTATCGGTAAAAGTCGTACAAAAGGTTGAGCTAAGTGTCAATCTTGATCGACTCAATAGTAGGACTCGGACTTAAAGACTGTTAACCTGCTCGTTTCCGCTACAATACGCAAGATTCCGAATCTACTATGGCCGATAGCCAAGACAAAATCATGGTGAATCAGACAAGTAGTGAAGGAGAGTTGTTGATCAATAACAACCCAAAGTGAGTCATAAACCGATCCTCATAGGCAGTGAATGGGATTTATAGACCGATTCCCAGAAGCAGTGATGACGAGTTATTGACCGATACTTATAAGTAGTGAAGTGCAGTTATAAAACGCCACAAGCAGCAAACATGATTTAAGACAGATACACATAAGCAGTGATGGGGAATTATACACCAATACTCACAAGAGGTGAAGGGGAGTTATTGGCCGATACTCGCAAGATATGAAATTAAATTATAGACCGCTACACACACAAGTAGTGGTGGGGAGTTCATGACTGACAAGGACATGCAAAGAACGAGAGTTCTATACTGGTACCCGCAAGCAGTGAACTGAATTTAAAGTCTAATTCTGCAAGCAGTGAATGGAAGTTAGAGACCACAATCACAAATAATGATGACGGGCCAGAGAAAGATACCGAGGTAGTGACGTGGGGTTGTAGAGTTATACCCACGATATGGGAAATAGAGTTGTAGAGTGATGCTCGCAAGTAATGACGCGGAGTTATTCACCAGTAATGAAAAGTAGCAATTGAGCGATACTCGCAAGTAAAGAAGTGGGGTTGTATAGTGATAGTCAGAGGTGTTGAAGTGAAGTGATAGAGCGATACAGACAAGTGGTGACGTGGAGTTATGGACAGCTTCCCACAATCAGCGATGGGGAGTTACAGACCGATGACCAAATTCAGTGAAAGGGATGCCAACAAGCAGCCAACTCTTCATAAATATAGATACAAACAAGCCGTAAAGGGGAGCTTTGGGGCGATACAATAAATAAAGTTATAGACTGATACATGCGCGCAGTGACATGGAACTTATGGAGCTCGATACACACAATCAGTAACGGGAAGTTATCGACAGACACTCTCTTGCAGCAAAGGGTAGATATAGACTGATACAAGCAAGCAGTGATGATAGGAAATAGACCGGTAATAACGTGTAGCAAAGTGAAACACAGCGAAACTCGTACGCAGGGATAAGGATTTTCAGACAGATACTCACAAGCAGTCATTGGCCGTAGGTGTGTGTGTGTTTTTGGGTGGGTGTGTAAACGTGTATCTTAGTCAAAAACGCGTTTGCGGGAAATGTCAATTACAACTTTATAAGCCGTTGCTAATATGGCAGGCTGAGAAAGAGGCGAGCCGAGGGAGGGCCAGGGTAAGGCAGAGCCAGGCTGACGGAATGACATGCTTAGGGACAGGTATGCTTAGGGAGAGCCAGTCCGAGGGAGAGCAAGACTGAGGGAAATGCAGGCTGAGGTAGAGCCAGGCTTAGGGAGAGCCAGGCTGAGGGAGAGTCAGACTGAGAGAAAGACAGGCTGAGGAAGAAACAGGCAAAGATAGAGATGGATAGACCGAGGGAGAAAACAGCCTGAGTGAGAGACCGGCTGAGAGAGTGAAGACTGGGGGAGAGACATGCTGAGGAGAGCCGGGCCAAGCTGGGGGCAATCCGGGCTGAGGGACGGACAGGATGATGGATAGACCAGCTGAGAAAAAGCTGGGCAGAGCGAAAGACTGGCTGAGGGACAGACGTTCTGAGGGAGAGCCAGTTCGAAGGAGAGGCAGACTGAGGGGAATACAGGCTGAGGGAGAGAGAGCCTGAGGAAGAGCCAGGCTTAGGGAGAGCCAGGTTTAGGGAGAGCCTGACTGACAGGATGGGGAAGAAACAGGGAAAAACAGGCTGGGGAAGTGAAGATTGAGGGAGAGACATGCTGAGGTTGATCCAGTCTGAGGGAGAGAGTCTTGGGGAGAGACATGATGAGTAGTGAGGGAGAGCAAGGCTAATAGAGCTACAGGCTGATGGGGAGTCTCTGGCTGAATGAATGAATGACAGACTGAAGGACAGGCTAAATGGGGACAGGCTGAGGGACAGCATGCCTGAGAGAAGAGATAGGCAGGCGATATGGGTAGGTATGTGTACGTAATATAATATATAGCATGCAGGGACGCACAACGCGTTACAGAAATTATTTTTACCTTATACACTATAATTTGGTACATGTCTTATCCGCTTATGGCCTCATGAACACAGTGCCATTTACCAAATTATATATTATGAAATATCACGAGAAAGGGACTTTGGTGCCAAAACCGTATCCGTCCAACGCCAATCCATGGATGCAATGGGCTTTATTTATATTATTGGTATAATTTGTCGATATGGCGGAAAATCGTCGGGTTATTAATACGATCAGAGCCTGATTATTGATAGTTTGACAAATAGT